>JANZLX010000213.1:43975949-44013862 GCA_025531955.1 Erythroxylum orinocense | reverse complement strand
TAAATAGTTTACGAAGGCTACTAGCAATTGCATGATTTAATTTTGTTCTTCTAATTGATGTATCCATTAACTGGATTCATCTTTCTGGATGTCACCCTGGGATTCAGCTTTATTCTTGCTTTGTCGGTGAATAGTTTGGCAGGAAAGCAGATCCAAATCTTAAACTACAAGCTTGCATGTTTCTGTTGACTATAAGTAGTTTCAATCTATGCTCTGCAGCTATACCTCACCTCTTCCTTAGGTGTTTATGATAGCTGCTACTTTACCCACTGTTGGGCTGATTTCTCCATCTCGAGTTATTGAAAGTTGAGATTAGTTGTATGAGATTGTTAAGTGTCTGTATTACTGATTCAATCCATGTATTCTTCACCTGTCTATAGGCTTGAAGATTACTTTTGTGTTGTTTATCGGCTGACAACTATTGTTATCAAAGATTGGCATGGTCAAATTACGGGCACATCTTAAGACTACTATTTGCTTATGGTCACCTGTCAAGATTTAGACTTTTCATCATGAAATCGAATCAGTTTTTTTAATTCTATTAAATATTATTTTATTCTAACAGGTTTATATTGAAAAGTAATTTAATTATATAGAAATATATTTATAATATAAAACATCTAAAATAATCACTAAACTTTGAAATAATAAGAAAACTAGCTAGTTGATGCATTGTAACTAAAATCTTTTTTGGATGTTTTATTTTGTTGATGGTTCATTTTTGCCATGTTGCAGGTTGACTGGTCTTCACTGGTATCAAAGTAGTGCATTCTTTCCTGTGTTGTAGAATACAAAAAATAGGTTCTTATTTTGGGTAGTGTGATTGACAGAGGAGCATAGTAGTTGCCAGGTATGATCTTCTAGCCTTTAAGCAAGGACCGGAAAAATCTGTTTGAAAGTTCTGCAAATTGGTAAAAGATGAGAGGAAGATCTGATGGGGGTGAAAAGAAGCGTTTGATCACTTCGGTTTGTGTTCTTGGAGTCTTTATTGGATTTGTATACTTTTATTATGGATCCATTTTTGGCTCGCATGGCCATGGTGCGTCAGCCCTTGAGTACGGTACTAGATCCTTGAGAAAACTTGGAACATCTTATTTGGGCGGGGATGACGAGTCAGATGCTAAACAAGATGGTTCAAACTTTGGACATGAAGACGGAGATGATGTTGCTATACCAAAAAGCTTCCCTGTACGACTTTCCCTGCTAACCTTGTCTTCATCACCATCTCTCATTTCTATTTGACTTGATACTATTGAATGCTTATGCTTCTTTATATTCTGCCCAGTCTGTTTTGCTGATTTCATTAATATTTTTGTCCTGATCTTGAAGGTTTGTGATGATCGCCATTCAGAAATCATTCCCTGCCTGGACAGGAATCTAATATACCAATTGAGGTTGAAGCTGGATCTTTCTCTGATGGAGCATTATGAACGACATTGCCCACCTCCTGAAAGGCGGTATAACTGCTTGATTCCCCCTCCGTCTGGATACAAGGTTAGATTGCTTAAACTTACTAACTAGAACAATTCCCAAATGTTTATCATGTGACATTTATGTCTTGCCAGATTTGTGTATTCAAACTTATACTATTTGTGTTCTTGCAGATCCCAATCAAGTGGCCAAAAAGTAGAGATGAGGTGTGGAAAGCAAATATACCTCATACTCATCTTGCACATGAGAAATCTGATCAGAATTGGATGGTTGTTAAAGGTGAAAAGATTGTATTTCCTGGGGGTGGCACCCATTTTCATTATGGAGCTGACAAGTATATTGCCTCCATTGCAAATGTAAGGCTACTGATCTCCGCCAAAATGCATTATGAAGATGAAAAAAAAATTGATCCCTACTTGCCTTTCACTTTATGATTACTTTATTACCAGCGTCATCATTTGCGCCACGTGTATCTTTGTCTGCTTATTTTATTCTGAGCATTTTCGTCTTTGTGATCCATTGTTTACTATGTTCTTTTCAGAAGGAAACAAAGAAAACATAGGCTTGTGTTGGTTGGATTAATAGTTTTATTTCTGGCTCTATTTCGCAGATGCTGAACTTTTCAGGCAACAATCTAAACGATGAAGGAAGATTAAGAACAGTCCTTGATGTTGGCTGTGGTGTTGCGAGTTTTGGAGCTTATCTTTTGTCATCAGATATAATTGCTATGTCTCTAGCACCAAATGATGTGCATCAAAACCAAATTCAGTTTGCTTTAGAAAGAGGAATACCTGCATATCTTGGTGTTCTAGGAACCAAAAGACTCCCTTACCCTAGTAGGTCTTTTGAGCTTGCCCACTGTTCTCGCTGTAGGATAGATTGGCTGCAGAGGGACGGTATTCTTCTTCTTGAGCTAGATCGGTTACTCAGGCCAGGAGGCTATTTTGCCTACTCATCACCTGAAGCTTATGCACAGGATGATGAAGATCTCAGAATATGGAGAGAAATGAGTGATCTTGTTGGACGGATGTGTTGGAAAGTAGCTGCAAAGAGGAACCAGACTGTTATTTGGCAAAAACCTTTATCAAATGACTGTTATCTGCAGAGAGAACCTGGTGCACAACCCCCTCTCTGTCGATCTGATGATGATCCAGATGCAGTTTGGGGCGTGTCAATGGAACCTTGCATCACAATTTATTCCGACCGTGAGTTTCTTTTCTCTAGTCTTTCTCATAATATCCTAGTTTCTACTGCTAACTTTTCCCTTGTTGCTACTTTTGAGGTAAATAGACCTGATCACTTTCCGATTGAAAGTTTTTCATATTACTATTGTCTTTTCCTGACCAACCTTCTGACATTGAGTTTATGATTAAGCTCTTCATGATTCAAGTGCATTTATACTGGTACTCTTTAGTCGTACAAATGGGACATTATGACTATAGAAAGTATGTAAACTTGACAACACTGAGAGCTAATTGTAACCATAACAAGTCTCTATTATTACATTTCAAATTAACACGATAGCTTTTTTCTGCCTAAACAGATGCATGCCTTCACACTGCTATAATAAGTATATATGCAGTTATATACATTGCTTCTAATTGGTCCATTAACTATTGTGCATAAGTTATACTTAGTATGTTAACTACATCCACCTATTGCTAGTTTATAAAAACCATTAGCTAACTGGAAATCTTATTGCTCCTTTCAGATGACCACAGATTTAAGGGAAGTGGATTGGCACCTTGGCCAGCTAGATTGACTACAGCTCCTCCTCGACTTGCTGATTTTGGCTATTCGAATGGAATGTTTGAAAAGGACACGGTAAATAAAAAGACATACATCCGTTCTACAAGTGTTTGGTTACTGTGTTAGAACATGGATGCGCACTTGGTTTAGTCATATAGAGTGTCAACGAAAACAGGAGCTTAGGTACTGACTTTATGTGCAGGAACTCTGGAGGCGAAGAGTGGAGAGTTACTGGAATCTCTTGAGTTCAAAGATCCAGTCAGACACTCTGAGGAACGTGATGGACATGAAGGCAAATTTGGGTTCATTTGCAGCTGCTCTCAAAGGCAAGGATGTTTGGGTGATGAATGTTGTCCCTGAGGATGGGCCAAAGACATTAAAGGTGATTTATGACCGGGGACTGATAGGCACTACTCACAACTGGTATGTTAATCAACTTATTGAAATCCATGATGGCATTGGTACTGTATCAGATTAAGTACTTAATATTAACCTTATATTCCTACTCTGTTGAAGGTGCTGTACTGTAGTTGGCTAGTTGCCCGTATAATTTCTCAACATATCGAATCATCCCACTTCTTGCCAATCTACTTATAGCAAGTTATTTTACTATTGGCTTTAGAGTGGGATTTTTCTGGCATTTACGAATTATGTCTTTGATTGAAATCTATACATCTAGGTGCTGCAAAGTTTAATTTTGGGACATTTCCCTGCTACAAGCATGTTCACTTGGCCTTATGGTTGATACATTCTGAATGTTTGTTTAGTTCTGATTCTTGTTAAGTCAAAGAGAATTTTTTTTCCCACTGATTGCAACATGTGTATAATGTCCAATAGCCAGATACATAGTTTAAACCGAGTGACTTATCTATTTTGACAGGTGTGAGTCTTTCTCGACATATCCCCGAACATATGACTTGCTTCATGCTTGGACTGTCTTTTCTGACATTGAGAAAAAGGGCTGCAGTGCTGAAGATCTGCTGTTAGAGATTGATCGCATTTTAAGACCTCGTGGATTTGTTATCATTCATGACAAAGTACCAGTGATAGATTTTGTGAAGAAGTACCTGATGGCATTGCACTGGGAAACGGTGGCAACAACCGATTCCAGCTCAGAATCAGATCAGGACGGAGATGAGGTGGTTTTGATCATCCAAAAGAAGTTGTGGGTGACGAGCGAAAGCCTCAGAGATGCAGAATAGGACAGCAACAAAATGTTCCACCATGGCCTTCTATGTTTCCAGCTGCTCCAAGGGATATAAAAAGCTTGTCCCAATGCAGTAAACAATTTTATATGGTAGCACTAATATGATATTTTACCTCAGTTTCTCCTTTTTCATTGTATCTTTCCTTATATTGATTCAACTCCATAATCACAAACCATCAGCACCTATAGGCTATTCTTAATTCTTTTTCCTTCTTCTTGTTCTGTATTTCTTTTTCTTACTCAAAGTTGGTTGTGTTATGAAATGTCTTAATTACTGTAAGAATAATTACAAGCCTGACGAAGTGGAAGATAAGGGCTGTGGTTGCAGAAGTTCCTTAAAAGAGTTTTTGTTTTTTTTTAGTGTTATTTACAAGATCTTCTGCACAAGTATAGGCAAGAGTTGTGTCTGCTAATGCAGGAGGATGCTATTCCAACAACTTAGGTTATATTCTAGTCTCAAGTAGAGATTTTCAGTACCGCTTGTCAGTTATGGCTAAGCAATAAATTCTCCTAACAACCATAAACAAGTTTTAGGGTTCCGTTGAAGTTTCTTGTGGATATAAGAATAAAAAGAGAGATGATTGATTGGAGAATGGTTTGTGGTCCTTACATTGTGTAGACATATTCCCATTTCTACTCAAAGCATATCTATGGTTGTTTAGAGCATAAAATTGAATAGATACAAAGGCAAGGCACGTGCAATGCAATGTCCTACACGGTGTCTTTTCCCCCACCATGTGTACTTTGCTACTGCCTTTCTTCCCATCACTGATGCTTTGCTTTCTTCCTTTCAACCCCATCTCTAGTTTTTAGTATTACATATCAAATTTACTAAATCTCTTTTGAGTCCCATATTTCTCTTTCGTTGGGTGCTTTAGTTTGGTATTAATTTAACAGAATAAATATGTTGCAATTAATTTTAAAAAATGTTTAAATAACTTGGAATAATATTGTGCTTTCTATGAAACTTACCTAAGAAAGGAAAAGGACTTGACATTTGGCCCTTGTGGTCAAATGTCCCATTGAAATAAATGGCCAAAAACTAGTGCGCTGATTTCTTAGCTCGATTGGGCTCGAGTACGGTACGCGGCGAGCGAGTGTGGCATACACCCTCGTCTGATATGCTTTATTTATTATGCACTGATGCGCAGGGGATTGCCTTTATTCGTCTTTAATTTCTATTTTGCCTCTGCTGTACCAAAAAAAAAACACGGATACAGAATTCATTTGCGAAATGTCAAACCAATCCTATCTTACAATTAATAATTATGGTTTTCACAATAAATATGACAACACTGGACATGAGACAAGACCCTACAATATAAAGACCATTGCAATGGCATCGGGGAAGAAGTGAATTCGGCAATTTTGAATCGTTTTTACGTATGTAGCTATTTAAAATTTAAGATTAAAGATTTATTTTCTATAAGGGACTTATTCGGTTCGAGCGAGAATTAGTTTGAGTATGAATAATTTAAAAGTGTCTTCTCATAATTGAAATCCTCCTAAAATACCTTAACAAAAAAAAAAGTTTACAAAAAGTATATTTTAATGCCAACATTTACAATAGGCACACTTTTCGAAGCATTTAATTTTAATATTAATATTTTTAAATCATTTAAAATAGCTTTGAGTGAACAAAAATTTTGATAGAGTTAACCTTTTTTAGTTAAATGTAATGTTAATGTTGGCATGATATTATTTTTAGATTTTTGAATAAAAAATAGACTATACTAATATATAATTAATCTTTTAAAATTAATCAAAATTAGGCCCCCCTTATTATGTTATAGTATAATCAACTTTTTTATTTAAAATATAACAAAAATTCTACATACGTGATATTTAATTAATAGAAAATTACTCCTGTTAAATTTTCTGTCCATTTTAAATATTTTAAAAATATTAAAGATTAATTTAAACATTTTGGAACGTTAGTTCTATTTTATAGACGTTAAATTCAAAAAGAAGTTTGACAGCGACGAGCCAATAAGACAAATTGAAAGGCGTAGAAGTTAGGCCGGTCGATTTTATAAGTTAGGACGACTGGGTCCATAAGTGGGAGCGGTAGCACTCAACTCCAACTCAGTAAAGGGCTTAAAAGCATGGATGTGACCATTCTACAAGCAGAATTAAAGTTTTTGCTCCTTCCGTCCGACCGATAGGGTTCTTCCTTGTATGTTTCGTAATTCAATTATTCAAAGGCTTCCGGTTTTCGATCTACTTTTTATTTTAATAAGTCAGAAATGAAAATAAATAGATTTTATAACTATTAATTAATTTAAATTATAGTCACTAACTCACCCAATAACTTATTTAGAATACCTAATTTACATGTGTATTTAATTTATATAGAGGAAGTTAGTAATGAGAGAGATTGGAAGGGTAGATATTTTTTTTTTTACATGGGAAAGAAAAACAAGGAGACTAGCTCCGATAATCTAATCCCTGACGTAGAGATTGAGGGTAAAGAGTTCCTTACTGGTCCCGATGAAGTTCATCTAACAAGCTCTAGGGAGGCTCTCGCAGTAAATGTAGGCCCGGTGCCATGACCGTGGCTAGAGATGCCAAATGATCTATACAGCGGTTTCCCTCTCGAGACGTGTGTGCCAAATGTACATCCCAGTCACGACGAATCAAGTCGCAAATACTTGTCACGGCGAAAAAAAGATGAGATATCAGAGTGCCAAATTCACCAAATAAAGAGTGCATACCAGGAAAGAAGAAGATGGTTGTGAGTAGAGGAGTGGATTATGCGAAGTGTTTCCTTGTTAAAGAAAGTAGTTTTTGAAATGGGTTCTTTCTGATTTTACGTACTTGATTGGTCACCGTCTAGAACAAGATTGTAAAACTGAAAACTATGCATAGAAGTTGTGGTAATCCATGTACATGTTTGTTCGTAAGTGTGAGGCAGACGACGGGGTGAAATGAATTCTAGTAGTAAAGAAGGCCCACAAGTTTCCGTGGCAGAAGCATCTCCTCAAAGTCCATGTTTGTATTCTTCTCTTCTTCACCATATCCTCTCTCTTTGGTCTTTCCCTCTGCTGCTCTAACAATGTCTATTGTTTCTCCTTCTTTGCAACTTCCATCTCTCATGACTTCATCATAGAAGCTTACGTTTCTCCATCACATTCCTTCACCAGCTTTTCAATGCAAGACCTCCAAAAGACCACTTGAGCTCTGCCACCCTCTCTTCTCTAGTGACCTTCCAAGACTCTTTCATTGTCTAAGTCAAAGCCAAAGGCAAGAAGAATATGAAGTCGAAAGGCTATTTTCTAACCTTAACCAAGTCACGTTTAAGAGAGAGCGCGGTATTTGCTGATTGCATCTTCCATTCTCAACATGGCTGTCTTCAAGTTCACTAATTTTCTATCTTCAATTTATCTTCTTTCCACTATCTGCATGAAGTTTGTCCAGCGCAATTTTTCCGGTTGCTGGCACTACAGTATGCATCCTGGTTGCATGTGTTCACACAAACAAAGTGCTTAACTTGTCTCTAGCTGTTTGTGTGTGCCAGACGTGTCTTTGTTTCTTCGATTTCGAGCTTACGTTTAGACATCATTTTGCCCATTTTATCTGTTTTCAAAATATTCTATCAACTATTCAATTTGTGTTATGCCGAAACTTTACAGTTAGGGACCACCTTAATAGGGCACAATAACATGTTTTTTCGTTGCATAAACAAAAATATTATCTTTACATGGTCACTGTCTAGAACAAGATTCTAAAACTGAACACTAGATTTCATCTCAACAAGTTATGAAGTCAATGCTTACAAGTTAAGGTCCAGGACAAAGAGTGAGAGTTAGTGCTAGTCGTCTGTATCACCAGACACCTTGTCATCTTACACAAACCAAATTATATGTATGCAGTTTATCTCATGCTTCTTTTAAACCATGTTTAGTATTTAAAATTTTGTAGAAATTGTTGACATCGTATCATATATATTTTGAACCATATTTAGCATTTAATACTTTGCAAAAATTGTTGTGATTGACGTCACTTATATATAATTACATTTAGTAATAGAGGTTTGAACAATATGAACGATTTCAATAATTGCGTAGAAATAACTGAAAAATTAGAGTATGAAATGATGTCATAGAGATATATTTAATCTCTTTTATGGTTAAAGAAGTGAAGAAAGAAAATCGAACGACTATTATCTTTCTCAAACTTGGTTGGAAGAATATTAAGGCACGGCTTCAAACAAAATTCAATAAGGAGTATTGAAGAATAAGTATAATGGATTAAGGGGTAGATTGAAAAATTTTAAGAATTTACTCAAAGAAACAGAATCGACTGCAACTCTTTTATTGGTGAAGTTAATGCTACAAATGAATGTTAGGAAAATCTATTTAAGATAAAATATCTCTTTGTTTTATTAATATATCATATTATATAATATTTATTCTTATATTCCTTTTTCATCATTATAGGTGCATAAAATGACTCACAGATTTTAAAAAAAATGATATAAGGAATTTTCAAATTTGTGTTGTATTTTTAGAGATACTATTGCAACTGGTGTGCATGTACATCCATCAACTAAATCTCCATCTAATAGTACAGAAGATGAACATAAAAATGATGTTGATGAAGATTGCCCTTATAATAAAAAAAGAAGATCAAGATACAAGTTCTACGTCTAAAAGAAAGAAATCTCCCAATAATAAATAAGCAAAGAAGGCACGTTCTAACTTGTATAAGAGATCTTGCTTATACTTGGTGAACAATCAAAAAGGAAAGATGATTTACTAGAAAAAAATTGAGTGAAATATCATCCACTGTAACGAATAGATCTCAAGAATCTAACATAATAATAAAATGTATGAATTCTTTAGAAGAATTGGGTGTTGACGGTATGCAATACGGAAAAATCATAAAGGCTTTACATGATTATCCACTTTATAGGGATATTTTTATGAAGATGAAAGATACAAAGAAGCTGAATTAGATTATGTCGCTTTATTTATATTTTTATATTATTACATATCGAATACTTATTTTTAATTGATTTATGTTTTTTTAAAATGAAATTACTGTCATGCTTTCAAGAATATAATGGACATCTAGTAGTGATTAGAATGACTACAATTAATGTGTAGTTTTTTAAATTATATTTAATTTGCACATATTTTAATTTTAGTTTTAATGATAATTAATTAATTTAAAAAATAATGTATTATATTAAAACTATTAACATAAGAATATAATTACAAAAATAAAAACAGGATGATAAAATCAAATAATTTTTTGTTTTTAGTTTTTACATTACAAATTTTAACCAAACGGTTTTTTATTTTTTTTAAGAAAAACATAAGCCAAAAATAAAAAACTAAAATTAAAAATCATTAAAAAAACAAAGACGGAACATTTCCTGATTATTTAAAATTTTAAAAATTATTTATAATATTATTATTTTAAAATAATATTATTTAGATTCAATTTAAATTGCACTCCTAATTATTTTAAACGAATTTGAGCCTAATTCAAGTTATGATCTAAAAGGTTGTGATGTAATATGACTTAACCAATTGCCATGTTTTAACAAATGTAGGGGCGACAGCAATAAGATTCTCTATCTAATTTTATGGTGTCTTATTGTGTCTAGTGAATCTCAGCCATTCATTTATGTGGATCTCACGTGGGCTCTACATAAATAAACGTAGGGCCTGCATAAATGAATGATTGAGATTTACTGGACACAATAAGATACCATAAAAATTAGACAGAGGATCTGAACTCAGGGCGACAACAAGCAGAGTCGAGGGCTCGAGAGCAAACGACTATATTTTAATAAAAATGTTAAATAACATCGTTTTAGTTAAAATGGTATGGTTAACTTAGATTTGATTTGTTGACTTGGGCCTAATAGGGTCAGATTAGGCTAAAGTTCAGCTGTCACCCATAATCAAATGCTTTAATGTGAATATATATTATTATAGTTGACGATAAGTTACTCTAATTAATAAATGCCTAAGAGTTTCCAAGGTAGCATTTACTCCTCGTGTTTGAACTTGATGCTCCTACAAACAAGTGGGTGAAATAGTACATGGCCCCCGCCACCCCTTGGTTTTGGCTTATTTGTGCAAAATCAATACTCTTTAAAGTCCAAAGTCCTTCGACGAACCAAACGTCCCATTCTTGCTCACTTTTGTTGGGTTGGAGGCCATTTTCCCCTACCATTGTTTTGATCACTTCCCACTATCTCTAGCTTTGTACTTTATCTTTTATCCAATAAACTTGAGTTCCATTCTTAATCTCCACTTTAACTTTGAGACCTTCTACTATAATATAGCCTAAGCCACTCTTTTTACACCATCAATGTTACCTATAAAGTAGTAGCCCAAAGGTGAATTCAAGTAATAAAAGATATCATTTCGTTCGAAGAAATTTCAAACTTGTCTTGTTACTAGAACCTATAGCTTACTTAGGTTATAGTCATAGCCTAATTAAAATTACTTTAGTATTACTCCAATTAGAGGGCAAACATTGGAATAGCCGGTAAAAATTTATACTTCGCATCTATAAGGTCACATACTCAAATTAAATCATAAAGATAATTTCTTTGTAAAAATTACGAAAAAAAGATTGCATACATTGATAACCTTCCGTTAACCCTAACAAAATAAAGAACATTGTAAAGAATATGAAAAAAAGTAATACACAAATTAGTTAAGTAGGCTGAATCAAAATGTAAACTTAGCTTAATAATTTAAAGGGTTGAAGTATGTTTGAACTAAATAAAAAATTCAGTTATTTTTAGTAAAATTATTTAAATATTCAAATTTATGATCACAAGCAAGTATTTATAACCTAATAATTAAACAAAGAAGGTTAATTGAAGATAATTGAAAAAGTTTCCTTTTATGTAGATAATCACATTTTTAACATAAACTATTATTTTTTGGACATATATTCCTTAATTTATGTTTTGGTGTAGGATTTTGTCATTTAGATATTTCAATTAATTTATTTCTCAATAAAAATATGGATAATTTATATTGAATTTAAAGAATTAAGAAAAATACGTTCACATTTCTATCTAAACGAATAAATTCAATATTATAAAATAAATATACTCACAAAAATTAATTTAGAGTACATTTTCTGTATGCATATGTAGGGGTGAGCATTATTCGGGCCGGCCTGATTACCCGACCCCGTCTGAATTAATTCGGGTAAGAAAATGTTAAATTTCGGGTAATTCGGGCCAGCCCGGGTCCAATTATTTTCGGGTCGGGACGGATAACTTCAAAAAAATTCGACCGGCCCGATTATCCGAATTAGATTTAAAAAATTATGAAAATACATTTTATTATTTTTCTTGTAAAATTAACATATTAATTATGATAGTTAATTGAAATATTTGGTTATATTATTAGTGAATTCAACTATTTGTTGAGATATGAGAATGTAATTCAAGTATTTAGTTATTTTGTGTAATTTTTGAAAAAGAACTAAACAAAATTTCGGGTAATTCGAGCCAGTCGGAACAAAATTTCAGGTAATTGGGGTTGGATAAGTTCAGGTAATGAAATTTCGGATTTGGGCCGGGTAAGATGAAAATTTTTTTGAGTAATTCAGACCAGACCCGAACAGTAAAAATTGAGTCTGAATTATCTGAATGCTCACCCTGTGCATATGTGTAAGGTAGAATAAGAAGAGTATGGCCCACAATTTTTGTTTTTTAAATAAAGGGATAAAAAATGAGTGAAATGCACTTGAAAAGGATAAATGATTAAACATTGCCTTATTTGTGAGGGAACCCCCGGCAACGCTCATAGTTCCTTCCCATTCTTGTGGGGTTTGATGTCGAAGAACATGACTGCAAAATTTAAGGAGAGGTTAATGTGAAAAGAGACAGCAGCCCCTTTGCCTGCACCTACTTTGTATTGCCAAAAAAAAAAAAAAAACTAAAATTGATAATTGTATATAATATTAACAAAAGCCGGAGTCTTGGCCCGGCCCCATGTTTTAACTGCTACGATTAGTCTTCGTCATTTTTCAATTCAAAGAAATTAACTTTTTAATGAATAGGTGGGGATGACCCTTAGCATCGTTCAATTATTGTCAATTATGTTAAATCATATTATGTCGGCAATAAAATACAAATTTAAATTCACTTTTCTTTTTTATTTAATCACCATGATTATATTTTTTATTAAAAATAAAAACATACTTATGTTTTGGTACAACATGTTTACGGATAGGTCAAAATGACCATAAATAATTTAAATCACCTAATTTTATTAATAATATCAAATAAATAAAATTACATATATTAGTTTTGAATTGCAATACTAAAATTTTGACTATTAATTAATATACGCTATAAACATGTTTTTAAAAATTTAGACAATTATCCTTTTTAGTTTTCAAAGAAAGCGTTATAATTAGAAACAATTCTACTCCGATTTGAATTGAATACTCAAATTCAAATTAATTAATTGATGAATTTTTTTAAATACTAATTGATTAATATTTAATAATATCATTAAATACTAATCAATTTATTAATTAATTGATTTTCTTAAACTAACACATTTTTATAAATATATTAGTTTTTATTTAATAATCTCATTTTTTAATTAAACTTCAACTTTTTCGATAAATAAGAGTTGTCTCTTTATTCAATCTTATTTCAAATTCTGTAATTTTTTAATCATTATCATATATTAATTTTATAAAGATTAAATATTAGCTATGGTTGAGTCAGTCTCGTTAGGCCCACGCCCAGATTCGGAATGGCATGTGGGTCGGTTGGCCCATTCATTAACGGTGACCTAAACCTAGCAAGTATTGGTTATATAAGGTACTACTCCATTGTGACACAGGTACGATTTTAGAACCCTATCATTCTTTATCCCTAACCACTAAAATCTCACAAAAAAAAGACTAACTTAAGCATTGGAGGGGCTATCGGCAGTCAACCCCCGATACGCCTTTATTGTTTTACAGAAATTTTCCAGCCAAAGTCAACCAATCTCATGGATCCAAGTAACGGCGTCCAACTCCATCAGATTCAGACAGAACCAAGTTAAAATTTTAAACTTTAATTATCTTATTTTATCAGTTTAATTATAAGTCTTATTTAATCAAAACATAATATCGAATATCGAATATAGAATATAGTCTACAATTATGGTAAACGACATTAAAAGAAGAACAAATGCATATTCTCCAAATTTTGTCATCAATAGCTAGAATTAGGTGCTAGCATCCTCTTTAATTTGAGGAATACAGGCAGTATTGAGAACATAATTAAATATTATAAAATAAATCATAATTTATAAAATTATTATTATATTTAGAAGAGGTTGATTTGATTTTGATCACAAAAAAAAAAAAATAAAGAAGGAAAATGTATAATGGTGGACAGTCTAGGTGAAGCTAATGGTCCAGCTCATTTCTTAACATCACTGGCCTGCATTACTTTCTTTCGTTCTTCCGTTAACGCTCTTATTAGTTATTACTCCTCTCACTGTTTTTTATTTTCCTAAAAATAAACTCGAACCGTAAGTCTGATCTAACGCGTTAACGAGAAGAAAAAAAGAGACGGGGAGAGAGAAAGAGAGAGGGGAAGTTTGAAACTGAATTAAGGAAACTCCTCTTCCTGAGTCCCCACTGTCAAAAGAGTATCAAATAAAGCAAAAACCAAAGAAAAGCAAAGTGGGCAGCGAACCAGAGAAAGAAAAAGGAAAAATGAAGGGCTTTATTGATTTTCAACCAAGAAGATCATGACTACTTCTACATACTTCTTCTTCTTCTCTGCTGTTTCCTCTTCTCTCAGTGCTCCAATTCCCACGGTATTTTTCTCTGATTCCGTTTCTAACATGCTCACCAACTCTTGCCTTTTCATGTCTCTGATTTCTTTCTCATTCATTCGTGTTCTCTCTTTCTTTCTTTAATTTCCATTAATTTTGTTACACGTGTTCTGTTGAGATTTGGAAATAATAATTAAAATAGACAGAGATTTTCGGTTTGAGTTTTTGGATTTTTTTTTGCTGTTTGGTTGGTGAGAAAATGTTAGTTGAATTCGCTCGAGTGTTGTTAGCGAGGGCCTGGTGGATTAGTTTGCTTTCTTTCAGTTTCAATTGCTTCTTACGATTTTTTCGTTTTCTTTTCCTTTCTCCTTTTTTACGAGTTCCGAGTGATTGTTTGACTTGATGCTTGGTCGGTCACAAAAAGTGTGTTAAAATTAGATTTCCTGTGCTTCATACGCATTGTCTGTAAGTTACGATTGGTTTGTCCTTTTTAGTTTTTTTTTTAATTAGTTGAAATGCAGGTTTCACTGAATCACTCTTGTAGCTTGTGATTTGGGGGTTTCGGGCATTTTTTTCCCCTCATAACTCTTTGTTTTGTTTGGTCGGAAACATAAATTGCTTTCTCCTGGAATTCATTCTTGTGGTGTTCTGGATTTTTAGATCACTTGGTTGATCATAACATCATGTTTGATCTTCTAATCCGTTGGTTAGAGAATGTAATGAAGCTGCTATACATGTATTAGCTATAGGAATTGATCAACGAGGCTAAGACTAGAATGCATAGATGTAGAAAATTGTATCGTGCTTTTCTTTTTGGACTGTAGACTAGTTTAAAATTTCCGGTGCCTTTTGGGTAAAGTTACTCTACCAAATCATAGGAGTTGTTTGACAGAATTCAGGTGCAGTTGTCACTCCGGGCTTGGTTACTGAAAGAATCATCCGGATAGGGAACCATTTAAGAATTTGAAACACAAGGTATAGGAACTGGGGAGAAGCAGAAAATGCATCTTCATAACTCAAGACAACTTGGAGATTGATTTCTCTGGAAATACTGAACTGCAATATCATTAGATGTTTGATAAGATTAGCTGATGGAATCAGAGTTTAAATTTGTTGTTGCTTGTTATGTCATCTTTTTGCCTGCTCCTTAAGAGGATAAATACGCGGTAAATTCTTACTGTAACTGCAAAATGTAACCCTGGTGAAAATTGTTTAAATTTGCACTTTGATTGTGTGGTGCAAGTTTTTATGTTGCGGAAGATAATATTTTGAGATAACAATGACAATGAACTATAAACTAATTGAATACTTTTTGTCCCTTTTCAGTCCATCAACATGCTTGAATCCTTTATTCAATGAAATATGGGAACCTGGATTGATCTGCCTTCTGAGATTCAGAAGTTTTTGACAGTGCATTTCAGTAGTTGGTGCAATCAAATAAATAGTTAAGCAATTGAGTGTGCGGGGTGACTTCCATTTATTATTTTCTGATTATTCTTCGAAAGGTAAACAAGGTGAATACGTTACTTGGTAAGAGCCATGGAGCCCACAGGGTGTTGGTTCAACAAACTGAAGTCAAAAGATAAGTTGAAATCAGCCAAAAAGAAGGAAGCCACTGACAATGGGAAGGAGGGGCCAAAAGCACAAGCAGGTGAAGAAG
The DNA here is from genome assembly GCA_025531955.1 of Erythroxylum orinocense. Taxonomy (NCBI): domain Eukaryota; kingdom Viridiplantae; phylum Streptophyta; class Magnoliopsida; order Malpighiales; family Erythroxylaceae; genus Erythroxylum; species Erythroxylum orinocense. Next base: position 43,998,045 of record JANZLX010000213.1, on the reverse strand, counting down.
TGCCATCAAATGTAACCAAACAGAGGGTTGCTGCTGCAAAACAGTATATTGAAAACCATTACAAGAAGCAGATGAAGGACCTAGAGGAGCGCAAGGAGCGGTAGCATCTCATACCACCCTTTTTCTCTTCGTTGATTTCTTGGTATCATATAAATTCTTTTAGCAGATTCCTCTGCATAAAATTAGACGTCAAGGGTACGAGTTTAGGATACCTGTTCGTATTATCATGCTATATATCCCACTGAATGTATGCTAATGATGAACATGTTTATCTCTTAGGAATATTTAGACTCACATTGGATCTGTTTGACTACATTGTTAGTATTTGTTGGGCTAAGAGGAATCAAATCTGAAAATGCGCTAGTTTGTCATGGAATGTCCGACAAACTCTGAACAATAACTTACTGTTTTGAAGTTGATAGACATTTTCCAGACAGGAACTTGAAATTTCTACTATTAGCTATAAATACCAAGTTTGTATTCCCGCTTACAATTGACCATTTTGTTGGCTGTCTATAGTTGGTAGTCATTGGTAACTACTGACCTAACTTGCCTGCATGAAGACATCGCTTTGTGGGGTGATTTCTAGCAACTGCATGGTGAACCTGTCTTACCACTTTCAAAACTTGCCAATTTTACCAATTTCTTCTGCACTCAAATACCCTGAAACTGAGTTTCCAGTTATATGCTTTGCCAAGTTAGACCTGTTCTCGATAAAAGATAGACTTTTATTATGCTTCTGTTCAATATGGCCTGTTGCTTGTGTGATCTGGTTGTTTGGCATTATCTTATTGTTATTTCTTTCTATTTTCGTCATTCTATTAATGGCTTTCATTCCTGTTAATGCAACATTGATGACCCCAATTCTTAAATTTCAGTGTCTAGCAGAGACTGTTCTTGTGGTCATTTGCTTTTCATATTACTTGTTAGTTCTGTTGTTGTGTCAATAGCTATTAAACAGATGATATAAATGAGTTTGGAGAAGTTGGACAAGTGTAACAATGCATATTTCCAAGTTCGATAGAGCATTGATCAGAATTCATTTGGGCTGGATTGTAACAGAGTTTTACTAGTTGAATTCATTTGCTCAACAATTCCATAAGCCATTTATTTTCCTATGCTACCTATCTCTTCATTGGTGAACCATCCTGCTATAACTAAATTTTAGTGTTCTTTCTGCAAAGGGCGTTGGGGGTTAAAAAGTAGTTCATTGAGTTGAAACACAAATAACTTGGTAGGAATAGAATTTACCATCATGAAGTCTTCGAGGACTAATAATTAGGCCCATATACAAATCTCTGCATCCAAACATGTGAAATACATATAGATCATTGGTTCCTTAAGATGACAGCTGTTTTCATCTTAATGCTAGAAACATATTTTCACTGTGATAACTGTGTCAAGATGTTGATAGCAAGCTAGGACATATATTTTGGACCATTTATTGATGCTGATGATTAGTGTCATTTTTTTTATAGGCGCAATGTACTTGAGAAGAAGTTGGCTGATGCTGAGGTCTCTGAGGAAGAGCAAAGTAATTTATTGAAGTACTTAGAGAAGAAGGAAATAGAATACATGCGCCTTCAGAGGCATAAAATGGGTGCTGATGATTTTGAGCTTTTGACAATGATTGGCAAGGGTGCATTCGGAGAGGTAATTAAGCTTTAAATTTGCACTAGATTATTTGGAACATTCTTTGCTAAATTTTTCTTGTTAACCATATTGACATGTTGTCCATTCTTAATATCAAGCCATCCTTTGAAACAAGACATAGACCTGCTAGATACTATTATCTAGAAGTTGGTTGAAAGTATTTCTTCCTCTGGTTCTAGTTATTGAAAAAAATGGAGATTCAGTATTTGTTTACGTAGAATATTATGTATAAGCTGTAATGGAATAGTTTAGATACTATTTAGGAATATTATGTATTTGTAAGTAGTCCTCTATTTCAAGTAGATAAATAACACACTATAATACCTTTATAGATTTTATGCCCTTAGCCTTATAGTCGAACCATGTTAAACAATGTGTTGATTCTTTTCTCCGCCTTGTTTTTCTTTATTCTACTCTACCAGGATGTCAAAATTTTTTACATGATATCTCTTTTATTTTAGCTTCATAAAGTATCGGAGTCTTTCATATGGTATTAAAGCAAGGTTTGATTCTAAAGTCCAAACTATCTGACTTAAACAACCACTGGCATTGTTGGAATGTTTCATTGGCAATGACGGTGTTGTTGAAATCACTACCAGTCCTGTTTTTCTTCTTCTCTCTGCCTCGCTACTGCTCCTGAAACCTATCATTGATACTGTTCCTGAAGTTGTTGGTGGTGTCTCATCTTCCTTTTTTTCTCTGTTTCACGACCAACAAACACTGCCACCGACATCACTATCAGTGGCTTCTCTTCATCTCTCTAGTCTACCTCCCACCATTGCTGCAATAAACCATATATGCATCTGTTCTACTTTTTTTCCTTTACCCACTTGTTGTTTTTCTTACCATCGTCACAATCTCTGGTACCCTTGTCATCCTTCTACCTCCCAACGTCACCAGTGACACTAGGCTATAAAAGCATCCCATCTAGTCTTATTCATCAAATAGAATGCAAAATGCATTTGGTTATATTTAAAGATGGATAATAGGTTTCACCATCCCCTTAGCCAGAAGCCTGATTTACTCACTTCCTATAACTTTCAATGACGATGTAAGACAAACTCTCCCGCCAAACCTTCCATTCATGGACATTCATAGAAAGAGTCTTCCTGAAAAGCGCTGCTTTTATCCGTTCTCTCTTTCCACCATGTACTGTTTACCACCTGCCTCCTCTCAATCACCAATGTTAATCATTGCCTATGTCACCACTCTCATTGTTGCAACCAGTGAACTTGAGCTTGGGTGATCAGCCATTGGCACCATCGTTGAGCAGTGCATTGCTGAGTTTATCAACTTCATATCGTTGGGAGTTACAGGAGGAAAGACATTACCAAGTGTATCATCATTTTCTACTCTCCTTGTGATAGAGCTTAGCAACAGGGAATGGCCCCCTTTTCTTTTGCTTAATTTCTGGTTTTAATACCTATTAGTTAAAAAGAAGGTTAACAAAAATGAACTGCTTTTGGGGAAAAAAAAGGAAATAAAAGAAAAGTCTTCATGTACTATTGAAATATTGTTGCCATTAAACGTGCTGTTGTAAGGATTGGAGATCAGCTACATGGGACATATTTCTAAGAACTCACATATAAGTTGAAAATGGAGAGCACATTCACTCACTAACTTGAAGATGTTAAATATTTACTATTTAATATTGTTACTTATATAGGGATTTTCATTGTACGCCTTAATCAAATAGTTTAGGTTCTATTTACGATCATTATATATTAGTCTGTATTGTCCTACTAGTATAATTGGTAGGACCAAGTTTGCTTGAGGTTTTTGTATCTGTGGATATAGGTTTTAACACCGCATCACATTAAATCTTTCACATGGTATTAGAGCCTTTCACTCAAACCAACATATATGGATCAGTTACTGTAAATGCAGCATGGGTAGGAGCTGACTTTGATGTACTATTCTATATGGACACAAGTAAATGTTCAGCCGAACAATTTTCACAAATCTTTGGGCATGAGTTAATTAACCAAATTGATAGGAGCTTATGGGAGAGTACTTCTGATCCAATAAATTAATCAAAGATAGCAAGAGTCTTTTAAAAGGTGATTGTTGATATCACATGCCTGGATATGTTTGCGTGTTCATAGATCAAAATCGAACTTATCCTTGGTTCTTGAGAAAAAGCAATGGGTTTCATAAGTTAATACCATTTGGGTTGCTCATTTCCACAAGTTATCATTATTATGAGTACTTTGGACAACACTGAAAGTTAAACTTTAGCTATCAGTATTTATTTCTCTCTTTTGACAACAATTATTATTAGCTATTTACATGTTTGTATGTGTTTGCAGATGCAAATGCCTGAATTTTTCTCTCATTTTGTGGCTGTAGGTCAGAATTTGTAGGGAGAAGTCAACTGGTCATGTGTATGCTATGAAGAAACTGAAGAAATCAGAGATGCTTCGTAGGGGCCAGGTATGCCCTTTATTGAAATTCACAGACAGTCCAAGTAAATATATTATTCACTGTGTTTATTGAGGTTGAATGCAAAAATTTCCAGGTTGAACATGTTAAAGCAGAAAGAAATCTGCTAGCAGAGGTTGATAGCAATTGCATTGTCAAATTATATTGTTCCTTCCAAGATGAGGAGTACCTATATCTAATCATGGAATATCTACCTGGTGGAGATATGATGACTTTGCTGATGCGGAAGGATACACTTACTGAAGATGAGGCCAGGTTTTATGTTGCAGAAACTGTCCTGGCTATTGAGTCTATCCATAAACATAATTACATACATAGGTGAACAATTTTTTCCTTTAATTTGCTTATTTCCATGTAATAATCTGATATTAACCTAACCCTTCACTTATTTTCATGTTACAGAGACATCAAGCCTGACAATTTACTACTTGACAAAAATGGTCACATGAAATTATCAGATTTTGGATTATGTAAGCCATTAGATTGCAGTAATCTTCAAGAAAAGGATTTCTCCATGGGAAATAATCTTAGCGGAGCTCTTCAAAGTGATGGAAGACCAGCAGCACCAAAACGCACTCAACAGGAGCAATTGCAACATTGGCAGAGGAACAGGAGAATGCTTGTAAGTTGCTTACCAGTTTACCATTGAGGATAAGGCTTTTTATGTTACAGTTGATAAAAAATTGATTTAGATAAAACTGGCAGGTATTACTCCACACGTTGGATGTTTCATTTTTCAATCAAGAGTTTTCTAAATATTGCAACTTAAAATAGTTTCCTTTTTCGTTTAGATATACCTTTGGCTATGATAATTCTCTGAAGCTTACTTTTGCTACTATTCACTGGATTTCTGAATCTTGCAATATTACCATGTCCCAGGCTTATTCTACCGTTGGAACACCTGACTATATAGCTCCAGAAGTTTTGTTGAAGAAAGGATACGGAATGGAATGTGATTGGTATATTAACCCTGCCTTTTCAGTTACTTTTTTTTCTTCTTTTAGATCAATTTAGTTATGACTTTGTTAATATTGTCAGGTGGTCTCTTGGTGCTATCATGTATGAAATGCTGGTTGGATACCCACCATTCTACTCTGATGAGCCTATGTCAACTTGTAGGAAGGTAATTCTAGGACTTTTAAGCCTGCTTCTTTATTAAAACCTAATCTAAGCTAGACGATTTTCACTCTCATTTGTAATAAGTAATAGCTTTAAAGTTTAAATTAGTTTTGGTGTTGTTGATTGCATTTCATTGCCTACACACTTTCTAGTGATCTCACTATACGCAATGTCTAAATTTCCTTTTCTCCAGAATTTTCAAGATATTTTTTTCAATTATATCCACTAAATAATCTACTCCATACTTGTTTTGCAGATAGTTAACTGGAGAGCTCATTTAAAATTCCCAGAGGAAGCAAAACTATCTCCAGAAGCTAAAGATCTTATCAGCAAACTCTTATGTAGCGTTGATCAGAGGCTTGGTACAAAAGGCGCAGAAGAAATAAAGGTGTTGTATGGTGTGTTCTTTTCTAGATTCCTTATTTTGGTTCGTAATGCTGTGTAAGGTGATCAATTAATTGCAATAGTTTTTCGTTTCAGGCTCATCCTTGGTTTAAGGGTACAGAATGGGCAAAGTTGTATCAGATGAAAGCTGCATTTATTCCTGAAGTCAATGATGAATTGGACACTCAAAACTTTGAGAAATTTGAAGAGGTATAGTACAATATTTCTTTTAACATGGTGATGAGCCCATAAATAAGAATTTAGTTACTCTGTTTTTACTTATGTTGCATGGTCTTTTATGTAGGCAGATAATCAAGTTCCAACTTCAACGAAATCTGGTCCATGGAGAAAGGTTGGTTCTTACAGTTCTACTGGCATGCATCTTACTTTTAAGAGTAGGGAGATGGTGTCTTGATATCTTTGCTAGGGTTGCAAGATTATATTTTTTCTCCTAATACAAATATCATATTTATGCTTATGCTTACGCAAGTGCATCGTGACAAGCAATGTTTACTTGACTAAGATTCCTAAGTAATGTTTTCCTGTTTTGAACTAAAAGTATACTATGGTTTAAAGCTGTATTAGTTAAGATGTATTTTATGTCTAGGTAAGCTTCTAGTGGTGATGCACTCATTGTCTTGGTCAATAATTCTTCATATGGAATTAGGATTTTGGTAGCCAATAAACTTTTTGAGTTTGTAAAACATGTCATGTTGTCAATCCTGCCATTTTGTCAAGCTTTTTCACCTATATAAGTCTATTTCTTTCAGGAATTGGGAATTCATGTTTTTAACCGTTTTCGTTTTATGACTTTTAGTTTATTCTCCATTGACATAGTCAACACATGTTGGCATCTATATGAAAGTTACTGGCTGACCCTACAAGTTAAAGGTTTAACGGTTGCAAATTTATGGCACGAATGTACATATTTATTCATGTTTGTTGCTTTGTCATTTAATGCAGATGCTCTCTTCAAAGGATATTAATTTTGTTGGTTACACATACAAGAACTGCGAAGTTGTTAATGATAGTCAGCTACCTGGGATAGGTATTTTGCTCCTCTACTTTCATTTTATGATTTCTAATAAATAGGGAAATGGTTGCAACTATTTAGTTTTTCCACCAAAGGCCGATAAGTAGATTGCCAGATATTGAAATGCTGGCAGTTTACTGGCATTCAGTTAGATCTATTTCCTGTCTCATCGTGATTATCAGCGTGAAACCACCGTCTCCTATCAAGCCATGGGTGGAAAATAAAGTCTGGCTGGGATGTAGGTGCAATATCTTGATCTAATTAAGTATTCGTGTACATGGTTTTAGTGGTGGAAATATTCTTGTCATAATGTAACTAGTTTTTATGTTAGTACGGTGATATTTCTATGAGAGTATGTTTCTTCCGAGCCTGTTATGTCCCTGTTTACGTTGATTTCCTTGAAAGCTAATTAAGAGCCCCTATGATAGTGTCCGGTGAATCCTGGAGTAACTCTCTCCTCAATTCTCATCATCTCCATACTGTAGAAAGGGCCATGGGTGAAGACTGAAGACCCCCTTTTTTTTTTTTTAATGGTGCACAGGTCAGATTAAGATGGGTTAGTACAGTGATGTTGTGGCAGGGCAATCCATCTTATAAGTTCGAAACTTCTAACCATTATTAAGTTGTTTCATGCAATGAAGCTCTCAAGCTTTTTCCTTTTCCATTTACCTTCTAATAAGTGGTGCCGTATTATGATATTTGTTGAATCATTTAAAAAAATCTTCAGAAACTGACTAGACTCTGGTTCCCTAGTGTGACCGTTCATATGAACTTTTATGCAGTTGAGTTAAAGAAGAAGAGCACAAAGCCTAAGAGACCTTCAATCAAATCCCTCTTTGGTAATGATCATTCAACATTTGCTAGACTTATTACGATCTGTACATGGAAAATATTTATTTCTGTAACGTTTACTGATACTATTGTGTGTGAATTTTGTATAGTTTTATGAACTATTGTATATTGTTCGGTGATCGGTTTCACTTCTTTTCTCATTCGTGTCGATGTACAGAAGATGAGTCTACTACGGCTGTCAATCAACCTGTGCAAGGAAGCTTTCTAAACCTCTTGCCTCCCAAAGGGAAAAAAATTGAAGCTTCAGGGCAACCTGGCAGATTCAAATGAGACGTACTAATCCCCGTATGAAAGTCACGGATATCCATTGCAGAGGATCCTGTTGTGTTCTCCGGTGAATGCCATTTGTTTCACTGTTTGCTTCGGCTTCCCGCGTTTTAGATGCCAGGTATGAAAGTTTTCGGGCCAAAGGCCCCCCAAAAAATGAGTGGTGTGAGCTTACTAATTGACTTTTAATCTTTTTAAAATCAGTAGTAAATATTCTTTTTGTCAAGTATGTGTATCGTTTTTAACCCTTTGTTGACGAACTTGTTGACTAGAGTCTCCCTTATGCTTTACTTCTTTAATGTAATTATTAGCTATTCAGTTGTCTATAGATGTACATCTCAAGCGTTTGCCGACAAATGAAATGAAGGATTCATCTTAGAGGACTTAATGTATTATATATTATGCCAATTTCTAACAAAATTAATCACACTTTTGTTCCCTTATAAGTTACAAGCCACTTTTAAATAATATTTGTGATTTAAGTTTTTTTTTTGTCTTTATATATTGAAAGAATATTTAAATTGAAGTGTATTTACATTTTAGTCAATTAAAATTTTCCGTCAAACAAAATATATGAAACAAATTAAATTGTCATAAAGTTAATAAATTGTATTGTAAATGTAAAAATGAACTTGATGTTGGTACAAAAGAAGAATGACTCGAAATGTTTTAAATATTTATACAATTTTCAAGTTAAAATGGTTTTAAAAAATTAAAAATTTTGAAAGGTTATTAATTTTAGTATGATAAATAATGATGTTTAATTAATGAGACTTAAATTTGAGGATCGGTCTAATTTGATCTTAATCTTATAGTATTGTATTGAATATTTGACAATATATTTCTTAAAAATTGATCCTTGTTTAATAATTACACATTATTTAATTATATCTAATTATCTCTCAATAAAATCATCAAAAAATTTAATTTGTGCGGATTATCCTCCTCCTCTCTCGGAAGGAATTGTCAAATATAAATTTTACGGAAAAATGAATATAATTTTAATATAATTAATTAAAATTTCCTTCAAAAAAATATAATTAATTAAAATAATATTATGTTAATATTAAAATACGATCGAGAAGAAAAAGGTCAGATCAAGTCCAACTTATAGGCGGTCTCGGCCCGGCCTCCCTAGTCTAATTCGGCCGAGTTACATCTGCATGGATGGAATTGACATCAAAGGAGGCAAACGGGAGAGCAAGTGACGTCGTTTTTGGTGCTGTTTTGTGTATTGAAATAGCCACAGAGATCCGATCCCTAGCCTCGTTTAAGTCATCAACCGTCAAGGTTTGCTCTCTCTCCCTCTCTGCTCACGCAAAATTCACCGTACCTACTTGCTGCTTCGGATTTGCTTCAAAACATGCAGGCGAGCGATCGGTTTAATATAAACTCCCAGCTCGAGCACCTTCAGGCCAAGTATGTTGGGACTGGCCATGCCGACTTAAACAGATTGTGAGTCTCTTTTCTTTTAACCTTAAAAATAAACAGATTGTGTCACTTTTAGATTGATTGTGTCACTTTTAGATTGCAAATGGTTGGTTTCATGTGTAAAATGGCCGTTGCAGTGAGTGGGCTGTGAACATTCAGCGAGATAGCTACGCATCGTATATCGGACATTACCCTATTTTGGCCTACTTTGCTGTTGCTGAGAATGAATCCATTGGGAGAGAACGCTACAATTTCATGCAGGTTCTCATTCTTATACTTATTTACCCATTTCACAGATGTCAACATAACAGGGGATAAAATTAGGGTTTGTAATTAGAATTAGCATCTCATAGGACCTGATTTAGTTTTAATGATTTCTTATGGAAAATCTTAGACCTAATTCCAATGCCTTAAGTCTGTATACAAGCAATGATTTCCAGTTTTGTAAAACGAGTATTGGAGTCGACCTGTTCTAGAGGGATTTAAAACTGTTGCGTCCTTTGATTTGCATGTTCTACAAGGAAATACCATGTCCAGGAAGAATAATTTGAGATATATGTGACTATCGTTCTAGAAAAACTCAAAAGTTTTATCAAGTGATTTTTTGCTTCACTATAATGGAATTTGGTCGCATAGATTTCGTAGAGCTTTTCAATCTTCTTATACCAATTTTGTTTTTTGTTGTGTGCAGAAAATGCTTTTGCCTTGTGGTCTACCTCCTGATAGAGAGGATGATTGAGATTGAGATTGATTATTAGGTTATCCAGTAAAAAATCTTAATCCCGCTTGTCGATCATGGATCTGCAATAATTGTATTAATGGATGCTTGTAAGGAGCGGAGATGGACAGTAGTGTTGTTAACGTTTGTCCACATGTCAGTTTCTTTCTCTCGTCCATTTGAACCACTATCTTGGCCATTGATCAGCGTCTTTCTGTCTGGACAACCAAGGTGGTTGTTTGGTTATGCAAACTGCATCACAATTGTGTTCCAGACATATCATTTACATGTTTATTATATCACACTTACAATCTGTGGTCCTCATCAGTTGCAATTTGTTCATAATTCTGTATGAACTATCTAGTTAGAGTTGCAAGGGTAATACTACTTAAGGACTAATTCTCACTGATTGTTCAATAATGCACCTACCACAACCATAAGCATTTGTTTGTTTGTTTGTTTGTTTGTTTGTTTGTTCACTTTGAAAAACCCAATAGATTGGATTTGGATGAAAATTTTGCCGTACTTTACTGGGTCATTCAATTTACTCTCTGAATCGCGTCTTCTAGATCAAAACTCAACAGCTTATCTACCATTCCATATTCTTGGTTGTAACTAGCCGTTGATACCCCATCAGCAAGACATGCCAGAACTTAGTTAGCTTCTTTTTTTTCTAAAATGATAGGGATTGTTCTTAAGTCACTTCATCCATGTGATATAATCTTACATAATTTTTACTGTGGTTTTCTGTTTCATAAAACATCCTTACTTCATCTCTTCTTCTATATATTTGTTCTTTAATGTTCAAGCATCTGTTAATTTTCTTTCGTTCTGTAGTAATTTTTCGTTCTTTTATATCCATCCTTTTATGTTTTTTTTGGTTATGTTTACATTTTCTACTATTGTTTTTCGTTTTGGTCATATCTTATCCAATTTTTGGGTAATATATTTGCATAATATCTTTTTTGGCATATTTTCGTTATCTTAACTCTCGTTGAGATAACTCACGTTAAAGTTAATAGTACATTATCACCATCAATTTATTATTTTAAGATTGTTGTATTATTTTAGTTAATAATGGATTGAATTTTGCTTATTATAAAATAATTCCATAAAATTATTCAATTCAAATTTTATTTAAAATTTTCAAATGTTAAAAAATCCATAAATCAGTTGACCTGAAATGTATTCTTAGAATTTAGTAATTTTAGCATGGAATTGATAATAAGAGTGGAGGAGCAAAACGAATGACCCTCTGAGCCTGAAACAGACGTGTGTGTAGTGCAGATGAACATAAGCAACGTGTGCAGTCCTCTTCCGTCATGATCTGAAAACAAATGTACCTATTCAGAACCAAACAAGTTGACGACATGAGACCAACCGTGTGGCCTAATCTGGTTTTATTATCAGTTTACGAATAAAGAAAAGGTGAATAAAAAAATTTTGTAACCAAATTATGTGTATCCAATGATTTAATAATATTTTCTGTTATTATCAATATTATCTTCTTAACAAAAGAAGGTGATTTAATTAGAGTTGGTAGTTAAAGTTTAGTTAGATTTTTTAAAATTTGAAGTCAACTTATGTTTGAATTAATTGAGTTGAAAGTTAGTTACTTATGATGTTTTAAATTTTATGAAAAAATAATATCGTTTTCGCGTAATTATTTTAAATATTATTATTATCTTGTTTGATTTTTTATATTTAATTGATAGATATGAGTAAAGAATTGTTAAATTTTATAAAAATTAAGTAGAATTTAAATAAAAATTTTATTACTTCATGAATAAGAATCCAAAAAATGTTATTCTTGTGCAGAGATGAGGCCTAGTGGAGAAACGAATTAGCCGTCTAGGATTTATCTGCAGAAAAATTGTGGACTAGAAAATGCCAGCTTTGTCAGGTCAGCCCCACAATTCCCTCGTCATTGTCAATTTATTACACCTGTCTCACAACTCCATTGATTGTCTGTTCTTCAACTTTTTTGGATTGGACACTCGCAATTCAGAACAGCCATTGATTGATCTCTTTGATGATCCAACGTCTAGCAAAAACCAAAGGTCTTGTCATATGTTTTTTTCATTTCATTAGCGTATGTCTTAAAGTAAGATTCCAATTTTAAATCCTCTCCACTCCACTCCACTCCAGAAGTTCGTTCAAGTTCTCCTGTATTTTTTCTCGTCTCCAAAACAACAGATTGTTCCTTGAACCCAACACACAACTTAACTTGAAAAGTGAATATGCATTGTCACGAGTATGAAAGTGAAACAGTAGTTTATTTGGCAAAAGTCAAGTTGGAAATGAATTGATGCACTTGTCTTGACCATTATCATTATTTTGTATCTTCCGCCACCAAACTAAAGGACAAAGGGAACCAATAAAGAGTAAACACGTTCTTTTGCCCCCCAAATCATTTATGTCAATTTATAGATTTGGCAATACTTATTTTATTAAGTTATATATAAAATCAATTAAATTAGTTTCACACTAATAATTTAAGTTATTGTGATAAAATGGTCATTTAACATAATATTAGAGTCTTTGTAATTAAATAGTCGTAAGTTTAAATTCCACCGCCTACTTATTATTCAGCACAAGATAAAGCAAATTTATATAAGTTTCAAGCCTAAAGAGTCTTTCATTAGAGAGAGTGTGTTAGTAAATATATCAAACTAATTAAGTTGATCTTATATGTAATTTAAATTATTGTGATAAAATGGTAATTTAAAATATTTGTTATTTTTAAATTATTAAAAGTAATAATTTTTAATTAATATTCACTTTTTTGTTGTTTATTTGACTTAAACAATTTAGTTAAAAAACAAAATAGACGTAGAAAAAGACAATCTTATCCAATAAATAATTAATATTATCTTCTTTTATATATTTTACTCATTTTTTAAATTTATATTTCGTTTTATCAATATCATATCATCCCTTCTCTGTGTGCTCTCTCTCTTTTCACACTCTACTCTTTGTATCGCTATTTCTCCAACTTTTCCCAGATTCTTCACAAAATTTTCCCCAAAAAATTCTCTCACTGCCACACCTTTCCTCAGATCGCTAATTCTTGCCGTGAATATCTTCACTTATTAGATACTCTCCGTTAATCTTTTTCTTTTTTCTTTTCACTCTCCAAACGCCAACAAAAGTTCAGTGTTTTCTCTTAACCACTCCATTTAGTTAATACCCTTTTTATGATTATCCAGGCAGTTCCATGATTGTCAGCCCCTTGTTTTACTTCCACCATTAGTGGGTTTTGCTTAAAATTTTTCATCAATCCCCTCTTTGCTTTGCTTCTACTTCCCTCTATTGCCCCAAAAATATTAGGTAAAATTAACCTTTTTCTGGGTTCTTTTTTCCTTTCTTTCCGATTGTCTGATCACTGAACTTCATTAGGTGGTGATTTTGGTGGATCTGAGAGTTTTTACGTTTTCTGGCTCACTGTGATTGATGATTTAGATAACTAGAGCATAGGTAAACTGTAGTAGTGTATCTTGTAAGGAGTTGATTGGGACTGTTATATATAAAATGGATCATGTGATTGGTGGCAAGTTTAAGCTGGGTCGCAAGATCGGTAGCGGATCCTTTGGTGAACTTTACTTGGGTATGTCTTTAAGGTTCAGGGTTTGATTGATTCACTTGCACTATTTAGTCTTCTCATCAATTGCTCTCTTTTCCCATTTAGCTTTCTAAAGTTTCAGAGTTCTCATTACTTTTGAGTGATTTTTTTCAGGTATTAATGTACAGAATGGAGAAGAAGTTGCTATTAAGTTGGTATGTGTTAAATTGTTGGCATCTGCTTCTTTAATCCTTTTCTTCTAAAATATTATATGTAGAACCATATTTTTTCAATGTGGATGGTAGTGGTGTATGATTTTGGGATGTGCATGGGCCTGGCGATCATATATGTATCTGCGTAACAAGAAATAAACTGCCTTTTTCTTTTTAGTCATTAGCAAGTTGTTCCTCCAAACTTTATGAAATATTTCCTTTTAATTGTGGATGAAATTTGGCTGCTATTATAGCTATAATTTGTTTAATGTATTTGGTTGTAGTGTGAATCCACATGAAAGATTATTTGTCTCCCTAACTAGGAAGTGTGATTGAGGCGACAGCTGATCATGAGATTGGCAACAGATATAAGATTTTTGATGATTTCCTATAAATACTTACCCAGCTTCTACTAGTTTTTCTGGTCTAGATGGGGTTCACATGTCTGTTACACTTTTCTCTTGGGTTGGGGCCCTGGAAATTTTTAGTATTCTCATTATAGTCCAGTGGAGTGTCTTTGCTTTTTTTTTTCTCCTCTAAGATATATTCTACTGACTTCTTCAGGAATCTGTGAAGACCAAGCACCCTCAACTTCATTATGAATAAAAGCTTTACATGCTTCTTCAAGGAGGAAGTGAGTTCTTGCTTATTATGCTTTTTATGTTTTTAGTTATGGTATATTTTATTGGACTTAATATATTAAGCATTTTCTGTTTGCTTCTTTCAACCTTATGAAGCGGGTATTCTGCATCTTAAATGGATAGGAGTTGAAGGCGATTACAATGTCATAGTTATTGACCTTCTCGGACCGAGCTTAGAAGATTTATTCAATTATTGCAACCGTAAATTTTCCTTGAAAACAGTGTTGATGCTTGCTGATCAAATGGAATAGAATATATGCATTCTCGTGGTTTCCTTCACCGGGATATTAAGCCAGACAACTTTTTGATGGGGCTTGGCCATAAAGCTAATCAAGTACTTTTTTTAAGGTGCTTTGTGAATTAATCTCTTATCATCTGGTTTTATTAAGTTGAACATTCATTTTGACATCGATTTCAAATTTTGTGTTTTGGAAATGTTCATCTGAAATTAACACCTAGTGGCCAGTTGTGATGGTTTTCGTCTTTTATGCCAGTCATGGAAAGTGATAAGTTCATCAATAATAAAGGTTGTGAATTGAGTGTATAGCGCAGAGATTTGTCATGCAGGGTCTTGAAAATAAAGGAGAATCACATAATAGCAAATTACTTAATGTATATTAGTACTCTGTTAAATTATTGATATGCAACTTGTTAATTTTGATGTCCATTTTCTACTGCTGGCGATACATGAGACCTTTGGAAATGTTGGTATGAACTTGTCGAAGGTTTTAAACACGTAATACAGTTGGCATGTTTGCATGGTTTATCACAATCTTACTTCTTTGGCTTATCCTCTTCGTAACTTTATTTTCAAACTTCTAATTAACGTGATTTTGAGTGTACAGAGTGAAAGACAGATTGAAAGAAGACAGAGTGAAAGACAGATTGAAAGATTCAAACTTCCCAAGATTCAAACTTCCGGATTTGTATTTGTTAATATTGAAATGTCTGTCACTAATATAAAGTGTGTATTTGTATGGATTTAGCAGAATGTAGATCATTCCATGTGATTTTTAATATTAAAACAAATTAATTTTTAAGTGATTCAAGCTATTTGATTTTTAAGTGCGAATTAAGGGGTCATCATTTGTGCTTTGTATGCAATGGTAGTTTTCTTATATGCACAGAACCGCATAAACTAATAACATGATTTGTATACACAGTATCTCATTAAACATCAGTAGGTTTTTTTTCCCCTAGATTAAACAACAGTAAGCTAATAATATGATTTTACACACACACATATATGCACAGTATCGCGTATAAAACAATAGTTTTCATATATATATATATATATATATATATATATGAACAATATCGCATATAACACAATAATTTTCATATATACAGTATCGCATAAGTTTTCATGTGTGTATATACATCGCATAAAACAACAGTAAATGAATTAACTCGAAAGTTTCACTTATGTGTTAGTATTATATATAATTATTATTCTTATTACTATTATTATTATTAGTATTAGTATTATTATTATTCTTTATTATTATTATTTATTATTATTATTATTATTATTATTTATTATTTATTTATTATTATTATTATTATTATATGTTCAATGTTTTTTATTAGTTATAAATTTAATTTTTTTAGAATTAAATATTTAAAATCTAAATTCTTCTAAGAATATTCATTGAAATGCTAAAATATAGAATATTTATATTCTTATATTTTTTTAAAGTCATGTCTTATAAGTCATTTTACACTTAAACAGCTAATATTAAACAACTAATTTTACCAAACATCTTTAACAAACAGCTAATGCAATTCGCTGGTCAAACCAGCAGATATAATCAGCTATCAGCTAACAGTTGATATAATCAGCTATCAGCTATCAACTGATTGCCAAACAGAGCCTAAATTTCAATAATAATAGTCAAAAAATAAGAACATCCTAATGAAGGAACTCGTAAGAAAAAAAAAGTCAGTGTAATTCATGCACAAAACTTTTCGCTTTGCATGACATATATAACTCACGCAAGAGGCCTCCTTGAATTAAAATGCATTGGTGTCTTTTTATGCCTTTTTCATGATATATTAAGAATTTGGTACAATAAATGACTTTGCATCTGTGAGCCTACTCCTATGGTAGGTGTCTAGTACAAGTTTGAAATGGTTATGTTGGGGTTAGATAGAAGTCCAGGTAAAAAATTCATATTATATAAATAAAATTAATTTTATTGAATTTCCTGCACGATAATTCTACTTCAGGTTTACAATAATTCAATCAATTACTAGTACGTATATGTGCCAGGAAAAGAAATTAGGCTACAGAATGGATGAAAACAACATACAGCTGCAAGAAAAGAAGGCACATCATCGTTTTTATTCTTATGATTAACCCAGTAAGTAAGAAAATATTTTAATCCAGTTGGGATCGGATAGCTCTTTAAGTTTCAATCCTTCACAACCCGAACAACTATGCCAGTGGGTGTGTCCACCGTTTTGAGGTGACCTGAGCCAATCAGATCACGGAGGTGAAACCTCATATCAAGTGGAGATAATCGAAGACGTTTCTTCTCCAAAGGAGTCAACATCATTTCTTTGTATCTCCTGCGGTTTAAAAGGGATAGAAGCTCCTTCCTTCCCTGAATATAGAGTGTTAAATCGTTACTTTTTGTAGACAATATACAATATAGTTAAACTCCTGGTTGAATCCTTTTGTTATTCAGGGAATCGTTACTTATAGTAGATAATATACAATATTGTTAACAAACTCCTGGTTGAAGCTTTTTAGCAAAAACTAAAAATTAAAATTAAAAAACCTACACACTTTTGCTCGATCCCTTTTCTGAGGCAATCTTTTACATTGAGCCTCGAACAAGAAACCACCACACAAACAAAGACGCAGACACAAAGGCAAACACATGGACACGCAAGGTAATCGAAAAGGCCAATTGCAAATTCATTTCAAAGAGCATCTCACCATAATAATCTTGTTCAGTTGCATTAAGGAAGATCAAGATGTAACACAAGAATCTTAAGATCCTTCAGAGCCTAAAACCCACAATATATAGAAATAAATCTTGTTTGCTAGAAGAAAACATTCTCATTTTCAATTTTCTATTTCCATGTCCATTCCCTTGAGATCACCTTCCTTTTCTGTTTCCTTATTTAAAAGAACATGTTTGGTAAGTGAAATAAACAGTTTCCCAAAATAATTTAGAAATAAAGATTTCTTTTTAAGGAAATAAAGAATAAGACCTTAGTTTCATTGTTACCATCTAAAACATGTTTTTCAAACTAGACCAAAAAGGGGAGTCAATTATTTTTAAGGAGTTAATTACTATTTTGAACCACCTAACAACTCTCTAGTTTTGGCAAAATTTACCATTTTCTACCCAAAAATGAAACATGGCTATATTTTCCAACCAAGTAGTACATATCATATTCATTCTATTACCTGCGAAAGGCCTTTAAGTACTGAACCAATATTTGGAATTGCAAACCAATACATGCTTGGATCAATCAGTTGGCGAGTCTGCAATTACCAAATTACCAGTGTTAGATACAAACATAACTCCGTAATAGGAACATTATTTAAATAACTAAAAAATAATTAATTTTAAAATCATGCTCACTAAGCAAGATAAACTATGCAATTATGGACAGCATTGTAAAGGATGATATCTTTTTTTATCCCACTGCTGTGAAAAGTCACTTATGTCTATGATTTAAGGTGTGCAGTTTCACTCATTGTCATGTTAAGATATCCCTAAGTTGCTATGATAATCTGCAAATGTCAATGCATGCACAGAAGCACCCTGGCATATGACATAATGTTAGTTTAATGCTGGACTAGCAAACAGGTATAACTAAGCGGATTATCTGAAACTTATGTCTATAAAAGGTCATTTAACCAAGCTTCACCATGAATTTATCTTAAACTTCACATTAAGCAGCAATGGAACAAAATATGAACTGCATGACAGTGGGTATTAAATCTAACTAGATTCATTTTCCCTTCACAGGAAAAGGACAAATTTGAAACCATTAAACTTTTAAAGCATATCTTCTAGTTGTTGAAACAATAGATCTTGAGGAAAAGGAAATATCAAAATAAGAAAGAATGAGGAATGTTTAACGGCCCGTAATAGCTAATAGTTTAACACAATTAACAAAACATTGAAGAACCTCATTACATAATGAAATAATCTCCACAATATTTGGAACAATAAGGATGAAACATACCATTTTGACTTTGCCCATAGATTTATATTTAAAGTAAGCAATTAATCAACTGTGAAATTGTTGAAGAGACTATAGGAAGTCTGAGGGCTTTCACCAATCAACTAAACATGTAGCAATTATAAAACCAGGTGCCTTAGAATATCATTGAAAAATCTGTAACTTCACTTCTTAAATAACAATCTAACAAGGCAAGGGATTCTGTATAGTCCACATCACCCTCACCACAGCTTTTGAGCTGTGAATGGTAAATTGGTCCTGCAATTACAGTCACATTGGTTCCAACTAGACCCGGTATCCCAGGAAAGAAATAACCCGATATGAGTTAATCCCCAATGTAGGGAAGATAAGTTTATCTTTTAGCATATGCAATTCATCTCCATGATATATTCTAAAGTCATAGAAAATGACGTTCTTGAGGAACAATAACCTTGGTCATGACCCTGCTATCACCAAGCAACTAAACATGTAGCAATTATGTTTGGACAATCGAAGCTGCTCAACAGCATCTAAAGCTTGGCCTCATATTAGCAGGACTCATGCTTCTCTCACCAAAATAGGTGTACTGATGCATAATCTTGGTACATAATGACCTTAACACCTAGATCCAATTTGTATGCTCTATGCCATCAGCGAGAATGATTGTAGATAATGCAGCACATTGCTTAGCAGCATGAGACAACACAGTTAAATTCATCAACTTTAATGGGGAAAGTCTAAATAAATCAATAAGCTCTTAATTTACTCACAAGGAGACCAGCATTAATTATACGGGATATGTGTTCATCCTTCACCTTCCCCCCATGGGATAAATGTAAGAACTGCATCAAAGAGTTAAATAGTTGAGGAAAAGAAAAAAGTTAATTTTGCATGAAAGTGGAAAAGTTATAGAAGCAAATATAGCCACTAAAACCACTGCTATTTAAGATATTTGTACATTGATCAAGAACAAGTTTGGATGGGGGACAGCTGCTCACCTGATTTGACTTTGCTGATTGTCAACTTGAACAGTTTAAAATAAAGTTCAAAATGGTGATAGTCCAAAATATCCAGTGTGATAATTATTTCTAGTTTCATTATAGAACATAGGATTACTTGGAAATTTGAAGATCAGACAGAAATCCATTGTTTCCTAGATTTCTTAGGTACTTTTTTTTTTCCAAGAAAATAGATTCTTTCTACTATATTGGGAGTGTCTTCCATTCCATCTTCTAATACGTTGGGCCTTTTGCAAGTTTATATATCCCAGCAGTTGAAAACTTGAATGGGTTGCCCCCGTTCTTTTTCTCAGTTAATTAGTGCTCAAGGAAAAACATTTAAGAACAAAAATATACTAAGATGTGTGCAAGTAGTAAGCAGAAGCACATAAAATTGACTATCTTACACACAATTATCAGTCAAATGTACAAAAGAAATGTGGATGCACATGCATAATATTCTTGCAAGTTGCAGGAGCACCACCATTTAGAAGTACGCTGTCCTTTCCCATAAGTGTACATGGACATGCACTGAGCTCTCTGGTCTTGTGCAAAAGTAAGGATAGTATCCACATAAATGGTTGGGAACAATCATTATACACAGTTAGCTGGTAGTATAGCATGTCCAAAGGAAATAGCACAAAATTTTTAAAAATAAAAATAGAAAAGAACAGAGCCAATAGTGCACAACTAGAATGATATTTGCAAAACTCACAAGCTCATCATGGCTAATGCTAGGTTCTAGCTTGATATCAATAACATATGTTTTGAACCACTCAAAAACTTCAAGACCATCTTGCGTTTTCTCTTCCATTCTTTTCACAACGCGTTCTATCTACACATAAATCATCCAGAAACAAAACACATTGAAGAATTCACAATCTTTACAAGGTACATGATCAATTAATTGTGGATATATGTGGAAAATCATCCAAATTAAAAAGAAAAAGAACTTGCTACCATCAGCAAACCTGGCTTAGGTAGTCATCCAAGAACATTATAGCATGATCATCTTGCCCTGTGTTTAGTTTGAATATGCGCAATATTTTCTCCCTTCTCAAGGACTGAAAAAAGAAGTAAGCAGTAGCATATCTGGATCAAATTACATCCCTGAAGATTAACAGGAAACTTAAAATTAAAAAATTAGCAGAACATATTAAACGAAAAAGAAAGGACATCCCTCTATCCTTATCCATTCATACTATCATGTCTTGCCTTAAGGGGGACTTATCAAACTAAAAACAAGTGAAACTGGAAGGATCTTATTCATTAACAATGCATCACACCTCTAATTCCCTATCCACCTGCGTTCTGTCCTTTACACTGCTGTACAACTGTGAACGTAAACTAAATGGCAGAATTGAGACCTGTAATTGCAGACACAATCGTGTTCATAAAGTACAAAGAGCAAAAGGATATTCAACAATTCAAACGAAGAACTACAACAGAAATATCGGGTGCTAACTTTATCAATGCGGGGAAATTGGGCTCGCATTATCCGAAGCGCCACTAATGTGTCACTAAATGTAAGACTTTCCTCTGCAATTAACAGCATCGAAAATTAAAAAGAAAATTGACAAGATTTATGGATTGGAACAAATAAAGGAAGCGAATTTACCAAGTGAGGGAACTTGAGCATCAATGTTGCTAGTTTCAACTTCAGGTTCGATCTCTTCCGCTCCTTCTTTTCGACGACGCTTTCTTCGTTTCGACGATTCTAAAGAAATATTCATGTTCTCCGCCGCGAACCCTCACGGCACTCCAATCCGTGTTTTCTACCGTCTATTTTCCAAAAGAGTTCTTTTTTTTTGACATTAAGAATTCTTAAAATTTAGAAAGAGGATAATAGATTGTTTTTATTTTATAATTAACATACTTTTATAATAAAACTTGAATAAGTTTTTTTAATAAAAAGGTCCTATGATGTAATTACATTTTCAGCACTCGTCAGTATTTATTTAATAGGAGTAATCAATTAATTAGGTCAGTAGGTGGTATAACTATGATCTTTAATTACGGACCTATTTCTCTGTATCCAAATATCCTGTTGCCAATTAATGGTTAGGATGGATGGGAACAGGGGGCTAAGATGGATGAGGAACAGGGGCACAAGATATTTAGGTACAGAGGATCTGAAGGGCTTTAATAAACGCATCCATCCTTTTCAGTTTTCACCGTTCAAATCACGGAATTGGGCGGAACTTAACTTAAGATATGATTCATGGGGGTAAAGACATACTAACAAACTAACCGGGAGACCTAGACAACCAATTAACAAAAGAGACCGACCGAGATGCCATATGTAAAGAAAGAAATCAACCTCATTTAAAACGTGGGTCAGAGTTTTAACTTTTGATAACTGACTTACTCTATTTAAGTGAGAATTAATTTTGATCGGGTCGGTCGTGCTGGGCTCGGATCCAGTCCGAACGACTCGAGGGTCGATCGGTCCATTCTCCAAAGGTCAGTCTCACACCCAATAACTATGTCAAGCCCAAGCCCAATCCAAGCTCTTCTCAGCTCACCTGCATGTGACAGACTCCCATGCAATCTCAAAGACTTACATACGTAAAGACCTAAACCTAATATCCATCCGTAT
>JANZLX010000213.1:43901941-43923943 GCA_025531955.1 Erythroxylum orinocense | reverse complement strand
TAGGCCTAATTACCGGGAATGTCATGTATGCATGTACAGTTATTTCATGTGCACTATTTTCACTGATCACCAGTACCAGTATACATAACAATGTCAAAGCAGTCCTAATCACTCTTACCCCTAGCCAATTTACTATTTTACCCTTCCCGTTGGGGGTGGGATGTTACATATATATTAGAATACGCCATAGAATCATCAAATTTGCAATTGATAAAAGTAAGGAGAATTTAGATGAGGCTACACTTCTATTTGAAAATGAGATTCCTCAGCGGTTGCGTCACTCATAATTACGATAAACTTCATTTTTAGGGTATGATTGATATTATGGGTAGCAATAAAATATAATGAAATATAATATTATTCTATTATTTAAAATGAGAATTTATAATAGAATCGAATGAAATAAGATAAAAGAAGAGAGTTTCACATTACATCTTATTTCATGATAAAAAGTAAAAATAAGTTACTTCCAATTTGTATATTTTAAGATGAAATATAAAATAATAAATATATACTATCTAATATACCCTTAATAATTTTTTATGATATTAATCATATCCTCAACTCTAATAACAAACAGCAAAACAATATATCTCATATAGAATAGTCATTTATTATTATTATCCATATGTTACATTTTATTCTGTCCATTCCATGTTATCAAACCCGGACCAGACTGGCTGGTCCGACCGATCGACTATCTGATCCGGTTAATCCTAAAAAATTGATCTTGAATTGGACCAGTTCAAACCGGTCAATTGACTGGTTGGACCGGTCAGGTTCGACAATTTTTATTTTTTATTTTTTGGTATTTTTAATATTTTTAGTATTATATATAATTAAATATAATTATTGCATAATTATAACGTCACACCGGTTCGACCGGTGGTTGAACCGGTCGAACCGATTAAACCAGTGACCAATAAAACTTCTGGTTCGATGACTGATCCGAATTTCAGAACATTAATTTTATGTATTAAATACGTACGTTGACTTTTTATATAAATCGGTTAAATCACAATTATTAATTTTAAATATGTCTAATAATTCATAAAAATTAATGACTCGTAAACTTGTTCCCATCATTTGCCAACAATCATTGTTGTTGAAAGCTTTAATTATCAAGAACCTAACCTAACCGCTTTTAATTTCTTATGAGTATTGTCAAGATCTCATCCGCCTTTTGGAATAGATCATAGGAAACACTCCATGTTGTCATATACATTATACACTCTGTAATTAAAAAAACTCCAAGTATTTGCCTCCCAATCTTAATTCCATACTCTTTAACAATGTTCATTATGTAAATAATTAACCAGATTAAAAGGTTAACTAAACCTCTAAATACGTTTTGCCCCATTTAATTTGGCGTTTAACATTTTGTACGGTGCAGCTGAACCTTACATGATTGAGGTAAAGAAGAAAATTAATTGCATAATTCAAGTAATTGAAGGAGCTTAATTCTCTACAAAGAAATTACGTCTAATTCCGAGAAAGAAAGCAATAAATGTTTCATCTGTCAAGCACATGCATGAGAATGTGCTGCAAAAAGTGACTTTACCATGTCTGATTTGATTTCTGGGGCGCCTTACATTTATCTGTCAAGCACATGCATGAGAATGTGCTGCAAAAAGTGACTTTACCATGTCTTATTTGATTTCTGTGGCGTCTTACTCTGTTCTTTCTTTAGTTTTTGTTGATCTTGTCTAGTTGTCTTCTAAAGGTCATTTCTACATCCTGTAGTTGCCTTCTTTATAATGACAAAACCGTTCTGGTTAAGGTCAGCATCCTGTAGTCGCCATCTTTTCCTAAACCTGAGTGACTCTGCTCCGTAACTGGAGAGAGTATAGTTATCCTTAATTTTACTATTTAAACTACTGGACTGGGCATGCAACTATGGAACTGATGCACGTATTGTCGTTGGGATTCCACGTATATGTATACAACTAGTACTTCATGTTCATGTCCCATGACCGCGATCAACCCTCTTGTTATTGGGTTAATTTCTTCCCACCGTCATTATTGGTGAGAACTCGACGTGACAGACTACATGTTTCAACGAAATTGACTTTGGTAGTCGGTATACCGGAAGCTAACAAGCACTCATGTATATTTCAAGTATTATGTTGGGGTAAGTCGAATTACTAATTGTTTAGGCTCGAATTCCTAAAGTTAATGTTCTTACTTAAAAAGAGGTTGACGTGATTGAGCAAAAGATGGAAGAGTGATTTCTTAAAAAGGTACTGATATCCACTCAGGAAAGAGCATGGTCTAGGCCTACTAATTAATGTCAGAGTGAAACATGGTGACAGCAAGAACCGAACTATCACATTATCCTTTGGACTTGGATTTCGATTCGGTTGCGTACCTACGTTATGTCAGGATTTTGCTTTTGTGAAAACTAGCTAGGATATTGGTGCATTGCAATTTGCAGCTATACCGCGTGAAATTAATCAAAGGTAGAATTAATATTGGCATTCAATGTGGCCAGCAGTTAGTGGTTGGGGCAATTTAATGCGTAACAAACAGTGAGCACAAGACTTGTGGGCTATAATAAGAGAGCTCTGCAAGTATCTCAACACTCATCAGCGGGGCTTAGCGTCCGAGAATTTTAAACAAAATGGACTGTGGCACTAAGAGTTTGGCTTTGCTGGCTTTGCTTTGCTTGCATGTGTTTGTTGTGAGTGTCGTTGCCAGAGATGTGGCAACTGTAAAGAAAGATGAGCGGGAGGAGTTTCTAGGTATTGGGAATGGTGGTGGATTAGGTGGTGGAGGCGGGTTTGGTGGTGGAGGTGGAGGTGGTTTTGGTGGTGGTGGTGGCTTTGGAGGGGGTGCTGGAGGTGGAAGTGGCTTAGGAGGTGGTATTGGCAAAGGTGGCGGTATTGGTGGCGGAATAGGTAAGGGTGGAGGTTTAGGAGGTGGAATTGGTAAGGGTGGTGGTATTGGTGGAGGGATAGGTAAAGGCGGTGGCTTAGGAGGTGGTATAGGTAAGGGTGGTGGACTTGGTGGTGGGATTGGTAAAGGTGGCGGGCTTGGTGGTGGAGTTGGCGGTGGGATTGGAAAAGGAGGAGGGCTCGGAGGGGGAATTGGCAAGGGGGGCGGGGTCGGTGGTGGCACTGGTGGTGGAATTGGCAAAGGTGGTGGACTTGGTGGTGGCGCTGGTGGTGGAATTGGCAAAGGTGGTGGACTTGGTGGTGGCACTGGTGGTGGAATTGGCAAAGGTGGTGGACTTGGTGGTGGCACTGGTGGTGGAATTGGCAAAGGTGGCGGACTTGGAGGTGGCATTGGGAAAGGTGGAGGACTAGGTGGTGGAGTCGGCAAAGGCGGCGGTGGTGGTGGTGGAATTGGAAAAGGTGGAGGACTAGGCGGTGGAATTGGGAAGGGTGGAGGACTAGGCGGTGGAATTGGTACAGGGGGAGGACTAGGCGGTGGAATTGGCAAGGGTGGTGGTATTGGTGGGGGTATCGGAAAAGGTGGTGGATTTGGTGGTGGTGGTGGGTTTGGTGGCGGATCAGGAGGAGGAATTGGAGGGGGCTTCGGGAAAGGTGGAGGATTTGGAGGAGGAATAGGGGGTGGTTCTGGAGGTGGATTCGGTGGAGGAG
Organism: Erythroxylum orinocense; assembly: GCA_025531955.1. Taxonomy (NCBI): domain Eukaryota; kingdom Viridiplantae; phylum Streptophyta; class Magnoliopsida; order Malpighiales; family Erythroxylaceae; genus Erythroxylum; species Erythroxylum orinocense. The sequence continues at coordinate 43,920,341 of JANZLX010000213.1, read as the reverse complement.
GTGGAGGTGGAGGTGGCGGTGGATTTGGTGGTGGATTTGGAGGTGGAGGCGGTTTCGGAGGAGGCGGTGGTGGTGGCATAGGACACCACTAACTTCACGTAACATGCATGGAAGCATGCAATTTTAAAGACGCGAGAGACCGGAGTATAAAATTAGTAAAAATCACTCTCTATGTATCGTCTTCCGTATTTGACATTTCTACTCTAAGTTGATCAAATATCTACAAATTCAATGTTATTGACCATAAATAATATAATATCCAAGGCAAAATCCTTCATCCGTTATTGGGTCTGTATTAACTAGGTGCATTAATACTAAAACACCATTTAGAAAAAGTTTAAACACATGTCTTTGAATTCTAAATATGTTTTGATGTCAAAAACCGAAAGTTAAACTAGTAAAACAATAGATTTAAGATTTAAAAGATTCAAATAGTATCAGATCGTCGTAAAAATGACTAAAAATTGAATAAAATTTAAAAAATTGAGATTATTCTTACTCATTATAAAATTTAAAGTTGAGCTAGAAATTTAATCAGAAAAGAAATTATTGAATGAAAATTAATTAATTTATTTAATTTGTAAAAATTTATTATTTAAAAAAATTAACGAATTAATTAATAAACTAATCAATTTTAACAATAAGACTTACTAAAGTAAATCAAACCAAAAATTAATTATAAATTAATAAAAATATTTATTTATTAATTTATAATTAATAAATATTTATTTAATACATCTGACGTATGTTTAAAGATAAATATTTGTAACTAGGGTTTTAATTATCTACTTTAAAAAATAAAATTCTCAATGGTAAGAACAAAACATAGATAAGTTCCTATCCTGATTATTTCTTTAAATAGAACCAACAAGAAAATAAGTTAAGAAATCGATTAACAAAGCCAAGAGAGAATTGAAATTGAAAAACATTTTAAATTCTTTTAGTTTTAAATAATTTATTGAATAATTTTAAAAATAGTATAATTTATAAATTATTATATTTAACATGTAATATCGGCAGAGATTTTGTCAGTAGTGCTTTTTAATTAGAAATTTTATAAGAAGCTAATTGACTGTGTGGATGCCATTTAAAAAAGAGTTTTTTTGAAAGAGCTTCATACAGTAGACTATTTGGCAACATAAAAATAAAAAACACTATTAATTTTAACTATATTTTATTTTGTAATAAAATTATTTATGTATATAAAAATTATTTAAAGTATATTAAACAATATGCAAAGCACAATATATTAATTATTATATAATTTTAAATCATATGAAAAATAAATGAAAATATATCTAACCAAATCTTTTATATGGATCATAATATAAGTAAAATTAATATAAAAATAAATATTAAAACATATAAAAAGGTCAAATAATATTATATAATTCTCAAAATAAACATGAAAGTGAGTTTGTAGGTATTGTGAAAATAATGTGTAAAATATAAAGACAAAAGAGATTAAAAATAGATTCATTAGTTGATCTGAAAAATCTAATAAAAAATATTTTTTTGAGAAGTTATAAATTTGAGCTTCTTAAAAAGTTTTATTTTAACTGTAAAAAAAAATATCGACTAAAAAATATTTTTTTATTTTATAATTAATTTTTTTTAAAAAAAATATAATAAAAAATACTTATTTATCATCCCATAGCTCAACCAAACGGGTACTATCATTGCTACTTGGCTGCTTAAAGACATAAGTATGAGCCGTGAATTTCTTATTGTGGGCTACGGTCAGTAGCAGTTGGGTTGGTGACATATTTATGTGGGAGTGTAATGATGAGCATAGACCACAAACAGTCTATGCAATGAATGTCTTTAAGTAATTGCAGTGTACTCCATGGGCTCGATTGGTTGAGCAGCTATTGCCGGAGCCGACTTCAGACCGTGGTGGTCCATTTCTTAATTAACATAACTCAGGTTCAAAGTACAATTTTATCTTATTAAAAAACTTATGGAGAGCTTTCATGAAAGCCCAAAAGTATACACACTGTCCAAAAAAAAAAAAAAATACTTATGACAACGAGGGGTGAATTAATTTATCCAAATTCTTCACTTAAGAATTTTCTTTAAAAGAAAGTCTTGAATTCGAGCCATATCAAAAAAAAAAGAGCATGTTTCTATTGACGATCTTTTAGCTCCTAGATATAACTCTTTGATCAGATTAATTATAAACTCCTCGCTTCTAACGGTAGTGTGAGAATTGAAGCTACTAGAAAATATGGGAACTGATAAGAACCTATGTTAAGCAAGGGGAGTTTACATCCACTAAACCCTTAGGATGAGATCCTAAGAACTTAGGATTAGTCTAAGTGTTAGACTAAACCGAGATACCTTATGTAATAATAATAAAAAAAAGGTACTGGTAGTTAGTAATCAACCACTGCTGTTCGGCAAGGAGTATAGGTGGCAGCAGCCAAATGTAGGCAACAAAGACGGAGTGAAAGGGTGGGGCCTACTGCAGGCGGTTGACGAAGATGGCAGGCGTAATAGATTGAAGTGGGCCCCATCTCAGCTCGTTTTCTTTTCCCGTAATTTCGCGGTGTTCACACACATCTTTCGTCTTCCAAAGAATATTATGAGACTTTTTGTGTTGGATCACACAATGTAATGCATTGTCCTCACTGACCACAGTTCCTGTAATCTTTAAAACTTCAACTGCTGCTCAAAATCACTCTTCCTCAACCATCCTAACTTAACGGAGGTTGTTGTCCATTCTTGTAATAATGAAAGTCTTCGCCTAGAAGTATACCGAGTTACTTTGTCTGAAGCTTTGGATTCTTGGTTGAATCGTGGAGATGCACTGTTGTGGTTTTGATGTTTTGTGGGCTCGGTTCATGATGCTTTTTTGGCATGAAAGGTAATTTTCTTTTTGAGTGTCTTGTTGATCCCAGCTGGTTCTTTTTTCTTTTTTTTGTCTTTCCTCTGAATCCACATTAGCTGTATGTTGAGGTGTCTTGCTGACTTGAGGACTTATCCTTCTCTTTCATTTACCACTGTAGCTTTGGTTGGGGTAATAGTTTGTATCATGTATGAGTATGCGATTGATAATTATGGTGGCCGGTGGGTTTATGTTGTGAAGCTGTTTGATGTTTGGATTTTTTTTACACATAATTGGAACCCTTTAACTCTCCAGTTTTCTTATTAGGTGTAAAAAGTTTGTTAAAGATCCAACTTTTTACAGGTTAATCGTGCCAATGTCTACTTTCCTTTGGCAGAAAGATGTACTGTAGTTAATGTCTCTAAAGTTGTCTGCTTTTAGAGAGTTGGATTTTGGTAGTGACCCGTGATCATTCTGAAAGTAGTTTTACCAGGGATGACATAACTGTTTAAGTCTATAACAAGGTTTTTATCTTGTATGTTTATTGATACCTTTTTAGAAGAAGATCAAAATTTATGACACATTATGAGACTTAAGAGCTGGATCAAAAAGTTGGGAACTAGACTTAGAGGAAGGCTTTGGAAAATGATGAAGTGCATTCGCTCAGCGGATCAGTTAAGAATTGATGACATTGATGATTCATCAGAGTCCCTAGCAACTCGGGACTATTCTGCAAGTGGCTATTCGTCCCGAGCTGCTGAACCTGGTGGTAAGGTTGATAACAGTAATATTGAAGAAGCAGAATCATCCCTTCGGGAAAGTGGTTATCTCAATTATGAGGTCAGTTGCATTTCTTCCCTTATACATTATTCTCTCATTCCTGTTGGATGTCAATGCTTCTTCCCATGTCACCCTTAAATGGTAATGGAATTGCTTCTATATGACTCTCGTAGTCGTGTTTAGCGATTGCAGCTAATTGAGTGGTTAACTTCTTGAAGACAAAAGCCTAAATACAGTAGAATGTGTTCTAACTTGATAGTGGATTGGATAATGGAACTGTAACAAAATTATGCTTTAACTGCTCTGTGTCTAAATTGATATCCTTTGTCTGTTGTAATCGATAGACTTGATAAAAGCCAAACTATAGTGCACATTGTAATTCTTGTGGATGAGCTGATCGGTATGACTTTTAGTTTTCTTGCCAAGCTGCTCATGTAAAGAACAATATTCAGTAATTTTTTAGATGAAGAGGGCGAGAAGCTTGAAACTGATTGTGTACAAAGTCATGACTGAGTGAATTATTGCAGCTTTACTGCACCAGAACAACATAATCATTTAGGAATGGAAGCACATGATTCAATCACATGAAAAGATGCTGTTTTGTATAAATCTCCTTCTTGGTTGGCCATGAGAATGGTGAAAAGCAGCATGTTGTTAGCATCCTGTGGTAAGGGCCCTACCGTATGATCTCGTCACTGGATGATTAAGAGAGAAATCCACCTTCCTTCCCTTATAGGTGTTCTTCCCTTTGGAGGAGAACCGATGTTGAATGAAGGTTAGCTAGCTCTTGACAAAGCTAGCTGAATAAATTACAGCTAAAGTAACTAATTTTTTTTTAATGATTTCCATTCCTTTATTCATTGATAATTTTGCTGTTACATCGACAGAAAAGGAAAATAACAATCCATCTAACTAGGACTCCTATTATAGTAGAACTCTATTAAGAAACAAAACCAAAAAGGATCTTTCAAAAGCTAACTATCCTTATGCAAATGCTATCCTAATCTAATCTTCTATTATTTCTCCTGTCTAACTAAATTCTCCGGCCTTCTCCAGCTTATCAGCCGTTACCCAACTTCTTCCCTCTCCTTTTGATAAGTTCCACCCGCAAAAGCATCCTTATCATGACTCCCCTCCTTAACATTGATCTTGCCCTCAAGCTCGAATTCGGGATGAGCTTGTGTGAACGCCTCTAACTCCTATCAAGAAGCATCTTCAGCTGAAGAACCTACCCATTGGATTAGTAACTCCTGATGTCGTCCCCTATTCCACCGTGACTTCACCAACTGTTGTGGATGAGGCACAATTTTGCCATCCTGCACTGGTGGTAAGGAGGGAATGGAGATGGGGGGATTACCTTTGAAGTCCTTCAACAAAGAGATGTGGAAGACATCATGAATACGACTTTCCGGAGGCAATTCCAATCGGTAGGCGATAACACTTATTTTCACCAAGATTTTGAATGGTCCCCAAAATTTAGGAGCAAGTTTGTTATACTTGCGTTTTGCAGCACTCTGTTGGCGGTAGGGTTGGAGCTTAAGCCAGACCCAAGTTCCCGGCCCAAACGACAATTCTGTCGCTTAGTATCATGATAATGTTTCATTCCCTGCTGTGTTTGCACTAAACGCAACCTGACTTCAATCTAACAGTCATCTTGCTCCTTCAATGCTTGGCTGATTGCCTCAACTCTAGTGCTTCCTTCCATATAAGATAACAAGCTGGGTGGTTCCTTGCTATAAACCACTTTAAATGGAATCGTATGAAGTGAAGAATAGTAGGAAGTATTGTAACAATACTCTGCCCATGGTAACCAGTCCAACCAAGATTTCGGTCTATCTCTCACGAAACACCTCAAGTACATTTCAATTGTTTTGTTTACCACCTCAGTTTGCCCATCAGTTTGAGAGTGATAAGCAGAAGATAAGGCCAATTTGGTACCACACAGACGAAAAAGCTCCTTCCAAAATAAACTAGTAAAAACTAGATCCTTATTTGATACAATAGATTCGGGAAGGCCATGTAGGCGGAAAATACTTTCAAAGAACACATGAGCCATACTAAGAGTAGAATAACGATGAGCGAGAGGCACAAAATGAGCATATTTAGAGAATTTATCCACGATCACTAGTAAGACAAATTTACCTCTCATTTTTGGAAGTCCATCTATGAAATCCATGGAAATATCCGCCTAGACACTAGGGTGAAGGTTCTTTCATTTATTTTGTTGACAAACTAAACATTTCTGCACAAATTCCTTCACGACACGTTTCATCCCTTTCCAAAAAAAATCTCCCCTCACTCTTTCTAACAATCCATCTAACTAGGACTCCTATCATAGTAGAACTCTATTAAGAAGCAAAAACTAGAAAGGATCTTTCAAAAGCTAACTATCCTTATCCAAATACTATCCTAATCTAAGCTTCTATTTTTTCTCCTTCCTAACTAAATTCTCCAGGTTATCAACCGTTGCCCATCTTCTCCCCTCTTCTTTGATAAGTTCTACCCACAAAAGCATCCTTATCATCCTGTTCCGTAAAATTTTCAATTTCAAAAGAACTGCTACTCTTTTGTGCATTTTGAGACATTGATTAGAATGAATAACTGGAAATTTTGGCTAGATATTTGGTATTTTAATGAAATATTAGTTTCTCTGTTGGCAGCTATTACAGAAACGTCCCCATTTAGATCACACATCCCAGGACATCATAGAGTTAGGAGTTCAGTTTTTTTTTCCCTTCTGCTAGGAATTTCTGACATAGTGATACTCATCCAGGTTTAAATTCTCGGTGAGTTATTGTGATAATCTTTTATACTGATATCTAGCACATTATATTACCATATCCTTCTGAGATCAAGTAACACTCACTGAGAAACTTGTTAAACCTAAGCATACGTTGGAAATAAAGCTCTATATATGAAACAGTTAACACAAGATCAATAAGAATTAAAACCATGTTTTGTGCATGCCTACCTTGGATTGAAATGTGATAGCCGGTATAGGGATATTGTTTTTGAACTTTTGACCGCATGATCATTGAGAATTTAATGCCATGTATCAAATATTACCTTCCAGGGAATGCATTTTCCTTACTATATGTGAACTTCACGATTTCCATTAATTAGAAGAAATATTCCTGATGTTAAGGCATTTTCATTCTTCAAAATCTTAATTCTTTTCAGACTGATTTACACGTCATCTAGTTGGGATTTTCTCCGTGGATCTCATAGTCATACTATCTATTTGTGAAACTGATCTCTGCATATTTTTGTGCCATTGGTAGTGTGATTGAATTGAAAAGTATTTATCTGAATCTTTCTTGCTAAAAGCCATTTTGTCCATAGGAAGCAAGAGCGTTGTTGGGTAGGCTTGAGTTTCAGAAAGGAAATGTAGAAGCTGCACTTCATGTGTTTGAAGGAATTGATGTAGCAGCTGTGATACCCAAGATTAAGATCTCCCTTGCTAGAAGATGTGAACAAAATCGACGCCATTCTCAAAGTGATGCTGCCCCACCCATGTCTATTCATGCTGTTAGTTTACTCCTTGAAGCTATTTTTCTCAAAGTGAAGTCTCTGCAGGGTCTTGGAAGGTTTGGAGGTACAATTTTCATCTTTTCAATTTTCTAATTGTCATTAGAAGTGGTTCATTATGACGGCTAAGTCTTGTGCAGGTGAGTGTAAATGCAAAGGTTAATCTTTACATAGGCAGATTTCTCTTTGTATTCACTTGTCAACAGGTACACTCTTCCTGGACGTTCATGTCACAGAACTTTCTGGAATGCACATAAGAAACTGAACATTATTTTGTAACGTTACAATAAAATTTTTGCAAAGTTCAATCTTCTATAGTTGAAAAACATTAGTTGAAGTATGCAAGTATGCATCTCATTGACAAACCTGCTTACTGCTTCTCAGACTTGAACATTTGTTTTACCAGTCATATTCTATTTCAACTTCGTGGAAGGCTATCATTGCGCTGCATGATGACCTTGTTCCCTGTCCTTCCCCGCCTCAACCCCTTCTCTCTCTGTTGTATTTGGAAATGCATGGAGTGTATATGTACTTTTGGCATGAATGCTTTCCTACACAGACGAATTAGATTAGGAGAAATGAAAACTATTTCACAAGGAACTGTAAACTTTGTTGCTGCTATGACCAAGCTAAATTTTCTTCCCTAACTGTTTCTGCAGAAGCTGCTCAATCGTGCAAAGTGATTCTAGACACCGTGGAGTCTGCATTACCAGAAGGCCTTCCTCAGAATATTTCAGCCGATTGTAAATTGGAGGAAATTTTGAGCAAAACTGTTGAATTGCTTCCAGAATTGTGGAAACTTGCTGGTGCTCCTCAAGAAACCATCTTGTCATACCGGCGAGCCCTCCTCTATCAATGGAATTTGGATGTGGAAACCACCTCTAAGATTGAAAAGGAATTTGCAGTTTTTCTTTTGTATAGTGGTACAGATGCAAGCCCTCCAAATCTCCGTTCACAGATGGAAGAGTCTTTTATTCCAAGAAACAACATAGAAGAGGCTGTTCTTCTGTTACTGATTTTACTAGAGAAGTTTTTGTTCAAGAGGATTAGATGGGATTCAACAATCATAGATCACCTATCTTTTGCCTTGGCTATTGCGGGAGAACTAAAGGCATTAGCCCATCAAGTGGAAAAATTGCTTCCAGGGATCATGGAGAGAAAAGAAAGATATAGCACTCTAGCTCTTTGCTACCATGGAAGTGGTGAGGATATTGTTGCCTTGAATCTTTTGAGGAACTTATTTAATAACAGAGAGAATCAAGCATGCACAGGTGAATTGTTACAGGCTTCAAAGATTTGTACACAAAATATTAAATTTGTTGACGAGGGCGTAGACTATACCATCAGAGTGCTTTCAAAATTTCATGGAAAATGTGACCAGATGGCTAGTGTTGCAAATTACTTACTCGGCATTTTGCTGTCAGCTCAGTCTAGATTAGTTGCTTCTGATTCTGAGAGAGTTTCAAAGCAGGCTGAAGCATTAGGAGCACTTGAGTCTGCTGTGAGAATGATGAAAGAATCAGATCCACTTATCATGTTTCATCTAAGTCTAGAAAATGCTGATCAGAGGAAGTTGGATAGTGCGCTTTATTATGCGAAGCAGCTATTGAATCTGGAGGCTGGGTCTAGTGTCAGAAGTTATATCCTTTTGGCTCGAATATTGTCAGCTCAGAAACGATATGTTGATGCAGAAACAATAGTAAATGCTGCTTTAGATCAGACTGGGAAGTGGGAACAAGGAGAACTATTGCGGACCAAGGCTAAACTGCAAATTGCACAGGGGAAGTTGAAGAATGCCATAGAGACCTATACCCATCTTCTTGCAGTTGCCCAAGTTCGAAATAAAAGCTTAGTTTCTGGGAAAAAGACATCTAAGGTATGTTTCTTTCAATTTAAATATGAAAGCTTATCTTGGCAATACAGAAGTGTTTATAATCAATTCTGACCATATTCTGTTTTAAAACTTCTCAGGTTTTTTTCCAATGTTATTACGTTTGCAATACCTTTTAACAAGTGAATAGGCTCCTAAGGTGGTCATGTTGAAAAAAGCTAAGTAAATTGAATGTTGTGTTGGTAAATCTTTGTTTTTGCATGCTTTTTGGAGATTTAAAAGATTATTTATGGTAATCAATTTTGGATCAGCACTAAGAAAGATCAAACATCTTTTTTCTTATGAGCTAAGAGTTTGTTTTATTTTCATTTGGTATATTGAGATCTTGAACTGTAAAATATCCAAAATGCTTTTGTTGATTATTGAGAAAGTTTGTCATAATACCTACATATCATAAAAATCCAACACTTTCCTCTCCTCCCACTAAGAAAATCAGGGAACAGGAAACTGAAGGAAAGAAACCTGAGATCAAACTGAACTCTATGACTTTCTAACTGCATGCTGACTGCTTAGGTATGGCAAGAAGATTTCATATAGATTTCATTTTCTGCTTAAATTTGCAGAGTAGAGTAAAAGATGACAGAAGTTTGGAAATGGAAACATGGCATGATCTAGCCAATGTGTATACAAGTTTGTCACAGTGGAGGGATGCTGATATCTGTCTTTCTAAATCCAAAGCCATCAGACCTCATTCAGCCTCACGATGGCACTCCACAGGTAAAAAAAAAAAAAGAACAGGAAATTGCGACATTCATCGGTGGACCATTATGACATTCATCGGTGAACCATGTATATGCATATAGTAACAAGTGTGTCAGTCAGCAACTTTGGTTTTCAGTAGCTAGTTTTATAGATTTTGTGAAGCAGATGGTAAGCTCTCTTGCATTTTTCTTTTTCAGGTTTACTATATGAAGCGAGAGGGCTGCATCAAGAAGCTTTAGGAGCATTCAGGGCTGCATTGGATATTGAACCTACTCATGTTCCAAGCTTAATATCCACTGCTTGTGTCCTCAGGCATCTTGGTGGTAAATCAGTCCCAAGTATCAGAAGCTTTCTTACTGATGCTCTTCGACTGGATAAAACAAACCATTTGGCATGGTACCATCTGGGGTTACTGTATAACTCTGATGATAGTGTATCTGCACCAGAGGCAGCTGAATGCTTCGAGGCTGCAGCTTTTCTTGAAGAATCTGCACCTGTTGAACCCTTCCGGTGAACAGCTCTCTAGGTGTTCATTTTGATGGTTACTCTACATAATAGGAAACATACTGTGATTAGATAATTAGGAGACAAGTGAGAGTGCCAAAAGAGAGAATCCAGATTATGATATCCATTAGAAGTTTGTTAATTCTATAGCGTATGATCTTCAAGAGCAGTTTCATTTTGTATGGTAACTAAAGCATGCGCTTAATATGAGAGGAGAAGTGATGAATGGAAAAAAAAAAAAACTATACTTTCGATTGGATGTAGTAACATTAATGAGCACCCTTCTCGATATGTTGCACGTATTTTGAAATTTTTCTACAATTCTTCTTAAAATTAAAGAAGTAGCATGGCAAAGAGTTAAAAAAATCTTTCATTCCTTAGGTACTGCTTCTATGATTTGGTTAATTTCTAAGTGATTTGCAATTTTATTATTATCATTGTTAAACTTTAATTTAGTTTTATCATTTTAGTTAAATCATCACCTTATTTTGTAAGTTCGATAATAGAAAAGAGGTAATAACTAGTACTTATAGTTCTTATCGAATCGATATTTATTGTCAACATATTATAATTCGATAGGTGCACTTACCTTGTAAATCTATAGGTAATATTATGTGTATCAATATGTACTTATTTAGATTTAATAGCCTTCTACTCAAATTTTCAGTAAATTATTAAGATCTAACTTAAAATCTTTTTTTTCCACTTAAATAATACTCCCTCCGATTCATAATAAGTGTCGTTTTAGAGAGATGCACACTTATTAAGAAAGTTTATGAAATGTCTGATATACCTTTATTAATTACATGTTAAAGTGTCTTGAAAATATAATCTGTGTAATTAAGATGTGAGAGAAATTAAAGGTTAATTTTGGAAGTAAAATTATAAACATACATTCAAAGTTAAGAATAACACTTATTTTAAATAATTAAAATGTATCTAAAATGACACTTATTATGAATAAGAGGAGTAACTAATTTTAACTCTTATCAATATGACTACTCAAGTTCACCTTAGCAACTCACGAAATGAAATAAATATTGGAAATTGTCGGAGTCTCACTCACAAGCTTGTACACTTCTATTTATTACTTTTAGTTTTGAAGATTCTTATTTCCTTTTCTGCCCTGTCACGTGAACAATCGCAGATGGTTTTGTCCGTTAAGTGAAAAGAAAAAGTTGGTCTGGACCACTATTTTTTGTACTTTATGAAGGTCAAATCACAAATGAGAATTTCAGAATGTAGAAAGCTTAAAACCTAAACACTTGTGAATTTTGCTAGTTTTGTGAGGTCATCCTTAGCTAAGAAGAAGGTAGTAAACTTTAGGACAATTAGGAATTATCGAAATGGCGTAAACTTCTCACTTAAGGTTTTTTTTATAGGAAGCCTTGAGTTCGAGTCATACAAAAAAAGAAGAAATGAGAAATTTTCTTTGTTGGGAACCTGAAGGTAAGCAGGGCCAATGATCAATTAGCAATTGATTAATTAAGTATGTAATGACTCCTTATGTACAGAAGTGCACAGGTTACGTATGAACTTGAGAGATCTTGAGGTGAGGTCTTAAGAGTTTAGGATTACTCCTGTTAAGTTGGGATGTAGATTGTTTATGTCTTTGCACGAGCTACGTAGAAACCTGAGGAATCTTGGGGTGAGGTTTTAGGAGCTTAGGATTACTCCTGCTAAGTTGGGATGTAGATTGTTTATGTCCTTGCACGGGCCCATGCTTAGTTAATGAATTTTTTGCCTGGCTGAAATTTCAACTTATCTTTACTTTCTTTACCTTTTTTTGATTCAATTTCATCTTCCAAGTATTAAAAATCATCTAAAAATAATTAAGAAGCAAATTCATTAATTTTGAATAATAATTTCAACACGTGAGAGAGACTTATATATCAAATAAGTGCAAAATAACAACTTATCGGTGAGATACCTAATGTAATAAAAAAAAAGTAGTAAACTTTGTTATATAGAATAAAGTGCTCTTAAGAGCAATCATTAAAAAATCAAATATATTCTATCCGTTTAAACTTATAAAATTTGAATCGATTAAGTTATTGAATTGATTTTTAATTTTAAGTTTTATTTATTTTAATAATTTTTGTCATTAAAATTTGATTAGTTAATTAATTACTTATTAAATTTTCGTAAATTAATAATTTTTTATAAATCAATTAATTTTTATTTATCAATCTTATTTACAATTAAAATTTAAAATTTTCAATGAGTGAGTATGATTATTTTCAATCATTTTTAAATTTTTAAATTTTATTCAATATTTACTTAGTTTTATAACAAAAATTTTTAAATCTTAACCCTCTTATCTTATTAGTTTAACTTCCAATTTGATTTTTAAAACATTACTTAGAAGTTTTTTTAATCATATTAATAGACGTTCATAACCCACTGCTAAACCAAGAATAGAATTCACATTTATGTATTTAAATCAATTTGAAATCTCTTGTATTAATATAAGTTAATTATATTATTAGATATACGTCAAAAAACACTCTCAAAATAGAAATGTCATTCATGTCTTTAATTCACCCTTGTTACCAGCAAACAAGACTATAGTATTAATGTACAAGTGAATTAAGTGAAGTTGGATTGTAATTTCTAAACCACTAAATTTTGGACTGCCCAAGTCTAATTTATTTTATGTCTACTTGCAAACAAGTCCTTTTACTTAAATTAGAATTTGTTATCTTGGAATTGACAAGTTCACGGCCAATTTACCCCTGAATCAGGTAAACGTCCACCTCAGTTTAGCTCATTTTCAAATTCATCTAGAAGGAAGTCATATCTTTCTTTGGAACACGTAATTATAAGTTATTAAAATAATTTTTAATGTTACTTGAGTACCTCTAACCTTCTAGCCTTCTACCTAGTCGAACGGATAAGTATAAACAAGAACACGTTAAGTTGAAGCCATGTTCAGTCTCTAGTGTGATCAACCATCCAAATAATAGTAATAAAAAAGACTCCGATATATATATATATATCATTCACCTTCATGTATTTGTATCATTTACTTGTAGTATTTATGCAAGCACTATAAGAAAAATGTCGTTTAACGATGAAAATTATCGACAAGAAATAGTTGTATTCTGTCAATAATATAAATTGGTAGCGGAATCAAGTGACGGATAAATGTGTCGTTAAAACAGCTGTATGTAAATTTATCGACGGATATTTTATGAAACCATCGATAAATTTACCTACGGACCTAAATATTCGTAAGAATATTTTAAGATGGTACTGGTTATTCCATCGGTGATATTCCAACAGTTATGATTGACTGTGGGTAAACTGTAGTTCAAAAAATCCTGACAGTTTCCAATATTACCGACAAAACGAAGAGTTACCATTAGTAAATATCTAACATTTTACCAACAGAACACTAAAAATCGTCGATAAATATAATGAATTTTACCGACATACTTTTATTTTCCATCAATAAATAAAATTAAAAGATTTTTAAAAAAAATTCCGGCATTAAATTTTTTTCATGATCTTATAATTAATGCATAATGTCAACAGTTGTGAATTATCTATGCATAATATTTTGATTTGTTTATATATTTAATTTGTTTAAACAGAAAGTTGATTGATGATATAAAGTAAAAATTATCTTAATTGATAATAAAAATATTATAATGTACATAATAAGTCTTTGTAATTCAAAGCAAATGATTACAACAATCCTATTGTCCTGTAACCGCGGGTGCTTTGAGGTGCTACCCCTTGCTTTCAACTCATCAACCTCATGTCTCAGCTGAGCTATGTAGTCCATCAATGTCTCTACTGTGGTTCGAAGCTGATTGACTTCATTGGTTTGAGACCGTCTACTAGATGCTGCTATACTGGACGTGAAGGATTGCAAATAATATGTGTTCGCAAATGAACATAGCTCGAAGGTCTTTCCACGACGGTCCCTACCATTCACTGCATCAAGATATGTTTGACTCTCATCAACAGCTTTTTCGTGTTGAGATTGTCGTTGAATGCTTTCTTGCATTTGGTGCTATTAGGAGGCAATGTTTATATTAGTAAAGAAATAATATTAAAGAATAAATATCACTTACATTCAGTTTTCTATATTGGGTGTTGACGAATGTCACACTGTCATGCTTCTTGGTGTGAGTATGCAAAAACAACTGACGAGGTGTAGGCCTTATGCCCAGAGACTTTTCCTGCATAAGAATAAAATGTTATAAGTGATCTATAATTTATAAAAATTTTGACAAAGTTTCCTCTATTTTTATAATATTTACCCCCTGTTGAATAAAGAAAATAACTCAACACAGTCATATATGGCACCAGACATTTATACCATTATCATTATCCATAATTCACATATGTTCATTCCAAAATTCACACATCAATTCAAATTGAAATACATCAACTAGAATATAAATGGAGAGTTTAAATATTGACAAGTCTCTTTGCATAAACATGGTGGGTAATTGATCCTTTCGTATGTACAAGAAGACTCTCTCCCCCCGGTCCTCCACGTCTGTTGGTTGAGTTACGCTCAGAGATGGACATTGCCTCAGATGATGTCCAATACTTCTGCCAATGACTCCATATTTGTTCAGAAATATAAGGCAGTCGTACACTACCCTTGTGTATCGCGCCAATAAAGTCAAGATAACGTATACGTGCTCGTCTCTCCCATACATTATGTATAACCACGTCGAAATTAGAATCCTAGAAAAATTCTTTCTAAAATAAAAGGAAAAAAATTCGATAAATATGTATAATGTAATAATATTTATCTAATTAACGTATATACATTAATTAAAAAAGAAAATACTTTTTTATTGTACCTTAAACTCCAGAAAGTAAAATGCCTTTGTGGCCTGAGAGATATTATTTCATACATAACCCTCATGATCAATCATCTCCTTAAATTTAGATTTCATATTTCTCAAACACGGTCCAGACGGAATTTAATATAAGAACAAATAATTTTATACCATTTGCAAAAATTTAAACCTATAACTTAATTATAAACAAATAGTGTTTCATATAATTTCACTTATAGATTATTGACAATTGTTATGCACGTTCTTCCATCAGGTTCCTCAGCCTCAAGTTGGCGGCCGTCTCCTTCATCTGATATAGGGGTAGTGGATGATGTAGGAGTGGTGGACGGTGTAGCATGAAGAACAACAGGTGATGCGTCATCTGCAACTGTAGGCTCTAGAGGGGGAGGAGGTGATTTAGTTGCAGCTGCAAACTGTGATGGTTCACCTTCACAATAAGTGTCTCTGAACATGTGTCTGAACTTGGGCGATTACATCACGTTGTCTCTTTGGTGACGTATTTCTACCTAAAATTCATTGTTTATTGAATTTTCTAGAAATATAAGAATTTGAATTCAATATTTTGCATAATATATTCAAAAGGAAATAAGGCTATTTGTTGAATGTCATATTCAAGTACAAACTTTGAATTATAAGGTTAGCAATTGTTACAGTCATATAATAAGAACAATAACAACCCACACTCAATAGGACGCAACTTGACCCCTAACTAGTAGGGAGGTTCTTTAACAAATTCTTACAGATATAACAATAAATCCACTTTCAAGATGAGTCCAGTTTACAAATATCGATAAATGACAATGATATAATTATTTTCTTAGATTCCTAGTGACATGAGAATTGGTAAAGGTAAATGAGTCCCCGATGTTTGTATTCCCGAGAAGGGTCCTGACATGTTTGAATGCACCAATTGAAACAGTGATAGTTCTTCCCTCAGGTGTAGGGTTTTTAACACCTTCTTACAACAGTGTTTCCGCTATAGCTAAACTTGTAGGGGATATAGTGAATAAGTCGTCAAATTTAGTATGGAAGACAAACTCTCTAGAAGAACTGCCAGTATGAAACGTTTTACCTAAAACCTAACATTTCAACTTTCGACTGCAAACTCAAGATGAGTGTCATTGAAATGTTTCCATGCCAGTGCATCTGATAGATGACTCATTATTTCAACTTCCTGTTCATGTTCATTATGCTATCTTATGCGAGATGCGGTAACATCATAAGCATATAGTCTTTGAAGTCTCAAAGTTAGCGGGAAATAATACGACCACTTCCAGGGTACTAATTTCTGTTTCATTGAACACTTTCTAGGCTTGAACCTAGGTTAACCACAAAATTTACACTCTTGTAATTCCACATCATCTCCCTAATACAACATATATCCCAATTTGTAACAATCAAAACATACATCCCAATTTGCAATAATCAATCTTTTCAATAGGCAAACCAAGACCCCTAATAAGTTTCTTCATATTGTAAAAACTATTAACCATTGTATGATCAGTAGGCAATGATTCGTTAGAACATTAAAGAATTTTATCAAAACTACGGTCTGAAATATGTGCTTCAGACTTTATGTTCAATATTCAAGCAATTGAAGACAATTAGGTCATTGTCTCATAATTTGGCTATAATTCTTGATCAGTTGACTGTAGTAAGTCAAAAAAATGTTTTGCATGTGGGTTTGGTTCTTCTTCAAGATTTTTCATATTTTCCTGAAAGATATAATTGGCTACATCATAAACTATTTGCATGTAAGGATTTTCATTTCCATCCACATAATTTTATCTAAATTCAACCCCTCTTTAGACTTATTTAAGGTCACATAAGATTGTACTTGATTACCCATTGAGGTACTACAAATCAATGATTCCTCATGTCGTGTCCACTCAAAATAATTAAGGACAAACTCTTTTCTCAGCAAATGCCCATTAACTTCATCAATATGAAGGAAACGAATGTGTTTGCATTTTTTAATGGAAATATGATCTTTGGGCCATCCATATATTTAGGTTGAGAATATGCATAATGAATAAAAGCTTCAACTCCCTTAACAAACTCATGATTAATGAAACCATCAGGTGTTAATCATCTATACATCCAAGATCTATCAACTTTACTCACTTCTGCAAAATTGTTAATTTAAAATAGTGATTCCATAATTAGTATCATTCATGTTCGGCAAAGTTTATAAATCATCTAAACTTTACATAAGATTTCCCAAGTATTAACCAACTAAATTAATCTGAAAAGATTACACTTGTGATTCAAGAAAACAAGTTCTCGTTGTGACTCCTAGGCTTGTGGTATTTTTCATCGATAAGCCTCATGAGAGCTGCATCATGGGTTATGGGTTAAGATCAAAATTATTTATTAACTGCAGATCTATTTTTTTGTTTGTAATCAAATAAGTTAGAAGAGAATTAAAGTATAGAAGTTTGATATTTAACCTAAATAATATATGTACTAGTGCCAAATAAAATAAGTATTCATAAAAATATGAATACTTATTTTAATAAATTATTGTAACATATACAAATTATCTAATATGTTTAAAATAAAATTAGTATTATATTAAAAACATGTGTGTAAAGATTCGCACATAAAAAGTAAAGAGAACTTAATCATTTCAGAGAGCATCAATGAAATAACGAATTGACATAATTAAGATATTTGCAACTATAAGTCAAACCCATCATATATTAATTCATTGATAAACTGAAGTTCATAGCACAAAAAAATTTTGGTTGGTACCAGCCATTTACATTAAAAATGCAGGAAGTTCAAACTGAAAAAAATATCCAAATTAAACCAAGTACACAAACACCTAGTAAATAACAAAATCCCTTACCCTCAACCGACACATAGAAGGATCTTCCTGAAGTATGTGAAGGAAGATGATGAAGGAACAACTCCTTAAAGCTGAAGGCCAAATAAGATAACCAAAACAAAGCAAAGAAGACAATGAATTTCAAAGCAGTACACAAATTGATATAAATTCATATTCAGAAGTCTTAGTTATAGCATTTGATTGCCACCATGTCATGCAAGAAAATCTAATCATTTGCCTTTTAAAACATAAAAAGGATGATAAAAGTTCTATATTCAATGAAGTAAAAAGATGAAAAATGACTATGCTGCAAAATATAGAAATAGATACAAATTCGATTAAACTTTGTTAAACCATAAATGAGTCTATTATCTTTTACCCTAAATATAGTACTTTTTGAATATTTGATATCATTATGATTTTGATATCATTAAAAAACAACCACTTATACTAATTTTAGGTCCTAACATCTTTTAAGTTGAAGCTTGACTGTTGAGGATTTATATTAAAAA
>JANZLX010000213.1:43859407-43874910 GCA_025531955.1 Erythroxylum orinocense | reverse complement strand
TAAACATGTTTTGCAATTTTCAATTTTAGAAAATAATTTTTTCAATATTAATTAATAAACATGTTTTCGACAATTTTCCACTGAAAATGAAAATTGAAAATATATGAAAAAATCAAGATAGAAAACACAAAATTATTTTCTAAAAGTAAATGCACCCCGAGAATCTTATATAAATAGGTATTTCTCTTTTCATAAAGAGGTCATTTTTTATAAGACTTTTGAACTTTTCTTTCTTTTTCCTTCGTTTCTCGTATCTTGTATTTTTCATAAATACTTTAGTTTGTTTCATATATCCCTTTAGTTATTTTATCTATTTTTCTCTTTCGATCATTATTTGTTTTCTTTTTCCCTTATTTATTTATTCTCTTTCGATTATTTTTTGTTTTCTTTTTTCCTTATTTATATAGACAAAAATAAATAAAATAAAGAAATTCAAAATTACTATTACTTTTTTTCTTTTCAAATCGTTTTCCAAAAATTTTTCTTTTTTTTTGTGTATCAACCGAAAGTTATTTCTTTATTAGTTTAGGTAAGACTATCTATTATTGGATCTCCATAGACCCAAACCTTATCATAATTTCTTATAAGTTGTTGTTGTTATTTGTAGAGATAATCAATTTTATTTTAATTTTTATATAATATTAATAACAACTAATAGAATAAATTAATCTTATTTAAAATAAACGGTTAATTACAAAAAATCTCAAAATTTACTTAATTTTGTAATTATAGCCCGAACTTTAAAAAATGATAATTAAATACTCAAATTTCTAGTTTTTTAATTCTAGTCCAACATTAGTATCTATGTTAACATTACTAACGTGACTTGCCACATAAGACAAAAACCTCAAACACTTATACTACATGTTAGACTTAATTAAACTAACCAATTAAGTTTCTTTAATTTGTTTAAATAAACTGTCATTTTTAGATGAAGAACACCCTAAATCAAACTCAATTCTCTCACCAAACTCAGATAGTGTAACGAAATGCCTAACGTGACAAGTTAGGATTTCATTCAGATTGTTAGAAACTTAATAAAACTTAATCAATTAGCAAGGACTGTTCAATTGTGTTATTTATGAGTTGTACGACGAGGATTGGAAGCAACAATTGGATGAGTTCTAACGTTGGAACCCTAGAGTCGTCGTCATCGACTCGCCATCTGCCGTTGAGCTCCTTCACAACAGAATACCATGCTTCAGGTGGTTTCGAAGCTAAAGATCGAGTCTAGGAGCGATTCCTTTGGAATTCCTAAATAGATTTGATTTATGACAAGGAAATGTTGTTTGATACCCAGGCTTGGGAGTTTTTCAAGTATCAAGTGATTACGAAGCTACTGATCGCTAATGGCAGCACGAAGTCTCACAAAATAGCATTGTTCTTTAACCACAAGGGTAACTGTCAATTGTATTCCAAGAGTTTGTGAATCATAGTAGGATTATTTTTAAAGTATATGTGGTGGGAGAATATGTTGAGTGTGTTAAGAGTAAGTCGTTTGCCTGTTGTTCCTAAGGAGAAATTGAAGAGCTTAGAGGGTTTTTTGTCATTTTCTCAAGTGTCAAATTTGAATGAGAGGATTAACAATGATGACAAGTTATATGAGTCAGTAGATTTGGAGGATACTAAAATGCTGCCCCAGAGCTTTCTTCATATGAAAATAATGTAGTCTAGTTAAACAAACAACTTAATAAAACTTAATTAGTTAGTTTAATTAAGTTTGACATGTATAAGTGTTTAAGATTTCTGTCTTATGTGATAAGTCATATTAGCAACACTAACAGAAATACTAACATTGGGCTATAATTGAAAAATATTGAAAGTTTGAGTATTTAATTATTACTTTTTTTAGTTCGAGCTATAATAGTAAAATTGAGTAAAATTTGAGATTTTTTTGTAATTAACCTTAAAATAAAATAATTAAGTTTATAAGTGGCTTGTAAGTCTTTATTTGAAAATTTTATTTTATATTAAACCTTAAATAATTATAAAATTATTAACAACAACAACAACAATAACAAAAATACCTAGTATAATTTCCGTTGGACTTAGGCTCTATAGAGGTCCAGTAATACACAACCTTACCTTCAACTGGGGACGGATTCAGAAAAATTTTTTAGTGGAGGCAAAATATTTAAAGTACTCTTATATTACTGAATTAAATTAATAAGGGCAAAAAAATCATGGGATCAAAACTTAAAATAATAATATTTTTATATGTGTTGGGAATTTAGACCTCCCGAACCCACACCCAAGGATATTTTATAGAAAAAATATCAAAAAATAGAGAAATAATAACAACACAAGAGAATTTACGTGAAAACTCCCAAACTGAGAAAAAACACGGGCATCGAGAAGAAAATCTACTATGTGAAAAAATCCTTAAAATCACACAATTTTTCCTCTCACCCAATCCCCAATATACCAACACACCCACAAAAAAAATATCCAAAACAAACCCTCCAACTTCCACCTCAAAAGAGGAATTTAACTAGAGTCAAATTTGTCATACAAATTTTTGACTTTGTATTGGTACATTAACCAAGGAGGTAGCAACCTCCTTATATAGGTAAGACCCTTATCACAATTGCTTTCCCCAACCAATATGGGACAAACAAAAAAGCTAAAACTCAACAATCTCCACCTTGACGACTTTGGTTGATCCCACAATCACACTTCACCTCAATGAAGATCTCCTGAAAATAACATAACTCTCAATGTAGAGAATTATCATGTTTCATAGCATCATGCCCTACCATAAAAGCATACTCACTTAAAATAAACCAATTCCAAGCCTTTTACTTCGGCACATGTCGAAAATAACCTTGCTGAAAAATTATGGTGCAACTCTCATGTTTGGCTGTCTTGGAAGTTCATCAGTTATCGACATAAATTCCACCACATACCTTGCATTAATGTCAAACCAATGCCCGTGTGCAAACTTGTGGACCTGCTAACAGTAACACATCTTCTATCATGGCAACTTTGGGATTAGCGACATGTCATGAGGATGTACATGCCCCCCTTTTTTTAAAGAACAAAATCATCATTCATGGAGACAATATTAGCGACATTGTCTGTCTCTCCATTAACTGACCCAGAGCCTTTTGCCGAACCCGCTCTACCTCTCAAACAATTTTTTTCACGTACCCAGATTGTCCACACGTTTGACATGCTATATTTTTCTTCATGGAGTTCTTCTTCCAATATCTAGCTACTACCAAAGTTGAATCTTCAGGAGAAACATTTTTTCCATCACTCAGTCTTCTCTCTTCTGAAAAGAGTTTTCCGGTAACTTCAGAAAAAACTATCTTCTCCTTCCCATGAATCAAAACAAGTTTCATGTGTTCATATGAAGGTGAAAAAGACCAGACGAGTCTCAAAGCTTGATTCCCATCACCTATAAGAACTCCAATTGCCTCCAGTTCAGAGAAGATCCCATTGAGAACACTTAAATGATCTGAAATTGTAGTACCTTCTCCCATTCGCAGCGTATGAAACTGTTCCTTTAAGTACACCCGATTTGAGATGTCCTTTGTTTGATACAACTCCTCGAGCTTTTCCCAGATGTCCTTTCTTTGATACAACTCCTTTGCTGTAGATATTTCATGCACATTCGCGAGGACATTCTTAGTTAAACACAATCGTATCCCACTTGATGCTCTCAAATTCAGATCCTCCCAATCTTCATTGCTTATACTAGATCTGTCCGTCCTAGCCGTTTTGCCAGTATCACTAGTAGTAGTGCTAATATCAAGGATTTGTCTGCTTTTTCATGTCTTGTGTAACCCCGACTGAATCAAAATGTCCCTGACTTGCACTTGTCATAAGCCAAAATTGATTCTCCCGTCAAATTTCTCCACCTCAAATTTAAGAGGATTCGAAGCTCTATTTTCTGACATTTTTTCTGTGCTCTTCTGCCTTGATGAATTTTACCGTAGAAACGAATAGTACACTAGGTAGGTTCCCAGTAAAGAGAGGTAGCCACAAAGGACACACTTAAATACCAAGTCTTTCCTTAGCTAAAACTTTCCTAGACATGCACTTCCACACTACCACACCAAAGCTCCACTGCAATAAATGAACCTTTCTCAAGAAAATCTTTTTTGATGTGGAAGATCAGTTAAAACTGCGACCATAGAGCATACTTAGAATTTTCAAGAAAAAACACACCTTGGCTATGATACCAACTGTTGGAAATTTAGGCCTCTCGAACCCACACCCAAGGATATTTTATAAACAAAATATCAAAAAATAGAGAAATAATAACAACACAAGAGAATTTATGTGGAAATTCCCAAACTAAAAAAAGAAACATGAGCACTGAGAAGAAAATCCACTACTGTGAAAAAATCCTTACAATCATACAATTTTTCCTCTCACCAATCCTCATTACACCAACACACCCACAAAGAAATACTTAAAACAAACTCTCCAACTCTCTCCTCAAAAGAGGAATTTAACTAGAGTCAAATTTGTTATATAAATCTTTGACTTTGTATTGGTATAATAACTAAAGAGGTAGCAACCTCCCTATATAAGCAAGAGTCTTGCCCCAATTATTTTTCCCAACCAATATAGGACAAATAAATGAGTCAAAACTCAACAATATGAAAATTTTTTGACAGTAGAGAGGTTTTCAAATGACTCACATGTATAAATGAAAATAAAATTATAAAATTATTAGAATAATTGAATTATCAGATTTTATTTTTTTATAAGAATAAATTAAAATAGAAAAGTTCAGTTAACAACTCTTTTTACTTGATTTAAAAATAAGAAAGCAAATCTCCGTTAACAGTTACCGTTAAAAAGAAAAGAGAAAATAGATTTAACAAACGCAGCAAAAACAAAATGTCACGAACCGCATCCGCAAATGCAAATAATACAAAAGTTTACAAAATCGGATGGGACAAAAAGTGAGACCTCTTCTTCTCGTGTCTGTCCCTTTGTCCTTTCGGGTTTAATATTTTATGAACTCGTGTCATCTTCCACAATCATTGCAGTCCCTCCCATCCCAACGGTTCCAATTTTCAAAATAACATTGGAGCCAACCACTGTCTTCAAATTCCTCCTTCCTTACCCTTACACATCAACCCAACACACCTCCTCCTTTATTGGAGAGTTTACGTTACGGAAGGTATCTTAATGGGTTGTTTCTTTCTCGGCTGTTTTGGCTTTTCTTCCAAGCGGAAGCGTCGAAAACCGCCCAGCAAAGTTCTGTTTGGAGATAAAGTGAGATTTTTTTTTTAATGGCCGGTTTAAGTAGTTGTGATTTTGGAAGTTTAGATTGTCATAATCAAGCTCCATTAAAGATTGTTACTTTCTCTCTTTGTGGCAGAGGATTGGCAACTATGAACCTCTGGATAATGTTTCTTCTTGTATTGACCAATCAGAAGTGCCCACAAACTCAGATTCAGAGATCAGGTTAGTTCATTTTGATCTCTCATGGAATTTGGCCTTCATTAGAATGTTTTTGTGTGTTCTTGGCATTGACTTTGCTTCTGGGTGGGATTCTTTTTTGTGCAGGAAAAAGCCCAAGGAGTCCTTGAACTGCAAAATTAGAAAGAAAGTTAGTTTCAACTTGAATGTGCAGGCTTATGAACCGATCCCAGCAGAAGAAAGTGATGAGGAGGAAAAGAAAGAAAATACTGGCGAAGCAGCTTCTTCTATCTCTGAAGGGGATTCAAATGGGACGAAATTGGCATCTTATCCACAAAATTATAGATATAGAAACTACTTAGACAGCTATAATGAGGAGGATGAAATAGCTTTTGAAGAAAGCGATTTGGATGATGATGATGGTAGTGATGGCTTTGATGGAGATGACTGGGTTTATGATGGTGATATTGACCACTTCAGGTTAAGCGTAGAAGAAATTTCCAGGCAGCTTAAGGATTCACAGAAGCGAGAATTTTCAATTGAAGAAGCCACAGAGCTAAGTTCCCTTGTTGATTCAAATCAAGGGGCACTTGGATCTCTGGGATTTATTCCAAATGCTAGAAACAGGAGTCAATATGTTCACTCTGTTCTGAATCCTGTTGAAAATCTAAGTCAATGGAAGGCAATGAAGGCAAGAAGTAAGCTCATATTAAAGGATAAGAGTAAAGAGAATTTAACATTAGAGCAACAAGCAAACAATCCCTTTACTTCAACCTCAAATATTAGCCAGTCCAGACCTATAATCCAGGAAATCCCAGTCGATTCCAGCCTCTCCAGCTGGTTAGTTTTCCCTGATACTTGCAAGTTGAGTGCTGAATCCACAACAAAATCCATAAACCCTGCTGAGACCATCCCTTCAAAGGGAGCTGTTTTTGACAGTACATATTCCTGGGGAAACAGAGATGATAGGCCTATATTAGATATCACCAATTTGGAGGCGCGATAGCAAATCACTATGTTCAGATCACTCAAGGGTATCACATACAGATCAAAACTATAAAGAGTTGGTTGAAACTACCAAAAAGAGAAAAGGGAAAGGTGGTTGTTCTTGAAGGTTTGGAATTGATGTCGTTGCCATAAAAAGCAGCAGAAGTGCCTCTTGTACTTTTGTTTTGCTTACATGTAGAGTGTGATACAGTTTGTGTTTTCTTGATTCTGTGTGTTGCTGATTCTTTGATCCACTTCGTCCTAAAATTCTTGGAAAATGATTCTTGTGTTAGGGAAGAGCTCTATAGTGTGACAAGGGAAGCCACGATGTTCCTTTTGTTCTTGTTTGTAATTCTTTATCTTTTCGAATTCTGAGAAAAAGATAGTTATAAACAGACCATATAAGCATCAAGTGTTTATGTTTCAAAGTGGTGACAATTTCAAGTGCTAAATTTATATTCTTTATCTTACAAAGCTCTTCCATAATTGAAACATAGTGGTGGAATGTATGCCCCGCATTTTATTGTTCAATCTTTGTCTGATAGAAGACAGCTGGCAAAGATATTATGCTGCATTACTTTCAGGGATCCTAATCTCAAAGTGACCGAAGCAACTTGCTAGATGGTGGAAGTCAGGTATGTGTTACAGTATCGAACAATTATTTGGTACAAGTAAATTCTTCCTTTGGAACCATTGACACAAGCAATATAGCGGAATTTATGCATATGGATTGAAGAAAGTTCCATCCGCCAACTAACTACAAAATTCTAAAGTTCAGATGCGTAGGAAATGAATTAGTAACGCTCCACGATAGTGGTGAAACTGAGGATCAGTATATTTCAACATACTCCACATAAAAGGTCATATCAAATAGGAAATAGAAATGAGGAGTAAAGATCTGATAAATACAGCAGAATTGATGTCTATATCATGTTTCTGATATCCGATCTAAGAGTCTGCAATGTTCCTTGTATGATGATCTGGGAAAGATACACTTGTTTCCAAAACAACTTTGTGGCAGAAATAAGAAATTAGCCAAGTAGTTGCTAAGTTTTCAAGATATATATAACACACAAAGTTGTGAAGACGTTAACTACATGAATCAAGCAGAAAGAGTTATCCCGTACGTTTCTGCAGAAATTGCGGCAAACAAATATGTTGTCTGACTGATAAATATCAAGTAAGCTTAGGGCTGAAATTGTTATCTTCAATTTCGGGGATAAGCTTCTCGTGAGAAAATTCACCATAATATCCAGGTAAGAAAATCTTGAGTCAGTAATTGAGGCCTTATCTCCTAGAAGCAAAGGTTAAAGCAAGCTTTTTGACACCCGGCCTGAAATCGTTGCTAAACAGAATGCCGTGCTGGGTTGTCCCGTAGATATCTTCAAACTTGTTGTACTAGAGCATCTACATTATGGTACAGATACAAGAATCCGAGTCCTCATCAGAATCACTAACATCACTGCAGTCACAAGATGAAAAATACTGATTTGAGAAATGTAACACGTAGTAACATCAAATCTATAAACATTTATTCAAAACGACATCAGGTAATGAAAAGTTTGCCTCTAGGATATAAGTTGACAAAATTTCGTACTTGGATGCCAATAAATGCATAATTTGAAGAACTTCGAGTTTGTTTGTCCAGCCTTTTGAAAGGTCACTAATGTACTGATTGAACAACAAACAATAAAATCTTAGTACCTAACCAAGGTCCAATTTTAAGTGTTCCACATTTCATGCAGCTATTATTAGAAAACCTTAAACCTGTTACATTTGTGTTTTCATGTAATGTTTTCAATCAAAATTCTTCCACTTTCTTCCATAATTTAGACAGCAGAGGGCAGCAAGGCATATTTAAGCCCAAAGAATTTGAATACTATAAGAAGAGATTATTATTACTACAAACAAAGAATCCAGACTATCAGCGCTTGATTTGAAGGTTCTAAGTAGAATATATCTCCCTACTGTCAATTCTAGCACTGCATTATTAGGCCTAGTTTAGGTCTCCTTGGCAATAACAAAATACAGGTGCTATAAGACAAATAGAGGAAGTATCAACTAGTAGCTAAAACTCACAATATTAGAAAATATGATTGACATTAGACTGTTGGAATATCAAGTTTAGGGTTTGGATTTTGGCTAAAAAAAAAGCTGAAATTTCAGATTTGGTATAATTGAGTTTTTAGATGATCACCGAAAATTTAGGCTTAGAATTTCATATTTTAATATAGATGAAATTTAGGTTTAAGATGGGTCGAAATTTAGGTTAGGTAATGGAGAGTAGTCAACAAGGAATCACTCTTAGGGTCTAAGAATCACTCTTAAAAAGAAAGCTTCACACCTTCTAGCTGAAAACTCAAGTTTTCAGAAAAATTTTAGATTGCTTGTTATTGAAGGGTTGAATACACACATATTTATAGAGAAGTTTTTAGAACCCTTATTCTAGTAGGAAAGGGCTCCTAACAAATTTAAATCCTATTATAATAAAAAACCTATGAGTTCTAAACAACTAGGAAATATATCTAAAATAAAATAACGTATTTAACTTAATGTTACTTCCTATCTAATAAGAAATCCAAACATAATTTAAATTTCAGCCCTTATCTTTGAAGTCAACTCAATTCCCAATTCTCATTCCATCAAATTAAAGTTTGTGGTTGACTAATATTTTCTCTTTTATTTCTTTTATAGACTTTTAAGTTCTTTTGCATCAATTCTTCCCGACTTGTCTAAATTTGTCCTCGAGAATATGATAAATACTGATCATATATGTCTAGATTCAACTTTCAGATTATAAAATTCACGTACTGTCAAAATTCAGTCGTCCTTTCCACTTGAAAAGAAATTGTCGATATTCTCCATCTCCTTTGCCTACAATTTTGGTCATCAAGAACATTGTCTATCTCCTCTTTAAGATGAGAAATGGTTGGAATTCTCACAGCCGCAATTGGAGATTGCGTATCATCATATCTTTGATAAATAGTTAAGTCCGCAATATTAAAGATATTACTAATTTCCATATCACTGGGTAATTCCAAAACCTAAACATTAACACTTATTTTTTTTAATGATCTTATAAGGTCTGACATTCCATGAATGAAGTTTCTTATATTTTCCTTTAAAAAAGGCTTTGGACGAATTCTAACCATCACCATATCCCCTTTTCATTGATTTCCAACACTTGACAATATTAATTATCATGATCTTTATAAGACAAATTGTTGGTTGTTATCTTTCGATGTATCTCATCAAAGATGTCTCTGATGTGTTATGCAAAAAATTTGGCTTCAACTCTAACTCGTATTTTTTATGGTAAAGGAACCAAATCAATAAGCCTCCTTGGTTGAACTCCTGAGACTATCTCAAAAGGACACTTACTAGTTAACCTATTTATACACCTGTTGTATACAAATTATGCCATAAGAATAATTAGGTCCTAATTTTCACATAGCCCCCAACCAAAAATCATAACAAATCTCTTAAGCTTATATTTTCACCTTTGTTTGTCCATCAGTTTAGGGATAAAAAGAACTTGAAAATTGAAGCTTAATGTTCAAATTTTCCATAGAGTTCTTCAAAAATAACTCATAAACTTCACGTCATGATTAGATATGATGGTTAAAGGTAATTCTTGGAGACATACAGCCTCTTTGAAGAATAGTTTAGCAATGTGGACAACATCATAAGTCTTAAACAATATATTTGCAAATGGTTTCATCACGAAATCACTTGGCTTCTCTACAATATAGGCATCAAGATTATACTTAGTGTTGCTTCATGTAGTTATATGCACTACTAACTTGTTAACATTGCTGAATTTTGACTTTGCAAGTGCACTCACAGCTTCTTCCTTGTTCCTATTTTGTACTAATTGCGCATCTTCATCTAAATCTACTTCTGCTCATTAGCCACTACAACACAATCTTCATCAACAACACCAAGTTTCGGAACCTCAAGTAATTGTTGGTTAATCTTTTCAGCTCCATATTCTGTTATTTTAGCTTGTTGTCCTATTTTTTCACCCTGTTACACTATTGTTTCAGCTTGCAGTTTAAGTGTTTGAACTTGTTATTCAATTATTTCAACTTTAGGGTTTGCCAAAGAATCCACTTTGTTCTAGTTTTCTTCATGTTTAACGCTTTGATCGTCTCTTACTGTCAAAGTCTCCATGTCATGATCATCTTCCATTGCCAAACTCTACATATCATTAAGTACTTAAGCACCTTCTACATGTAGGCTCGAAGATTCGAATTGATCTACTAAATTTGAGGAATCAAAATCAGCACATGATTTTTAAGCAAAGATTTTCTCATATGATGAGTGTTGTTGATCAATATCAGTCTCTTCTTCTTACTTATCACCACATTCTTCACGTTCAACATCAAGTATAGGTTGTTGGTTGTTATAATTATTTCTTGTGGGATTTCTGTATTTTAGGGAATGTATGTCAAGGTTGTCTAACCTCTCCAAAATTTGTCGAACATGGTTTTTTATGGAAGTTGTTACATGTATGTGGGTGTTTTGGGGCACCATATGAATGAGGATCATCGATGCTCAATTTTTTTTGCAATATTTAGAAGTATTTCATCTTGCTCTAGGTCACTGAATATTCTTCTATATGCCCTTTTACTATGTGTCATCTTTGTGAACCAAAACTCATACAAATTGATGTAGGACAAAGAGAAGAAGTATCAACTAATAGCTAAAACTTACAAAATTAGGAAATATGACTGATATTAGACTACTGAAATATCAAGTTTCAAGTTTGGATTTCAGCTAAGAATGCTGAAATTTTAGAATTAGTATAGTTAGATTTTTAGGGTTTGATTATTGAAAATTTAGGTTTAGAATAATATAATTGAAATTTAGGTTTAAGATGATTGTAATTTAGGCTAAGTTTGCTAGAATTTAGTAAGGAACACAAAATGGAGAGTAGAAAACTAAGAATCACTCCTAAGGTTCAAAAATAACTCTTATAAGAAAGTTTCACACCTTCTAATTGAAAGCTCAAGTTCATAGAAAACTTTTAGATTGCTTGTTATTCAAGGGCCAAATGCACACATTTTTATAGCAAAATTTTTAGAACTCTTATTCTAGTAGGAAAGTATTCCTGACAAATTTAAATCATATTTTAATATTCTATAAGTCCTAAACAATTAAGATAACATATTTAACTTACTACTACTTCCTATCTAATAAAGAATCCTAATATAATCTAAATTTTAGCCATTATTTTTTATATCAACTCAATTCCCAATCCTCATCCCACTAAATTAAAGCTTGTGGTTGAATAATCTTTTGTCTTTTATTTCTTTTATAGACTTTAAGTTCTTTTGCATCAACATGACTATAGTGGTATCAAAGGAGCAATGGATGGTAGCAAAACCACAACACAAAAATCATGCCTACTAAGAAGAACATTTTGATGTGCAGCTTATGTAGAGGAAAAAGGAGAAAGCTATGAGGGCATGATACATATATCAATGAGATCATTATAGATATTACTTCATCTGTTAACTCACATTTTATTGTTGAAAGGTAGTGACAAATAAGCAAAAAGAGAAAGGAGTATACGGTTACATGCATATGTATGTTTTATATTCATATTAGCTCAGCTACACCAAGTCATATGTCTTACTCTGCAAATCTGTAGCTAAAATCAAACTCATAATTTGTTTGAAGTAAATTGTATAATGAAATATCCGCTTTCTCTAGTCGTTAAAAATTGCAACATTTCAATTAATTATCTTACGAGAATAAACAAATAACAATTGTTAACTCATACATTGCAGCCTTTCTCAACTTGACAACATTATGACATAGTAGGCAATCATATTATACTAAATACTTTGCAATTCTTTTCTTTTCTTATCTAAGGAATTTTCACATTTGAGATGTATATATGCATATTTGTGGCTACATAAGCCTTATTTCAATGGAATTGTAGTTAGCACTAGCCAATTATAAAAATATCACTCAATAACAATTTATTCATAGTCACGAAACTTTTCCTTGTTTCAGGATAATGATTAAGAATGAAGCATACTGTAGTTAGCATGAGAAAACAAAATGACCGTCAATTCACATCAAGGGGGGATGCTTAACCCTAAACTGCAGTGCAAGGAATGACACCAAAGCTTGTGAATTCCAAAAAACAGGACGATTCCAAAAGCAACTAATTGAGATCAAGCATCAAAAGGAGCAATGTAAAATCTATAAAAGTTTCATGTATGTAAAATCTATATAAGTTTCATGATGGTTCCAGCAGAACAAGATCTAGAGGACTCACCAATTGTGAGTTATTAAAAATGTCAAATATCTTGACAAAAGAGTTACATAGTCTTGACGTGAGATTTTCTTAATGTGCATTACAAGAATATCAAGAATTACTCTCCCTGGCTAGGACTTGCATAGGCTCAATTTCCCCCATGATTCACAATAGTTACTCAAGATGAAGTAAGGAGGTACTGTTAGCAATTAAATGTGTATGTGCCTGAGAAAGAGACTTGCAATTGGATAGCAAGTGCACAAGGTTTAAATGGTGAAAAAACAGAAGATGATGTCCTTGGCTTGAAGTACATCTTTCAGAGTTATACCAACTCCATATTAATAGCATCAAATTTCTACTAGTGGGAATAACCAGGAAGTAGAAACCCTTATCAAGCTCTTGATGTCCTATTCACTAGATTGCACATGCTAATAGGAGTCTATAGAAGAGAAAGATAGTAACTCTGAATTCTCAAAAAATAAAAAGTAATAGAGATACTAAAAATGTAAGGAATTTAGATCCCAGATAAGCTCCCGATTTACCAGCTTAGTAGAAGCTTATAGAATTAGGATTCAAATTCAATCAGTTTCTAACTACTAACACATTTATTATCTCAAAATTTAAAAAAAAACAAGCAATTTAATAAAGCAAGCATTGACTGCAAAAGAAGCACAAGTCGAAGCCAAACCAAACAACAAAAGAGATTCACAGCCTCCAAGAGAAAATAGGATTTACCTTGGTTCAAACTCCACTACCTCCACTAGCTTATGCCCGTTCTTATCATTCCATTGAACCTTTCTGCGGACTTTGTCCGAGTTTCTTGACATCCCACCTCTCCTAGGAGGCAACAAGGAATTAGACTCGCTGTCGTCTTCTACATCATCAGTCTTATCCTCAACTTTTGAACCGTCCAGACGGACCAAATCATCATTTTTCAACCCATTAGCATCCTTAGCATCCTTATCCATCGACAGTTGACACAGACCTCCCACAAGAACACAACACTCACAAAGCGATTCCACCAATCAAGTTTAGAGGAATCAGAGCAAATGATAGATCACCAGTGAATGACTTAAAAGGTTCTTTCCATTACCAAAAAAAAAAAACATTAGTCAACATAAAAAAATATCAGGAAGCAACAAACCCTAATCCCAAAAGTTTGTGCTTTTAGTGGTTAACGTTAAAAGAAATAGCTGTGTGACAATGGAAGTTACGAGGTCAACGCTAAGTTATTGAGCTGATCAAGCTCTAAACAGGATAAAATCAAGAAATTTAAACCGACAACAAGAAATGACAGAACTCATTGAAAGGGAAACAATAAGTGGCAGCAAGCATGGAGCTTTAAGCACTTTCAACTGATGATTTGATATATTACAAAGGAAAAAAAGGTTAAGGCAGAGATAATGAGATTAATTGAAGAGCAAAGCAAATCAAACAAGTGCAAGAAGGAGACCATTCAATCTAAAGCAACAAAACCCAGATCCTTAAAGAAGAACAGGGAATCACGATTCACAAAAAGCAGAGCATCAAACAGGTGAAGTGCGTCTCCTCTGTTTTTCCTTTTTCACAGGTGAGTGCGTTTGACAAGTGCTCAAAATGGACCGTAGGTATATTTCCTAACACTAGATCAAACGGAGGTTATTGGTTGGCAGGTGGGACCCAATAGATCAGGTTGATAGGAGTCGGTTAATATCGTTGTAATTAAGGGCGGCATACCACGTGGAGCGATGTTATTGGTTCTTCTTCTGAGATCTAAAGGCTATGTGGAACTTTACTTTCAATGATATGGCTGGACAACTGTATTTTTAATCTTTTAATTAAATTTTTTTCTTTGATTATTAAACTTTTTGATATAACTTAAACCAAAGATTTATATATTATTAATAAAATCTTACACACTTAGAAATAGGTTGGCTATGATGAACCATTCAGACCACAAATAACTCCTGTCTACAAGTCTATTTCAAGTTCATGGTTCACTTTTGATGATGTCTTATCAATAAAATAGACGGGTAGATTATTACAATTTTAATAATTAAATATTTAAATAAATTAAAAATGTTAATTTTAAAAGTTAAAAATTTACTTATCCATTCAATCTAATTTTATAACATAAGTTATAAAAAAAAGAAAAATTCTAATTTAATGGTTATTTTATTTTTTTAGTTACCACAAGGTGTTTTAGGCAAATTTTAATTATGGAAAAGAATCTTTAAACCATCTATATTTAAATTAATCCCCGCTCAAACCCGATAAATTTTTTGCCAAAGGTAAAATTTCAACCTCAAATTTTAAATAGTTGCATATATAAGAAAGATTCAAACCTACCATTTTTTTTAAGTCATAAGAATCCTTTACCAATTCGGTGCGCCTTGGAATTTATTGGTTATTATGTTTGATAGGTTTGGGTTCTCTTTGAAGTTGGAGCAACCGTGATTCCCAAAGCAAACAAGAAACTTGTGATTTTGTTCGTCTCTTTGCGTAATCGGATGATACTTTCAAGGTAGATTCATCTCTTCCTTGGCTTTTTATAAAAAAGAATTATCATAATAAATTAAAAAATTATAGATTAAATTAAAAAATTTATCCGATTTAAAATTTTTACTAATCTAATCAAATCGGATGAATTTTTAATTATTAGCAAAAGATTACCATATCTCATTGTAAATTTCTAAAATTAACAAATTGATCAATTTAATGTTAATAGCTTCCTTTAGTTTATTATAACATAATTATATTAACACATTTTTATAGCTGTCTCTTTCTATTACATAATTTTTATTAAACATTTTCACTTAATTAAATTTTCGACTAAACTCAAATAAAAATTAATAGATAAATTTTGGGTTAAGTAAAATTTGAA
>JANZLX010000213.1:43839165-43859307 GCA_025531955.1 Erythroxylum orinocense | reverse complement strand
CCCAACGGGTAGAAATTGCTACCACAGAGGCCTTTTCTGTGACTGGAAAGGAAGGTGGTGTGGTGGTTTCTTACACCACATCGGGAGGGGATCGCCTATCACCGCTGAACTTTGGGGAGTTCACACGGGTTTGATCCAGGCGTGGGCCCTTGGCTGCAGATACCTTATTGTCGAAATCGATTCCCTTGAGATGATCAACATCCTCTCTTCTTCCAGGACGGTGTTAACTGATGAACCTTTTTTGGTGGCAGGTACACGCAGCCTTTTGCAATGAGACTAGGAGGTGCATCTTCAGCACGTGTATCGCGAAAGGAACCGATGCACCAATCGGATGGCTTCCCTCGTCGTGACTGCCATTCCGAGATTGCATCTCCTACAGACACCCCCGATGACCATCCAAGACCAACTTCAACGCGACCAGAGGGGCACTTTATACCGCCAAGCTCTACGCTAATTACGAGCTGGTTGTTTGTGTAATTTTTTAGTTATTTTTCTGTGTATTCCTGTTGTAGCTGAAAAGAATATATAAAAAAATTGTTAATATTCTTAAACCAAAGATTTATATGTTATTAATAAAATCTTACACACTTAGAAATAGGTTGGCTATGATAAGTCCTTGACTGAACCATTCAGACCACAAATAACTCATGTTTACAAGTCTATTTCAAGTTTATGGTTCACTTTTGATGATGTTTCATCAATAAAATAGAGAGGTAGATTATTAAAATTTTAATAATTAAATATTTAAGTAAATTAAAAATATTAATTTTAAAAGTTAAAAATATACTTATTCATTCAATCTAATTTTATAACCTAAGTTAAAAAAAATTCTAATTTATTAGTTATTTTATTTTTTGGTTTGTCTTAGGCAGGTCCCAATTATGGAAAAGAATCTTTAAGCCATTCACATTCAGATTAATCTCCGCTCAAGCTCAATAGATTTTTTGCGGGAGGTAAAATTCTGATTGCAAATTTTAAGCGGCTGTATATACAAAAAAGGTTCAAACTCATTATTTCTTTTAAATAAGAAGAGTCCCTTATTAATTAATTGTGACTTGGAATTTATTGGTTATTATGTTTGATAGGTTGGGTTCTCTTTGAAGTTGGAGCAACCGTGACTCCCAAAGCAAACACTTGTGATTTTGTTCGTCTCTTTGCGTAATTGGATGATACTTTCAAGGTAGATTCATCTCTTCCTTGGCTTTTTATAAAAAAAGAATTATCAAAATAAATTAAAAATTTATAGATTAAATTAAAAAAATTAACCGATTTAAAATTTTTATTAACCTAATCAAATCAGGATAAAATTTTAATTATTAGCAAAACATTACCATATCTCATTGTAAATTTCTAAAATTAACAAATTGATGGATTTAATGTTAATAGCTTCCTTTAGTTTATTATAACATAATTATATTAACACATTTTTATAGTTGTCTCTTTCTATTACATAATTTTTATTAAACATTTTCACTTAATTAAATTTTCCAGTTAAGTAAATTTTGAATGCACTCATAGTAAATATTTTAACAAATTAAAATTTAAGTTCAAAAGATTTGAGATATATAACTTTTTAAATTATACGAATTTGCTAATAAACTCTTAAACATAAGATTTGTTTAAAAATTATGAAAACAAAATGATTTTTTAGACTGATCATCTCAAACTAAACATGCTGGATAGATCATTAGTATATCATTAATGATTAAAAAACTTAACGGTTTGTCAGGTTAAAAGTAAAAATTTCGAATTGTCTAATTTTTTAGTTCAGTTTTAAACTTTTATGTTTGATTTATTTTAATAACTATTTTTGTTAAAATTTGATCAATTTATTAATTAATTGGTCATTTTTTTATTAATCAATAAGTTCTTATAAATCAAAATAAATTAATTAATTTTTTTTAATAATTTTCTAATTAAACTTCAAATTTTTCTATAAATAAGAACAATATCTTTCAATCATATATTTATTTTTTAATTTTATTCAATATTTAGCTATTTTATTACGGTTTAATACTGGTTGAATTTTTTAAAATTTAATCCTCTTGTCTTATCACTTTAACTTCTAGTCTGATTTTAAAAATATTAAATATTTATTAATAAAATTGCATACTTTTAGACTTTCTTAGACAATAACTTTAATAAAATATCTTAACTTAAACTGAAATGACATCTAAATTACGAAAGTGCTAAATATCTTTTATCTTTTTTTAAATTCTACTGACAAATTCTACCCAATGTTTCTATAGGGTGGCAAAAACCTTCGATTAATTGGGTAAAATGTAATGTTGATGCCTCGGTCGATAAAAGACGACATTAGTCTGATTTTGGGGCTATCCTACGCGACCACCCTGACACTTTTATGATGGGATTTTTGGGTCACCTATCAACTTGTACCAATGTCACAATTGCGGAAGCCTTGTCGATTAGAGAGGCTTTAACGTGGCTTAAACAGTGTAATTTGGATAATGTTTTGTTAGAATCCGATTGTTTAGAGGTTATTGAGGGGCTCAATTCTAGCTCCTCTAATTTTTCCGAAGTTGGTTTAGCGCTTTCTGACTGCCAGGAGTTTAAGACTCAATTCCAGCAATTGTTCTTCTTATGGACGCCTCGAATTGCTAATAGAGCCGCTCATTCTCTAGCAAAAATATCTCTATTGTATGCAGATCGTTTTACTTGGCCGTTGCCGCCAAGCTTTCTTTCTTCTGTTATTATTTCTGATGTTGCTTTGTCTAGAAGTAATTTAGACGAGGTCTAGATTCGGGTGTATGGGGTAAAGCCTATTGGCTTGGATATTAGTTTTTGCCTCTTCTATATGCTTCTATGCTGCTTCGTGGTGATTTTTTAATATAAAAAAAAGTTCAAATTTAGACTAGAGTAATTCTCACCTTAATAATTTAAATAATAACAATTTTAAAATAGAATACACATTAAAATTATTTATTTAAATCCTGAATTATTATTTTATTAAATAATTTATTTAAAATATAAAATTATTCAATAACATTTACCAGTTGACTATTATCAAAGTCGTTTTCTTAAACTTTGTTTCCTTCCGTGCCTCAGATCTAGGAAAGCTACATAAATGCCAAAATTTGTTAGAACTTTCTTAAACTTTCGAATTCCAACCACACGAATAATCAAAGTATAGAAACATTCATCTTCCGAACCAAAACGAGCACACATCCCTCTGCCACCTTCAAACAAGCGTATTGTTCATATGTAGATACGTGCAACTTCCAAGAACATGGGAAACGTGAGATTGAGTTTTGGGCTTGGTACCTAAACTCAGCAGTCATAGTCAAAATTTGTAATTTCTGTCGACAGTAATACTAATCAAATGGTTGAGGTCTCATCAAGAAACTGCACGGCTAGGATTGTCGAATCAAAGATCCTACGTAAGCAAAAGGGCCCCCATCAAAGAAAGAACCAGTAGAACACAAGATCTAGATTCCAAACCAATCTGGGACCATAGGCTGTTAACGAAGACCAGTTACGTGTTCGGATATCTGAACTAAAATCCAAAGTCACCAGTGTGTGGTTCTTAATCTCCCATGACGCAGTCTCTCACACCACCTCTTCTTCCCAATAAAGATGAACCACAGGCCTTTGTGATTTACACATACAAGAAACTGTAACATATCCTTTCTTCACTGAAGCCCACCAAAAACCACACATCAAAGAGAAAAGGTTGAATCTTTGGCCTTTTACAGCATCTTTTTTAGCTTGGGGAGGTCGTTCTTCAATGGCTGTTTCGCTTTCTGCAACTGGGTTTAAGGGAAGTTGGGGCAGTTCAGTTTTGGGAGATGAGTACGGGATGTTGGTGAAGTCAGTGCCAAACCATGTGAGAGTTGGGAAGCCATTGAGAATGCAGCCTATGATGAAGAACGTTAATGAAGGGAAAGGTCTTTTTGCTCCAATTGTGGTTGTCACTCGAAACATAATTGGAAAGAAAAGGTTCAATCAGTTTAGAGGCAAAGCTATTGCCTTGCACTCACAGGTATCATTCCTTAGTTCTCCTCTATGTAATCGTGAGTCAGATTTGCATTTTCCAAATTAGAAAGGCAAAGAACAGAAGAACTGAGTAGGTGTTTTGGGATTCTGGGTATATCTATTTGCTCTCTATGCAAAAACTGTTGGCCTTTTAATTATGTTTCCTTGCCCATATTCCGAAGTTAAAATTTTAATTCTGGTATGTTATTTGAAGAATATGACATCTTGGAAAGGAAGAAGAAGATTAGAAAAATCATCTTAGATTCTTATTTTCTCGATTATAATGGACAGATGTTCAAGGGTTTGTTAAGAGGTGGTTGAAATTCTGATGAGAAATTTACTGTTGAGATGAATCCCTTCACAATTTGAACCAAAGTTTTGGAAGATTTACTTGATTTCAACTTGGCAGGTTATAACGGAGTTTTGCAAATCAATAGGAGCCGATTCCAAACAAAGGCAAGGGTTGATCAGGCTGGCCAAGAAAAATGGGGAGAGACTTGGATTCCTTGCTTGATTTGGAACCACAGACTTTTGGCCAATTGGTCATTGACACTTGAGATTGTGGAAGTTCACAAGTTTACGTAATACCTTGGAGTTGTCAATATTGGGTGCCCTTAAAATCATCAGAATCTAAACTCTGAATCTTCATTTACTCTCATGTCATTCCTCAGTTCAGCTGTAATACGTTTGACTTATTCTGTTGTAATAAAACTAAAAGTCTTACCTTTTACTACCACATTCTTTGGGGTTGTTAGCTTTATGGAAGAAGAAGACGAGAAGTTTCAACAGCACAAACAAGCACAGGTCATTGCTTTCTCTTTTTTAAAATTAATAAATTCCTAAAAATTAAAATTAATCAACTAACTTTTATGTAATAATTTACTTTTTAAGAACTTCAAATTGATAAATAAGAATAATGCCATCAAGAGAAGTATAAGCCCCGAGTATCTGATATTTAAGAAAAAGCATTCACTGAATGTACTGAAAAAACCAGTCTGCTTCCAATGTTTATATTAAATTAAATGCAATGCAAAGTGATGACGTTTTTTAATAGATACTAATTGGGATAATCAAAACTATCAAATTACAGTCGAATCCTGCAAACAAAAATCCACAGATAAATCTCAACTTTCACAGTCACAACTAAAGAGGAACTAAAGCTCCCTTCAGACAGATAGTCACTACTAGAGAAACTCCCCTCTTGAAGTAATAAAGCCGTTTAAAACATTAAACAATGGCATTAGCTGCACTTGCAATCCTTGGCCACAAATCAGCACACTCCTTACCAATAGGGCCAGTAATCGCCGAACCTAAATATGCAGGTAACAATAAACCAACATTAAGCATTAACACCAAGCAGTAAGTAAACTGAATTGAATCAATGCTTATGCCATACGTAAATAGAATCAAATCTAGACAATTGCAATAGGTACTTCCAGAATTGAGTGGAAATAATTTCTCAATATTAATAACAAAAGAAGGGGAAAAAGAAGAAATCTATGTTAATATCTCTAAATTTTACCTTTCATCTCGCCCTTTGGATTCACAATAACCCCAGCGTTATCTGCAAAGATACAAAGTCATATACCAGGTCAACAAGAATTTAAAGACGTATACCAAGTCAACAAGAATTTATGTTTCTGCAAACTTTCCGTGTCACTCATGCTAAAAAAAGTCTTCACTTCAGATACTCAAACAGCACATAAAGGAAATTAAGATGCCAAGTATGTGCCATCCCCGAAAGGGAATGCTAATGAAATAGAATATATTTGTCAGGCAGTGAAAGGTCATCACCACTGAATCTGATGCTGCTGGTTATGGAAGTGCAACTAAAACAAGCAATATCAACAACTCTATCAGCAAGCCAATGATGTTGAGTTTGTTTAAGCTCATAGAATTTGCAGAAATTTAGGACCAAGTCTATCAAATAGCAAAATCTCGAGTCTAAAAATAGAAAACCCAATTGATACTATATTTTACCCATTTAGTACAATAGAGGTGATTCCAGACAGCAATCTGTCACTACTACACATATACCCAAAGAGGTATATACACACTGAAAGATTCCACATAAGCAGTCTTGTTATTTATCATACCCCAGTTCCATATTCAGGAGCTTTCTAAACCATGCAAAATATAATACAAAGATAAGGGGTCCAGACTTGGATTGGTATATAAGAACGAGGGGCTTTGGAACAAGATTAGAGATGCCAACACAGGTGAAATTATGGAAAGAAAGAATATAACCTTGCAGATCGGTCTTACTACAAGAAAAAGTTACCAAAAATCGAACAAGCCAACCCACTGGATCATGTATTAAACCTTTTAGGTTGAAAATTAAGGATAGACACCTAGAACTCGAAATAAATTGAAGTCAATCAGTTTTTATGAACGAAGGGCTTCAAAGTTTATAACTTTTGGCACATCTACTAGACTACTAACATAATGAAACAAACATCTCTAGTTAACAATGAAAGCAAAACAACAGCACCAAAAAAGTCATATGGGGAAGATCAATCACAAAACTTTAACACCAACTTATTACGGTCTAACAATTGGAAATGAATAGAGAAAGAAAAGGACCTTCAAAGTACATGAAGACACCATCCTTTCGGCGCCAAGGCTTGCGCTGGCGGACAATGACAGCTGGCATGACCTTTTTCCTGAGATCAGGCTTACCCTTCTTGACAGTGGCCATAACCATGTCCCCAACACAAGCAGATGGCAAGCGGTTCAAACGACCCTTGATTCCCTTCACCGAAATGATGTATAGGTTCTTGGCACCTGTGTTGTCAGCACAGTTCACAGTTGCTGCCACTGGTAGACCCAGTGACATCCTGAACTTGTTTCCTGCTGACCCACCACGCCCTGTATAGCCAAAACGCAAAACCCAACTCAAATTAGCTTGAAAATGATATTTGGTAATAATTTTTCAAAACCAAGTGACTCTTGTGAAAAGCTAATAACTTTTCCGGAAGCAAAATCAAAATGACGAATCAATAAATACAGCTTTTTTA
The DNA here is from genome assembly GCA_025531955.1 of Erythroxylum orinocense. NCBI lineage: Eukaryota > Viridiplantae > Streptophyta > Magnoliopsida > Malpighiales > Erythroxylaceae > Erythroxylum > Erythroxylum orinocense. Next base: position 43,852,297 of record JANZLX010000213.1, on the reverse strand, counting down.
TTCCAAATCCAGAAATCGCGAAAGCACATGAATGCATGCAAAACCAGGTAAGACAAACAACTAAAAGCATTCAAACTGAATTTAAAAAGAAATATATCCCAACTATGCTTCGCTTAATTTCTTTTCAAGCAGTTCCATTTTTCAAGTAAATAAACGCGAAAAAGAAGTCGAAACCGAAACATATCCAACAGAACAACAAAGAAAGAGATGAAACTGAAATCTCGAATCAAAGAAGAAGAATACCTCGCTTCGACATTTTGTCTGCTGAAGAGAACACGACGGCTCGACTCGACTTGAGTAGGGTTTTTGAGATGGCTATATACAGTGGTCTACATCTAGGGTTACACTCAATGAAATGGTCTAGGCCCAATGAGCACTAACACTGCGCCTAATGTCATCCTACTCAATCGCCAGTGTTGTCCATCGCCGACTTGTTATCCATCATCCATGGGCTTCCATTGGGGCCCATAATATACACTGCATTATTTTAAACTGAATTAAAAATATGTTAAATTAATTTAATGTAATAAAGAAAGTGATTTATATAAAATTAATTAACCTTTTTCATGATAAAAATGCCCTATTCCTACCACATTTTCATATAACCTTTTTTATGACGAAAAATCATATTTAACGATTTAAAATCAAATAATAAGACTTGATTAATTAATTATTAAACTATAAATAATAAGTATTCTTATCAAATATTTATATAAAATTACTGAAACCTTTTTCATGGTGAAAAAAATCACATTTAACGATTTAAATCAAATAATAAGATTTGATAAATTACTTATTAAAATTATAAAAAATCAATATTTCTATCAAATATTCATATAAAAATATCAAATCTTTTTATGATGAAAAAATCACATTTAACAATTTAAAATCAAATAATAAGATTTATTTATTTATTTATTAAAACTATAAATAATCAGTCTCTAATACTTCAATGTAATTTAAAAATAATCTTAAAAATACCAAATCAATAAATAAAACTTATTTTATTTTGAAATTAATGATTAAAAAACTCAACCGATTTAATCATAAAAAAATTGACTCATTGACATTTTGGATCAATTTTTAATTTTCTAGCTCAATTTAAATATCGAATGCTTCCGATAAAGTAGATAATGATAATAATAAATCTCTTGACAGTAATTACTTATGAAACTTTGTGACTTTTTTAATATCTCAAACAGTTGTGTTTACTTTCTCAGGCTGGAGGAGTTTCAGGATTAACTTTTCCTGCTCAACCTGAGTGCCAAGTAAAGAGCAGAGCCTTAGCCCTTAGAACAGCCAAAATCTTTGGCACATTCCTTACCTCTTCACTAGCCATTGATCCTTGGAACTAGAACATGATATTCACTAGGTTGACATTCAAAATGCTAAAGATCTACAGAACTCTTAGACAATCCTATATTTTGTCTCTCTCAATTGCACAGACTACAATCAGAGTTGCATGAAGTATAACAGAACTAAGAAATAGGATTATCCAGGATTTTGGCGTTGCATACAGTACGAAAATGAAATTGCATCCAAAATTCATCAAGCGGTGCTCATACACTGTATCGGCCTTTGACAGATTTCTCTCTCCTTGAATCATCCTGTTATCAAGAGCAGTGAGAATTAAGACGGACAAAAGATGTTTCATCTTATTTAGATAGCAACCATAGATGAGAATTACGTGGAAATTGTAGGTGATCTTTTCATTAATGTCAATGACCTCCTTCCATTTCCTGCCAATGCTCATCTGCAAAGTTAAAAAGTAGAATCTATAATTTAGCCATTCCCCATTGAGCACCAAAAAACAGGAAATCAATCTCCTATATACTAACTGTTTAAGTAGACTGACCCAAAAATGGAATTGCAAAGGTAAAATGTTTGGTAAAAGTAGCATGAAAATCTTAACTGGAGAAAGAAAAACAAAAACAAGAACAATGGAAGTGTTTTTATTTTTCACGTCTGCTCATTGTCTAATTAAAAGTGAAAGCGCTATTAATCCAGTTACATGAATTTGCACAACACAAACTTTCCATTCTAGATTAAGGGGAAATCTGAAGGAATGCATCTAGTATCCATCCGTTGCAACAAAATACTGTTACATCCATAAAACAATATACCTCTATCTCAAGGCATATATTTTTAACAAATTCAATCTACATAAATTGTTCGTCTAAGCGTATAGGAATAGAAAGGCACTTGAAACGCCTTCCTTGTTTCAGCCAACAAATAGAAAGGAAAGGACAGTTCCAGATATCCAAAAGTTAGCCCTCCAATGCGCAAATGCATTGATAAACAAAGGGAATAATTTCAGACAAATTTCCATCTAGGTCACAAAAGGGAAACAAAAAGCATAAAGAGAAGCAGAAATTTGGGATAGCAATGACATTTCAGCATCCACCCCCTTCCTCATTCAGAAAATAAGATTAATTTCAACCGTTCAAGAGACAAGAAATTATGGAATCTGGTACACCCTTCCCCTGCAAATAGTGTTGAGATACTAAACAGCTGTAAATAGATTATACTCAGATATAGATAGGCTGTAAACAGATAACATAGAATAGGTTTGAAATCCCTTAATTTAAGGGATCACATTAGATAGCTTTGGATAACTTTCCAGATTTAAATTCCAACTTGTAATGTCCTATATATGGCTGTATACTTCCTACTCAACATAAGAAAATTCTTTCCCACACCTAGATGTACATTCAATCTTCAAATTGCAGCAATAAGACCTACATATTTGACCATCCATTCTTTACATGTTCCCATTCTCCTTTGGTAAAATTGTTTTAGCTGACTCAAACAAAAATAATTATTGTTATTATTTGACCGCCGACTTAGCCAATGTCTTCTAGACAGTTACAAACAAAACCACCTCCAGAAAGATTGCCAAGAGGCCAATAATCCATAATTGCAACCGCACCTTTTCTCACTAGTTTCTATTTCTTTCTCCTTTAAGTTCCCCTATCTATAGCTTACCGCTTACTCTTTCCCATCTTCTGCCAAAAGGGTAAGAAACCATGCACCATGGTTACCTCAAGTTGCTACGCATTAATCAATGTTTGCTAACACCAGAAGCTCATATCACCTTGACCACTACAATACATGTGAGATCTCGGTAATTCATTAGGTTTAATAAAACAGAAAAATAGTCCTGATTCCAATATATTGAAAGTAACAATATCTAATCGAACACAACAGTGGAAGTGTATTGAATCAAGAGCCCGACAAGAATAATATTCTACGACTAGCAATTCGTTTATTTTCAAGCCCAATATGACGGATAAAGACAGTTCATCAATAATTGCAAATAAACATGCTCCAAAAAGACAGCTAAAGTAAAGTATTGACGGACAACAGAACAATCCTTATGAAAGACTACTAAAGCCATATTCAACAAATGGGACCAGTAGTAGATTTCAACAAAGCTATTATAAGTTGAAACTCCGAACTTAAAAGTATAAGCACAGCATATGCAAATCAAAGAAACTATACACCAAGTATAAGCACAGCATATGCAAATCAAAGAAACTATACGCCAAGAAGTATAAGCACAGCATATGCAAATCAAAGAAACTATACACCAAGAAGCCATTCACATTTGACAGTACATACATTATCCCAAACAATGAGACGCTAAAGAGAAGAAGAGAGCAGAACCTGGGCTGCCTCATTTGTCGCTGTCTTAGTCCACAAGGCAAGTTTTTCCTGCCTTTGGCGCACACTTGCAACAACACCACAAATCTCATCTGGTTCGTCAAATTGCTCGCCAATCAAAGCCAACAACTATGCAAGTAAAATCCAAATTACTGCCAGAACATGTTTGTAAACTTATACGTAAAGAATAACCAATTCATGAACGAAAAGGACAAGAAAAGAAGAAGGAAGAATCTTAAAAAGTTACAGTTTCTAGCCAAAGGGCTTCAAGGTTAGTCTTTCCTTTGCAAGGAACAGTCCACTTTCCCCCATTAGCACACTCAGGATCTTCCCATTTGGGTTCAACACCAGCTTTGAACAAATGGAAATCAGTATTTGCAGGGAGTTTGCTGGGCTTAAATATCTGATCATACAAACTGCAATAATAAAATAAAATAGGAATGTGAACTCAACCTTCTCAAAGTGCAAAGAATATATTTAGTCACTATCATTCACACAATTTATGAATACGAAGAAATCAAACATACTTGTATTACTTTCACGAATACGAAACATATACGGTTTTACGAAACCGAACATAACAAGAATCAAGATCGAGACTAAATAAACAAACCCGGTAATCTAAAAAATGTTAAAAATTGGATCTTTACATAAAAATAAAAAAAGAGACAGTACCCCCAGAACTCTTCGACGGTGTCGAAAGTGTAGACCTTGCGAAGAGAAGTTCCCCAGGCGGCACCTTGTTTAGATTTGGATTGGTTGTCGAACCAGAAGGCCCATTTCCTCTCTAGCTTGTGGAACCCTTGTTTCTCCTGCCCCACCGCCATCCCCTCCGTAGTGGTTTCTTCGGCCGCCGCCATTCACCTATGCTTGGATTGTCTTCTGAACAAAATGTTTCAGGGAGTTGAAGAAAACAGTAGCTTTGCGCTCGGGCTCTTACCCATATTTGTTGTTTTTAGGATTAATGGGTTCTGTGTATTAGGCTGTTAGCCCGTTACCAAACCCTCCCCACGTATATAGTTAAGGCTAAAAGCGTAATTTCAATATCTTAACATTTTTAAAATATTCTAAGTAAATTTTCAATAAATAAAAATTTTAATAAAATTAAACTTTTCACTAAATGTGATGATGGGTTATGTTTTTATATTTTTCAAAATCTGAGACTTATTCACTAACAAATACAAGCTAATAGCACAGTAACTTTACCAACAAATTTTAAAAAATTAAATTAATAATTTTTATTTTAAATAAATATATCACTTTTAAAATTTTTATTAATAAAATTTGTTATCAATTATACGTGACAATAAAATTTATTAATAATTTTTAAGAATGTAACGTAAATTTATTTAATTATAAAATTTTTATCTTTTTAAATTTGTATTTATTACAAATTTTATTTTAAATATTTAAAAATATTAAAGTTAAACACAAATTAAGATTAAATTTGTATTTAATAGATTACTTTTTTGCTTTAAAAATAATATAGTATTTGTTACAATTTTAGTTATTAAAAATAAATATATAAGAAAAGATCCATTTTTTATTAAAATCACTCGGAATGAAAGAATAAATAAATTTAATAAATTTAGGAGAAGTTAATAAATTTAGGAGTAAAGTGAAACTTTTATTTATTGCTTTACCACCTATATGTATTTATGCATGGCTTGAAATAAGATACATCAATTTGTATTTGATTCAATCTAATTTAAATATTCAGGTTGTACATGATTTAAAGTAAATAAAGATGATAAGATAATGTATGATGCTTATCTAAAATAGGATGGGGTGGATTGTATCTAATTGAATTACAACCAAAAAAAAATAAGAACATTAAGCTTGTGACGTATAGTAAGAAGGGAATAGAACCGAATGGTTTGGTGAGAATGCCAACAAGTTGGCAAGAAGTCGATATATGACTTACGTACAAAGATTTCATGAATAAAGTGTATTTCAATTTCAATATGTTTCGTACGAGTATAAGAGACAGGATTTGCAGCAAGAAAGGTAACGTCAATATTATCACAATACAAAAGTGGTTAAATATCGGAGAATCCAAGTTCACTGAGTAGATAATTAAGCCAACATAGTTCAGCGACAACTAAAGCAATGCTTCCGTATTCTACTTCAGTACTAAATCTAACTATAGTACGTTATTTCTTAGAACTCCAAGAGATTAAATAGGAGACCAAAGAAAATACAATAACCATATGTAAATCGGACATCATCAAGAGAGGTTTGGAAGAGTTAAGGTGTGTATGGTGAAGGAGGTCACAAGTGTATTTGAATTGTGTGAGAAGAATGCTAGTGGGTGTAAAAGTGGCTTCAATGCCTAAAAAGTAATGAAGAGGGCTAAGATTTTTACGGTAAAAGTATAGTGACGAGCATCAATGGTTGTTTGAATGAATTGTTGTGAAGAACCACTTACTAAGATATCATTCACATAAATAAGGAGAAAATTGATGTGAGTAGATATGAAGTGAACAAAGAGAGATGTATCATCTTTGGAGGAAGTAAACCTGAGGTCAACAAGTTTATGACTTAACTGATGAAACCAAGCTCTAAGAACTTGCTTAAGACTGTAAAGAGCTTTTGTAGATAACACATATAATGAGGATGATAAGGATCAACAAAACTAAGTTGTTGTTGGATAAAGATATGTTCTTATAAGTTGTCATGGAGAAAGACATTATTAACATCAAGTTGACGGATGGACTGGTTTTTAGCTAAGGTAAGTGGAAGAATGAGGCGGATGGTTGTTGACTTAACAACTAAACTAAATATGTCAGTCTAATCAAGACCAGGTGATTGATGATAACCTTTAGCTACTAGGCGTTCTTAATAGTGATATAGGGAGCCATCAAGATTAAGTTTTGTACGGAAGACCCTCTTACAGCTAACAATATTTGCACTAGATGTCATGGGATTTCTTTCGCTCGAACTCCACGTGCGACACTAGTACACTTCTCTTCCAAACTCAAGTGCAGCTAGTTAACCTTCCCCAACGATGCCTATTTGAACTGTGAAGAACTAAGCAACCAAAGAAGACACGAATAAGAGATCTTAAGGAAGCTTGAATACTTCTATTACTTCAAACTCTTGAATTCTTAGTTGGTTACAAATGAGGGAGTCATCCGCTTTATATAGCCCTCCACCTCCTTAATGGATGGTGAGGATTGATTTGATCCAACGGTAGAGATTAGTCCCGACAAAATATCTTTTATGTACAAATTACAATAATGCCCCTATCTAGAATTTTCCATACTACTCTAGATGCTTAATGTACTAGGTACACATTTACACCATTCTACAACCTTCTATAATATTCCATAATGTTCCATGAGCTTCCAGGGCCTTTTATAAGATTCTATTAAGCTCTAAAAGACTCTTTTGAGCAAAACCTCATCTTGTAGCCTTTAAAACTTGCAAAATGTGACATCCTCCATACCTATTGTGGCAATGTCCCCATTGCCTTCATCTCCTCATAGGCTTTGATTTGTTCCTTGAATTGCCAAAGTCCCTGAATTGGCTCACAGCTTGCCCCGCTATTTGGAAGTCCCTTCTATTTCATCAATAGCTCGTTTGTGGGTGGTTAGTTGGAATAGCGCACTACACGATCAGACAAGATGGCTTCAACCTCCTTATCGTGCTGAGTACGTATTCCTACCAATGCACTTTTTGAAACCTTACGATTAGGATCTTCCTTGTCCTCCTTAAATGGTTTCAACAAGCTGATATAAAATACCATGTGGAATTTGATTTTTGGAGGTATCTCCACCTTGTGGGCAACAAGATTCACCTTCTTGATGATAAAAAATAGCCCTTCATACCTCTTAAAGAGACTCTGGTTAAGTCCATTAGTCTGCACATGCTTGTACATTTTGACAAGCACAAGGTTGCCTACTTGGAATTCTCTAGGTCGCCTCTTTTTATCAGCCCACTTCTTCCTCCTTTTGGAGGCCTTCTCCAAATATGTGCGAGCAACATCATTTTACTCATTTAATTCTTTGGCAAACCTATAAGTGATGGGCTAACTCATGTATAGCCTACGACGATGGAATTAGGAGTCATTGGTTGACGTCCCAACATGATCTCGAACAGACTCCTACTTGTTGATTCAGTTTTTTGAAGATTGTAGGAGAATTGGGCAACATCAAGCAACCTTGCCTCAAGTACATCTCCAACAATGCATTTACCTGCCCTGTTTGGCCATCAGTTTGGGAATGAAAGCTTATAGACAAATTAAGATCCGTGCCGAAGATCTTGAACAACACCGTCCAAAATCTCCTTGTAAAACGTGTGTCTCTATTGCTCACGATTGAGCTGTTTGTTCAGCGGTGCAACCCTTAGGTTTCGAAATGAATGTCCCACACTTGTAGAAACGATCCACCATCACAAAGATCCAATTACACCCTTCTGATGTGGGTAAGCCTACTATAAAATCCATAGAGACACTTTTGTAAGGTCTTTATGGAATGGTGAGTGGCTCAAGTAAACCAGTAGATACTTGTTGCTCCAACTTATCTTATTGGCAAACCAAACATGTTCTCACATAAGCTTTTACGTCATCCTTTATTAAACGCTAATTGTATGAATTTTCCACAAGTGCAAGTGTGCAATGCATACCTGGATGACCCGCCCATTTGCTGTCATAACACTCCTTTATGACTTCCCTTCGCAAGCTATCTGGAGTGGAGTGTACAACCTCTTCTTCTTAGTGTACACTAGGCCATCCTCCACCCAAAATTGTCTTGTCTTTCCCTTCTTGACAAGCGACATAATGGTTTGGCCCATAGTGTCACGCACAAACCCTTCCTTGACGCGGTCCTTTAGGTTGCTTTTTAAACTACTAAGATCCGCAAGCTCTCCCTTTCTACTCAAGGCATTCGCAACAAGATTGGCTTTATCAGGCTTGTACTCTATGATGAAGTCGAATTCCGCTAGGAAGTCTTGCCACCTAGCTTGCTTTGGAGTGAGCTTCTTTTGAGTTTGGAAATTACTAGTGGCAACATTGTCGGTCTTGACCACAAACTTGCTCCCGAGTAAGTAGTGGCACCCTGTTTTCAAAACAATACACTACTGCGGTCATCTCTTTCTATTCTACGATATACTTCCTCTCAGTATCATTAAGCTTTCGACTTTCATAGGCAATAGGATACCCCTCTTGCATTAATACACCACTAATGGCAAAGTCAGAAGCCTATGTATGTACCTCGAATGACTTGGTGTGATCAGGCAGCAATAACACCAATTCCTTCATGATGACTTCCTTTAACCCTTGGAATGCTTGTAGGCACTTGGGAGACCAATCCCATGTTCTCCCCTTCCTCAACAAGTTTGTAAGCGGAGCGACTATATAAGAATACCCCTTGATAAATCTCCTATAGTAATTCACAAAGCCAAGGAAAGGTCTTAGCTCAGCCATCTTAATTGGCGGCTTCCATTTATGGATGAGCTACACCTTTGTTTTGTCTATCCCAACTTTGTCCCTACAAATAACATACCCTAAGAATGCCACCTCTTCTTAGGCAAAAGAGCACTTCTCCTTCTTCATATAAAGTTCATTGTCCCTTAATGTTTGGAGCACTTATTGTAGGTGCTCCACATGTTCCTTTAAGGTCTTGCTGTAAATGACTATATCATCAAGGTATACAACAACAAAATGATCAAGGAATAGAGCAAGTACCTTGTTCATGAGGTTGCAAAATGTAGCTGGCACATTGGTGAGTTCAAAAGGCATGACTAAGAACTCGTACAACCTATACCTTATAACACAAGTTGTTTTTGGTTCATCCCCCTTGGCTATGCAAACTTGGTAGTATCCCGACCTTATATCTAAATTGAAAAAAATACCTTGCATCTCTAAGTTGGTCAAACAAACTTGCAATGAGGGGAATCAGGTACTTGTTCTTGATTGTGATCTTATTAAGTGCTCGGTAGTCGATGTACAACCGAAGTAATCCATCATGTTTCCTTTGAAACAACATCGGTGCTCCATAAGGTGCTTTAGAGGGACAAATGTATCTATCATCCAGTAATTCCTTCAATTGACCCCTCAATTCTTCAAGCTCTGAAGGTGCCATTCGATATGGAGTAAGTGCGAGGGGTTTAGTCCCAGGTTCTAATTTGATAGCATGATTTATCTCCCTCTTTGGTGGGATCTTTTTTGGAAGTTCTACATGCATTACATCCTTAAACTCTTTAAAGACCTCTTGAGTGGGTGCAGGTGCCCTAACTCCCCCATCCAATGAACCTTCCTCCAGCTTGAGAGTGGCCAAATAAGTAGGCTCTTGCCACTTTAGGCCTCTAGATAATTGGAGAACATATACCATTCTTTCCTCTCCAATTTCCCATTGGACGGGCACAACTCATGGTTAGTCGTTCTTTATGATGCACATGATATTGGCATAAGGAACTAAGAATGCTTTCACCACGTCTAAAAAGTCAACCCTTAATTAAAATGCATGGCTATCAATGGGAGCAATAGTGATTTCAACCTCACCTTGTCATTGACTAATGCGAATTGGCGTCCCACGAGCCACGCCTTCGATAAGGAACTTTTTGGCATTAATTTCGTCGACATGGCCCTTCTCCTTTTAGTACGCTAGGCCTATTTCCCTTGCTAGCTCCTGGGCCATGTATGTTGTATCAGCCCCAATGTCCACCATAGCTTTCAAAGTCTTACCTCTGATTTGAGCCTCCACGTACATGTGGCCTCGGGATCGCTCCTCCACTTTGGCTTGAATTGCATTGAGGAGTTTCATTGAAGCAATCCTCTTCTCCTCTTCTTTTTCTTCGACCGAAGAGACAATAGCAGCAAGCTTCTTATGCTTTAGGCACTTGAAGGCTCGGTAAGGCCCATTATATAAGAAACATGCTACCTTTGGTTTGGAACTATCTTCCCTCCCCTTGTCTTTGTCTTTGTGGGCTTTTCATTCCTTAAGAGACTTCTGCTTGTCTCCACTACCTTTGCCAAAATTGATGGGCTTCTCGCTTTGCCCCTTTGTCGTATCTTTACGCTTGAACTCGATGAGAGACTCGGCTACAGCAATGGCAGTGGCTAGGTCTTGTACACCTCACCTTTGTACTTCAAGCTTGACCCAACCGGATAAGCCATCAAGGAAGCAAAATAGTGCATCCTTTTCTCTCATGTCGGGGATTTCCAACATCAACTCGAAGAAGTCCTTAACATATTCACGAATATGGCACTCTTTATTTTGGAGGTGACGAAGATTACCCCTAGCTTTGTGTTTGACATCCTCACAGTGACGCCTCCACCATGCAATAGCCATATCTTGTAAATAAAGAGAGACATTACGTACCTTTGTGGTTTCCTCCATGTTGAAGATGAAGTTGTCAATTTCCTTTGTGTTCCTTATCCAACCATATTGCTTTGGGATTAAGAACTTTAACCTTGGTCGTATGTGAGGATCCCCCCTCACTACGATCGTCTTGCACAACTCAAGCTCCACCTTGAGATTCTCGATCTCCTCTTTATAAGTGAGCTTAGAAATCGCCTTAACTACCATATTGAAAACACCTTGCATTTCTCCTCGCAACTCCTTGTCGTCACCTTTGGACTCGAACATTGAAATGCGTTGGTCCACATCATCGACTCTTTCCCTTCAATCGGACATGGTGGCATTCATCCTTGCCAACCTCTCCTCTATGGCGAACATGATGTCCCTTAACTTCTCCTTTCTAGCCCTATCAACAGGCCGTGGGTTGAAGACTTCGAATGGTTGTTCGATCGCCATCTTGTGCAAGATTTCCCTTTAAGAAAGCTTCCTTACAGAACCTGGATCTAATACTAACTGTCACGAGATTTCTTTCACTCGAACTCCACGTGCGACATTAGTACACTTTTATCCCAAACTCAAGTGTAGCTAGTTAGCGTTCCCTGAAGATGCCTACTTGAACTATAAAGAACTAAGCAATAAAAAAAGACATAAATAAAAGATCAGAAGGAAGCTTGGATACTTCAATTGCTTTAAACTCTTGAATTCTTGGTTGGTTCCAAATGAGAAAGTCATCCGCTTTATATAGCCCTCCACCTCCTTAATGGACGGTGAGGATTGATTTGATCCAACAGTGGAGATTAGTCCCTACAAAATATCTCTTATGTATAAATTACAATAATGCCCCTATCTAGAATCTTCCATACTACTCTAGATGCTTCATATACTATCTACATATTTACTCCATTCTACAACCTTTTATAATATTCCATAATGTTCCATAAGCTTCCATTGTCTTCTATAAAATTCTACCAAGCTCTAGAAGACTCTTTTGAGCAAAACCTCACCTTGTAGCCTTTAAAATATGCAAAACGTGACATAGAGGAGGGGGAATAAGATACCAAGTATTGTTGTGACGGATAGTCTTGAACTCATTAAGCATGGCCTAGTGCTAGTGAGAACATTTGTTTGCTTAAGTAAAAGAAGTCTAATTTGGATCAAGAAATATAGGAACAATGGTGTTGTAAGTAAAGTGGCCAAAAAAAGTTTTTAAAGGTCGAGTATGGTCCCAAGTGCGAATGAGTATTGTATGAGAAGAGGAGGATATTAGTTAAGGAATAGGTGGAATAAGCAGGATAGGTATGGATAAGGATGACAATTGTACCCGAACCCGATGGGTACTCAATAAAATTACTCGAACGAGGGCGGGTATGGGGAGCAAATTTTTACCCGTGGGGTAGGTATGGGGGGTTAACAAAAATACCCGTCAGGTATCGGGGCGGGTATGGGGATATCACCCCCATACCCGTTTACCCGTTATATAGTAATTACAATTTTGCAATTATATATATATACATACAAACCCAGCAATTACCCAAATCCCTAATTCAATTCTTCCTCAATCCATTCCCCATCAACGCAGTGTCGCCGTCAGCCATCATTCACAACTTCACGCCGCCATCTTCTCCACCGAACCAACCTCCAAATCCACCACAAATCAGTATCTTCCTCAATATAGAACCACTACATCTCCGGTTTGAATCTTCTTTGGTTCTTCCTTCTTCAGTCCCTCATTCTTCTTTTCGTTGCAGATCCAATCAAGATTCAATAAGGTTAGTGATCTGTTAAGTATTCGTCTATTTAGATTTTTAATTAGTCTAGTCAATCATTATGATAATGAGAATTAATTTGTCTGGGTAGTCATTCAAATGTGGCAAACACTGGAACGTGCTATTGTATTGCTAATTCAAGACTTTGACAATGATCGATGGACTAGACTATCATGCACATATCCATCTGTTATGCAATCTAGCTGAAATATTAAAATTTTGTTTACTTTTTGATGAAACTTGAAAGTGAAAGATCAAACAAGGCAGAAGTAATTAAATAGAGGGAGAGCATATATATATATAAGTATATAACGTGCCTGTAGTTTTCATTATTATTATTATTATTATTATTATTATTATTATTATTATTATTATTATTATTATTATTATTATTATTATTAT
>JANZLX010000213.1:43825336-43836129 GCA_025531955.1 Erythroxylum orinocense | reverse complement strand
AACGCAACTAAATTGTCAAGAGGCCATCTTCCAAAGGATACCGACAGAGGACTTCCCCATCCAAAATCAATTTCATAGACTGGAAACAAGCAACTTGTGATCGTCAACGGAACTTCCTTTTTGCTACTAAGTGCCTCTGCTCTATCTTGCATTATTTTCAGATACTCTTCGCCATCCTCAAATCTCTTTACAAATTCTGCGTCCACGCTTCTTATTCTTTCCCTCATTTGGTTTATGACATTAGTGCCCGAATATGAATCCATGGCGTTGAACAGATACTTACACATGACTGGGTTTTGGTCTCCATCAACAACCTCGAAGCTATTAGGGTGTGAAACTTTCGCCATGACACTTTCGCTCCATCGCCACCAAACTCCATATCAAAACCAGTAAATAAAAAACGGAGGAGGAAGAGATCAGAGACAAACGCGAGCTTCTGGAGAAAACGAGATAGGCGAGTTGAATCTGGGCAAACTCGACTTTTTGGATTTGGGATTGTGCAAAACGCTGGTGTGGAGCAGCTTATTGGTTTCGGCTGATTGGGTTAGCTGATACACCCAATCAGCCAATTAACCAAACATATATATCAGCTGTTTGACTAAGTCAAACAGCTGATTTTGGCTGATCAGCTAATTTTTTAGCTGATCAGCTATTTTCCAAACACCCCCTTAAAAAGTAGGTAGAAAATGGTAAAAGATTTATAAGGTAAACAATAGTGGAAAAGGTTTCATACCAGAATCGTCTCAAAAGAAAGCTATGAACAAGAAGAGTGATTTTTGCTTTAGTCATATGACGAATTTTTCTTTAGCAACACCATTTTGAATGGGGTTTGAGGATATGAAATACAAAAGGAAATGTCGTAGGTGGTGAGAAAAGTAACAAATGATTGTTTAATGGGGCCATCATATTGAAACATTTTGATTGTTGTTGAGAATAAGAACAACGGATTTGAAAATTTGAAATCTTTGTAATGCTTGAAACTTATGATTAAGAGGAAAAATTCAAGTGTAACAACTAAAATTATCAATAAAAATGATAAAATATCATGAAACAGAGAGTGATAACTCAGGAGAAGGTCCCCAAATGTCACAATGAATAAGTTAAAGAGGTGCATTATATAATCTAGCGGATGTAGAAAAAGGAAGACAACAACTTTTGCTTTAAAGACGTGAATTACAGTCGAGATGGGTACGAGTGGAATAGATGGAAATAATTTTGAAAAAGTTTTATTTCAAGGATGACCAAGACGTTGACGCTAGAGGTGTAAAGAAGCACATTGAACAACAAAAGCCATGAGATTTGTGAAATTCATATTAACCTTAAAGGGATAGATTGTTGTGGATGTTTCTCACGAGAAGTAGAATCTTGGTAAAAAGGTCTTTTATAACATAACCAGAAGGATTAAACTCAATTAAACAATAATTGTCTTTAACAAATTGAGCAACAGAAAGTAAATTGGCAATGAGGTTAGGCACAATGAGAATATTATTGAAGTATAATGGTTGAAACTTTATAGGGAACGATAAGGAATCTTTGGAAGTAATAGGAACAGTAGTATCATTACCAACAACAACTTGATCAATACCATGATATAGTTCAATGGAGTTGACAATATTGTTGTTGGGTGTCATGTGGGAAAAAGCACCATTGTCAGGAAGCTATTCGATGGATGATTAATATGTGATGCAAAGAAAGCGAGTTGAAATTTTGATGTTCAGAGGAAGGAGTGGAAAATTTATCATGGGATTGCATGTAGCAAAAATGACAAATAACAACTATGTGACCAAATTTCTTACAAATTTGACATTTTGGAAGTAGAGAATTGGATTTGGGTCAAAAAGTGGAATTAGGAAATTGGGTTGAAGTGTTTAAGTGAGTTGGGTTGTAAGGATTGGGCTGGTGGAGATATGGATTGGGCTAAGTCTGATGGGACAACTTGGATGGGATATTTTGGTCTGAGCCAAAGCCTAGGAAATTAAGTGAAGGCCCGACCCAAGATGGATTTAAAGAAGACCTAGAGAGTTCTTGGTGTCCCAAGCACTCTAGCTAGTGCCAGGAGCCAAATATATCGCCATTGTCATAAAAGGGGCGACACCCTCGTTGAGCGGTGAAGCCAATGTCTAGTGGGGTTGATGGAGGGATAATAATTTTTGTTCATGAAGCAATAACTTTGCGCATTGCTTAGAGAAGGAAGGAGGGTTTTCGCAATTCTCTATGGTGGTGATGAAGGATTCGTACTTTGGGGGAAGTTCATTGATTACAAAGAGGACCAAATTTGTCGACTGACTGGGTCTCCTACGGCTGCCAAATCTTCAACGATAGTTGCAATACTCGTGAGATAATCAATGATAATGGAATTGCCCTTTTGGGTGTTGCGAAGACGAAGGCGAAGGCGAAGAAGAGAACATTGAACTATGGTTTGTTGAAGAAAATGAGTTTTGAGAGTTGTCCAAAGACTTTTAGTAGTGTCACAGCCAAGGGCAAGAGATGCAACAGAGGAGGTAAGTGTTGCAGTAAGACAACGGTATACTAACTTGTCTAGTTTTTTCACCACAGGTATTCTGCTAAGGAAGATGAGGTGTCTTTGGTTGATGCACGGTGTTCGGATGGTGGAATAATGGATCTATTAATGTATCCAAGTAAGTCACAAGTAAGTATAATTGCTTTGACTTGAATTTGCCACATTAGATAATTGTCACTGCGGAGATTGTAATAAAATTGGTGACGTTGGTAATTAGCAGTGATGTGGTTGCAATATGTATTTTGGGCCTTCGCCGTTATGTCAATTCTCCATTTTTCATAGTTGAAACTTCAATTGAATCTAAACATGTTTGGTTGGCATGGATTCTTGCTTGAGAAAGTAATATGTTTCCTAAAATTTATATTACCACGTTTGGTTCATTTTTTTGAGCACTTAGGAAAATAAATTTTTTTCCAAATCTAAGAAAAGTAGTAGCACTTTACTTTGATTCTAATTCCCAACGCCCCCCTTGATATTTAGATTACTTTCCTCAGGAATTTAATCTAAAAAATATGCTAGCCAATTCAACCTTTCTTCTACCTCAATTTTACGATAATTCTTTTATAAAATCCTACATCCTCTTCAACTATTCTTATTGTTCTCTCATTAGTAAGATTTTGGATATTTTTGCTTAGAAGTTTCAATCGATAATCTTCAGGTTCATATTTTTCCTTCTTACTTAACTTAGCAAATTGAATTTTTTAACACAAGCTGAATGTATTATAGCTGGAATAAAACTTGTATATAATCCTAATTATATGGATTATTTTTTCACTCTTTAGGATGCTGACAAAGAAGAATATCTAAAGTAGATTTAAAGAGTAATTAATTTTTAAGATTTATTTTTGTTCTCGCTTAAGGGTTTTTTAGTATTTTTCAATACGATATTTATGATATAATAGTATTATATGATTAGAATATCAAAAATGAAAAAAATTAACATTTAGTAATATAACTTGTATTACAAATTAACATTATTTAACGATTTCAATTTTTATTCGATTTGAAGGGATATAATTAGAAACACAAATCAAAATTAAATACGTACATTTCATAAAATACTGTTGCATATACCAAACACTATAATAAGAATTCCAAGGGAGTCTAATTGATGTATTGTGTACAGCTGAATGGATGGTAGATGTAGTAAAAAAAAAAGTTGAAATTGACTTAAGTAGGCTGTGATACGATGAACATAGAATAAAGCTAAGAAATTATAGAATAAAATGAATTGTATTGATTTCTCCTATGTATTGCTTTAAAGCCTACACGTACTGTATTTACACATTATTTGAGATAAGACGAATCAATTTGTATTTAATTACTTAATTCAGTCTAATCTAAATAATTTGATTATGCATGATTTAAACTAAACAACGATGATCAGATGATGAAAGATGCTTACCTAAATTAAGATGATGCTTGCTTATCTAAACTAGGATGATGTATCAGGAAATAATCGAAAAAAGGAGTTTTAGATGCAGACAAAACCTCTCCAGAGTCCAGCCGTAATTAAGGAAAGGAAACAAAAAAACACATGCAAGTACCCACCCAAGCCTTACATTACATGGCATGATGAGAGCATCCAAATTTTTTGTCCAGTTTTACTCTGTCTTATTTTATCTCATAAAATTTTAACTATTTATTTTACAGGTTCGATCTTATATAAATAGATAGTTTAGATTTATTGGACGTAACAAAAAATATAATATTAGACAGGATAGTGAGGGAAAGCCAAAGCAATCGCACGCCATCTCCCCCTCATGCAAATTCAGACGTGACAAACTCTTGACACCACACAACCACAAGGTCCACAACGTTCGAAACCGTCCACAACCTGCCACAAAGCTACTCTGCTTTTATCTGCATGCCTGCCACATCAGTCCCGAACCAACTCCTTTATAGTTTTCTTTTGATTCCACAACCTGCGGTTCCAAGAGCAGAAGAAGAAAAAGAAGAGGAGATGGCTGGTAGAGAGATTAGTAGAGATGCTTTGGCAAGAGAGGCTCCTTATGCACCTGTTACTTTTGAGAGACCTGTTCGCGATGACTTGGACGATAAACTTCCCAAGCCTTGTGAGTTCGACTTTAATTCGTCTCCTCCTTCTTCCTCTCCTCACTTTTTCTTATCTGGTTTTTCTTTAACTACGATTGAGAGAAATTGCCTGTGCTGGTGGGTTTATTAACAGACATGGCAAGAGCATTGGAAGCTCCTGATACGGAACATCCGTACGGAACACCAGGCCATAATCATCATGGCCTGAGTGTCCTTCAGCAGCATGTAGCCTTCTTTGACCAGGACGAAAATGGAATTGTATACCCCTGGGAAACTTATTCTGGTAATCACATCCACTTCTTGAAACCAAGTTCTATATTTGCTGCTCGTACTTGGCTTTTTACTTTCTTGTGAACACCAACCAAACTAGGATTGCATTCAATTGGTTTCAACCCAATTGCTTCTCTCATTATGGCTGTTGTCATCCATGGAGCCTTGAGTTATGCTACTCTCCCTGTAAGCACTCCAAGCTTTTATTGGGATAAAAAAGGATTGTTTCATAGAGAAAAACGCATTCTTGATGCTTCTCTTGACAACCGCAGGGATGGTTCCCTTCACCCCTTCTTCCTATATACATATCCAACATCCACAAAGCCAAGCACGGGAGTGACTCAGGAACTTATGACACAGAAGGAAGGTGAGCAAGCATATAAGTTACTGTATAAGCTTTAACTTGCATGCTTATAAAGTTATATGTCACCGCGGTAATGCAGGTATATGCCTGTAAATCTCGAAAATATATTTAGCAAGTATGCTCGGACAGTGCCTGACAAGTTATCATTTGGAGAGCTGTGGGACATGACCGAAGGGCAACGACTTGCATTCGACATATTTGGATGGTTTGTTTTGCTTCTCCTGAATCATTGTCCCTTAACTTTTGTCTCTGCACTTCTCAATTCAGGAGATTTAAACAATGCCTCATGCAGGGTTGCTAGTAAGCTAGAGTGGGGACTTCTCTATGTTCTTGCAAGGGATGAAGATGGCTTCCTGTCGAAAGAAGCAATTAGACGCTGTTTTGATGGAAGCTTGTTTGATTACTGTGCTCAAATGAACATGTCTGCTGCTGAGGGTAAGATGCGTTAAAAAGCCTCAAGTCATGGAGACAACAATTACGAACGTCAATCCAGTTCTCGTCTTGCCTGAAGCTATCGGTGTAATAAGCATAAAGATGGTCTTTTGACCCGTGCACATAGTTCAGATTACACCAGATTACCAGTAAACGGGTTTTCGTTAGGCTCTACTTCTCAGCTTTGTATCTTGAAATGCTTGAACTGATCTTTTCTGGGTCTATATCTGTTAGTAAAAATGCTTAGTTGATAGCCAATTCCAGGCGTCGTAACCAAAATATCCTTTGACATAATCAGCATTATCAAAATTAAATACAGCCAATCTTGACGCAACCAATCAAAAAATCTGAACTTACAAGTCACAACTAACTTGGAAAGAAAACTTAAGACAGATACTCTCAACTTTCAGAACTACAACAAAATTTAGAGGTCGTTTAAAACTTAAACAATGGCATTAGCTGCACTTGCAATCCTTGGCCACAAATCAGCACACTCCTTACCAATAGGGCCGGTAATCGCCGAACCTAACAACGGAACATTAGCCATTAACAGCAAGCAGCAAGTTACGTGCACTGAATCAATATAAATTCCACGTGTAAATAATGCTCCCAGGATTGAGTAGGACGCTCTTAACAACAAAGGAGAGGAAAAAGAAGAAGAAATACATATCATCTATAAATTTTACCTTTCATCTCGCCCTTTGGATTCACAATAACACCAGCGTTGTCTGCAAAGATACAAATGAAGCCATTACTTTAGTTCTTTAAAAAAAGAGATAATTTTTGTATCAAAAATACAGTTACTATAATCAACTTGCTTGTTATTATAATACCAAGCAAGCAAGCAAGATTTTATGTTTCTGCAAAGTCTAAGTGTCGTTACTAAAATTTCTTCTCCAGTGCACTTCAGATCTCAATCAGCACATGGAGGTGATCAAAATGCAAAGTATAGTTTCGTGAATTTATATGTTCTGTATAGTGTGCATTTTTTTATTTTTTAATCTTGAATTTCAAATTTTAAGTATTGTGATAAATGTTTTTTAAAATGTCATTTAAGATTTATGTGCAAATGTCATACCTCCACCTAAACAGCACTATGAGGTTGCTGTGTATCCATCATTTAACAAACTATCTACTCATTAAACAAATTCTAGCAAAAATCGAAAGTTCGTCTTCTAAGCAACAGAATATAAAATACTTCACTATTCAAGTTTAAGAATAAAAAATAATAAGAAAATGCACACTATATGAAATATATATATATATATATATAATAGGACTAAATAGTAATTAAGAAAAATAACTATAAATTAAAAAAATCGGGATGACTGATAATAAGAAAATGCGCTTAACATGGTTAATAAGAAATCCAGCCTGGACCCTAACTATGTTAAAGCAGATAAAGTTCATAACCAAGCCTTCTGATGTTTTTGTTTATGGAAGTGTAGCTAAAACAAACAATCTCTACACCGTATTGTTAGAAATATATGGACTAATATAATCACAACATTAATTCCATATTCACAACCATTAATTGAATTGCCTAATGTATGTTTAATAACCATAATGAGATGGTCAATAATTTACTACTTGCATTCAAAGCACATGGTAGTACCATAATAACTATATATTAGCCCATTAAACTATAGTTCATCACATCTTTAAAATTACTCAATTAGCCTTTCTTCTATCCCTTAGGGTAGAACATCTTAAAAACATAACATATGGTGAGTCTTTGTGTGGTTACCGCGAGTGTGATGAAAATGGGTCTTCTAGTATAAGTTTTCTCTCTTGCACAAGATTTGTTGATATTGATAGGTTGTCGTGTCTACAATGGAGGGAATGCATCAAGATTCCATGCCAAACATTGGAGGTATGTTTATTTATTGTGTAGTTAATGCTCTAAATAAATGTGGATCTTAGCATTATGGTATTGATGACTACATTTATGAACAACACATATTACCAGATAGTCAACGATGTTGAGCTTATCTTAAGAATAGAAACAAAAAACCCACTTGATACAATACTTGACCCATTTAGTACAATATACTGATTCCAGGCCGCAGCCTGCCATTACTACACACCCGAAGAGGGATATACACAATTAAGGATGCCGCATAAGCAATCTTGTACTTGTTTTATTCGAGATGCCATGCAAAATATATAAGGCCAACATAAAGATCCAGACTTTAATGAGTATATAAAATAGTTAATGTTCATAAAGAAAAAGGGGGTCTGGAGCAAGTGTAAAGATGGCACCAAGGGTGAAAATGTGAATGGAAAGAGATAAACCTTGCAGAACTTGCACACTAGAGAATCAAACTACAACGGGTAAAAGAATCAAATAGGACAACCACTGCATCCTATAAGGAACCTTTAAGGTTAGAAATTTAAGGATAAAACACCTAGATCACACGATAAATCAAAGTCAATCTTCAGAATATAGCAAAAAAAGGTTTTATACACGAAGGGCTTCAATCTTTCCAACTTTTGCCAAGACACATCCAATAGCTACCAATGCAATGCAGCAAAAATCTCTAGGTAACAATAAAAGCAAAAACAGCAGCACGAAAAAAATTGCATAGAAAAATTAAAAGAAAAAACCACACAATCTAACACCAACTTATTATGGTTGAACAATTGCAAGAAAGGAAAAGGACCTTCAAAGTACATGAAGACACCATCCTTTCTGCGCCAAGGCTTGCGCTGGCGGACAATGACTGCAGGCATGACCTTCTTTCTGAGATCAGGCTTACCCTTCTTGACAGTGGCCATAACCATATCCCCAACACAAGCAGATGGCAAACGGTTCAAACGACCCTTGATTCCCTTCACCGAAATGATGTATAGGTTCTTAGCACCTGTGTTGTCAGCACAGTTCACAGTTGCTGCCACTGGTAGACCCAGTGACATCCTGAATTTGTTTCCTGCAGATCCACCACGTCCTGTATAACAAATAAAATGATTACTTGGTAACAATTTCTCAAAAAACAACTGATTCTTAGGAAAAACTAATAACTTTTCCCCTAGACCTAGTGAAGCATAATCAATTTGATGAATCCGCAAATACAGACTTCTGATTCAAATCACGTAAGCATGTCACTGCATGTGATCAAAACCAGGTAAGATAAACTACTAAAAGCATTCAGACTCAATTTAGAAAGAAAAAAGTCAGCTTATACGTTTCTTTTCGACAGTTTCATTTTCCAAGCAAATAAACACAATCGAAAACGTTTCACAAAGCTCAGCAAAGCAAGAAGTGAAATTGAGAGATCGAATGAAAGAAGAGGCATACCTCGCTTCGACATTTGGCTGCTCAAGGCAAAACGAGGGCTTCAGTAGGGTTTTTGAGATGGCTATGCAGGGTGGTTTACAAATAGGTCTCGGTTACTCAAAGAATAAAGAGCTGAAATGAGTGAAGTTGCTCAGGCCCAATGACCAGTTAGTACTGCGCCAGATTCGGTCCATTACAGAATCGTTATTTATGGGCTTCGTGATGAACATAGATGCATATCTTTGCATTTAGTATTTATATCTTATATAGTCGCATTTAGTATTATATCTTATACCAGTTTTCCTAGGTTTAAATTTTTTAAAAAATCATTAATCTTAAAATTATTTTAAAAAATGTCTTTAATTTTTCATAATTTTTAATTTATTTAAAAAATAACGATAAAATATATAAGATATGAATTTAACATATAAATTTATCAAATGTTATTTACATATCGATTCAACAAAAAAAAAACACAACAATGTTTGTGTAGAAATTTCGATAAAACGGGAGAGATCTAGAAGTACACAATTTTATCTAAAAAAAGATTTTAAAAAATGATTGAAAGAAAATAATTGCCAAATACATAAACAAATAATTGCAAAAACAAAAAATACAAAATAAAAAAAACATAGAAGTAAATGAATAAGTCACAGACAATAAACAAGCAAATAAGTAAATAAACAAAAAAGTAATTGATAAATAAATGAATATAAAACAAATAAATTAAATAACTAGAAAGTAGTATAAACAAAGTATTAAAGTTAATTAAAAGACACAATCAAATAAAAATTAAACCTAAAAAATAAAAGTAATTTTTTTCTTATTATTTGTATTCTTATTATTATGATTATGTTTATGTTTACGCTTACGTTTATGTATTTATTTTTATCTTTACTTTAAGTTTAATTTCTTTTTTTGATTTTTTTAAAATTTGCTTTTATTTATTATTGCTTATTTATATGTTTGTTTTATTTTTATTTTTATTTTTATTTTCTTTCATTCACAGGTAATTGAAAAAAAACTCTCTATTAATTAAGAACAAGACTGCATATTACTAAACCTCCCTATATTATGTGTCTTAGCAGAATTTTTATTAGGTGATATTGTTGATGTTGTAAGAAGATAAAGACTTCTATGTAGAGTCTTTTTGCCTATATCCTAGTTCATTAAAGTTTCTTATTAGAGGTTAAGTTTTTGGCAAACACTAGATCATATTATTTTTGATCACTTTTTTTTATTTGTTTTATCTTTTTTTATTTCTCTTTTTAATATATCTTAATTATGTAAACCTCGTCTCTCTTAGTTTATTATCATTGCTAACCACTTCCAACTTATCTCTTACACTGCGTATGGTTGCTGTCTCTGATAGTTAGAAACGGAACGAAATAGAAAATTGAAAACGGAACAAAACAAAAACTAAAGATAATTAAGTATTTAGTTATAATAGACAGAGCAAAGAAAATTGTCTCCGTCTTGAAGACAGCTTCTACTAGAATCTCTTCTCGGAAGGTTAGACATGTATACTTATTTTTGTTATCTTTAACTTATAAACTATATAGATGTTTAATGGGTACTCATACATAAGAATTCGAATGCAATTTTTAAATACAAATCAAGTTAATTAAGTTAAATTTAAATTAATACTTTATTATAATTATTTTAAAATTTTAATTCAATTTTAATTTATGTCTCATATATTTAGATATCATTTTTAATTAAAAGAAATTTTAAATTTTAAATTTTAAATTTTTTTCTAAAGCATTGTAGTGGTCCCCTCGAGTACCCTCCTCCGGCCTCGAGTACCCTCCTTTGTTCACTGTCTTCTTTGGTGGCGCTTGGTCGATGTGCGATTGAGCAGCCCTGTTGTGGGA
>JANZLX010000213.1:43803066-43825236 GCA_025531955.1 Erythroxylum orinocense | reverse complement strand
TCGACTATGTATGTTGTTTAGTTTATTTGGGCCTGTCAATATTCTTTGAAAATTCTGAGATGTATTATATATCTTAGATTTTAAAACTGCATGTGTGAAATGTTTTGATTTTGATTGTTCTGTCTTGGGTGGCATCCACATATCCTCCCAGGGGGTATTTGGGTGTTACAGTTTTATTGGTCACCAATTTAACTAGTTCAACCACTGATCGAACCGGTGTAACGTTATAATTATGCAATAATTATATTTAATTATATATAATATTAATGATATTAAAAAATACAAAAAAATAAAAATTTATTGAACTGGACCGGTCCTACCAGTCAATTGATCAGTTTTGACTGGTTCTCACTGGTTCAATTGAGAACTAATTTTTAAGAGTGAACTGAACCGAATAGCAGATCGGTCACCAGTCGAATCGACCAGTCCGATCCAATTTTTAAAACCATGAGCTTAACAATGAACAGTGTTAAATTACGGATAACAGGGCAGCTTGAGCTTGGGTGACTTCTGGATGCTAATCCGACCTAAACTTTTTTTTAATTTTAAAATATAAAATAACATCGTTTTGTTTATGAGGGTTAAAACTTTGGGCCTAGGCTTAGGTTGTTGTCATCTCTACATCGAACCCTTGAAGCAATCGAGTTCAACTTGTTCAACCATTTAAAATGATACAGTGTCATTTTAGTTTTACTTATTAAGATAACATCTTTTAAATCTTAAATTATGATATACGAAAGTATTTAAAAATATTATTTATGATATACGAAAGTAGTTTAAATAATATTAACTATAACTACTATTAAGATAATAATTTTATTTTTAAAAGAATTTTGATATAATTAATAAATGTGTTATTTCTACCAAATATTTATATAAAATTGGTATATTTACATTTAACATAATAGAATATTTTATAAGAAAATAAAACTAAATAACCATGTTTAAATTAATAATGTTAATTTGATTAGACGTTTAATGCTTATACATATTTATTGACATAAAAGTGCATATTTTTTTCACTATGCACCTGACAATGTAATTAGTGATGGAGCCAGAAATTTATGATTGGATGGTTCAAATGTTTAATTTTTTTAAATCTTGGAAGACCCAGTACACCACTAAACTTCAAATAACTGCATCCTTATGTGTCTATATATCTATTAAAAATAAAAATATTTATTTTTTAAAATTTTGGAGCCTCCGTCTATAAATGTAACATAGCAATGTTCTTTCATGATAATATATATTACTGTTGTGTAAATTTTGCAAAGACATTTACTTAAAATAATTAAATTATATATAAATTATGAGTATATACGTGACTTAGATGCATATCTTTGCATTTAGTATTTATATCTTATATAGTCGCATTTAGTATTATATCTTATATAGTCAATTGGTTAATTACTTAGGAAGAAAGTAAACAGTTTTCCTAGGTTTAAATTTAAAAAAATCATTAATCTTAAAACTTATTTTAAAAAGTATCTTTAATTTTTCATAATTTTTACTTTATTTAAAAGATAACGATGAAATATATATGATACGAATTTAACATATAAATTTATCAAATATTATTTACATATCGATTCAACAAAAAAAAACACAATAATATTTGAGTAAGAATCTCAATAAAATGGGAGAGATCTGAAGTACACAATTTTATCTAAAAAAGATTTTAAAAAATAATCGAATACAATTTTTAAATTCAAATCGAGTTTTTTTTTAAAAGTTAAATTTAAATTAATACTTTATTATAATTATTTTAAATTTTTAATTCAATTTTAATTTATGCCTCATATATTTAGATATCATTTTTCATTGACAATTTAAATTTTTAATTTTAAAATTTTTTCTAAAGCATTGGAGTGGTCCGCTCGAGTACCCTCCTTTGTTCACTGTCTTCTTTGGTGGCGCTTGGTCGATGTGCGATTGAGCAGCCCTGTTGTGGGAAGGAATGATGGAGA
The DNA here is from genome assembly GCA_025531955.1 of Erythroxylum orinocense. NCBI lineage: Eukaryota > Viridiplantae > Streptophyta > Magnoliopsida > Malpighiales > Erythroxylaceae > Erythroxylum > Erythroxylum orinocense. The sequence continues at coordinate 43,823,269 of JANZLX010000213.1, read as the reverse complement.
GAGATGAAATCCTCCTGAATGTACTTGCCGAGACTGACGAGGAAGAGGAGTTCGATTCTGTTCCTCACCGCACGCTCGATGAAATACTTAACGACTCCTATTCATCGTCCAGTAGTCCATCGTCTCCTCCAAGCAATCACAATAACCAGTCTCACCTTCTTGATTTATCCCAAGACTTATCTGAATCCCTGAAGTTTGTACAGTCACTGATTGTAGATGATGATAAGTCTGATCATCAGTCAACAGTCTCTAATCAAGAGAAGGTTAGGTCTAGTAGTGGGCTGTTGACAAGTAGGGTTTCTTCTTCTTCTAGAACATTGCCTTCATTGTTCACTGGGGTAAGATCAAACGGGAAGCCTGGGGCCGCGCTTGCTGCTGCCGTCGCAGCTTCTCGATCGGTCCCAACCCCACATGCGGCCGCCATCAAGTCCAGGAGGAGGCTGTTAGATACCCGAGATTCGGATTCCAATGATGTTGAATATGATGCTGTCTCAAATGGGGATTCCAATTCCAATTCAATTGTATTTGGCACAGCCTCAGCTGAGAATGAAGCTCACATGGATGATTCCAGTCTGACTAGAGAGGGGAACTCGGACAGCTTGTTAACAACTGTGGTTGAGCCAGCGCTATCTACGGAAAATTCAAGGTTTAGTAATGACGACCATCAAGAGGCTTCAGATAGTGCTGTTACATCTACATCAATTGATTGTGAAAATAGGCAGGATGCTAGTGAAACTGATACTCATTCGTCACCTGGAGTTGATGAGGATGTTTTGATCAAACAGGATGATTATGAAAACGAGGGAAACATGGCAATGGTGCCATCAGAAGAGGTGGATGGTCTAGAAGAAGTTGTGCATACTCCTGGAGATACAGTCGGAAGCCAGGAGGAATCTGGTTCAGTGAGTGACATTTCAGAGCTTGTAGAGGAGAGAATTGGGCAACTGGAGAATGAGAGGATGAGTAAAATAGCAGAAAAGAAACTGAGGCCCCCTTTGAAACCGCTTGAACTGGCAGAAGAACTTGAGAAGAAACAAGCTTTTACTGGCTTGCATTGGGAGGAAGGTGCAGCTGCACAGCCAATGAGGCTTGAGGGTGTTCGTAGAGGGTCCACTACTTTAGGGTACTTTCACATTGATGCCGATAATGTGGTCACTGGGGCGATTGCTTCTCAGCAATTTAGGCGGGATTATGGTTCCGCATATGTATTGGCAGTTCATCTTAACTACATTGCTGTTGGGATGGCAAAAGGTGTGATTGTTGTTTTCCCTAGTAGATACTCTACTCATAACCCTGACGTTACAGATGCAAAGGTTGGTTCATTTGACTTATTTTCTGTGTGTCTTTGATGCCTTTGTTGTCTCTTTCTTTCTGTCTCATGTTTGGTATAGTTAGAACGCATATTCTGGATAAACTAGGGCTTAATATTCTATTATGCAGAACGAAACCATGCTTAATGGGCAATTTGAGGAGAAGTTTGGATAAATATTTTAGTGTTTCTTCTTTGATATTATAGAAGAGAAATCTCCTTGGTTTTAGCACATCCGAGGCAGTTTCTTAAATATGCAGCAATTTCCTAGAACATGAGCTTGCATATTTAAAATTCAAAACACTTGGTGCTAATAATTTCCATTTTAAAGAAATGTTTTTGTGTTGAAATTAATCCATTTGGCAAAGCTTTTTGCTTTTTAATTGTACGTTCACTTTTAATAATAGAATTGATGGCTGCTGAAGCATCTAATAAATCAATCCAGATGTTGATACTTGGTTTGCAAGGGGATCGTTCACTTTCTCCAGTGACTTCTATGTGCTTCAATCAGCAAGGAGATCTACTTTTGGCTGGCTATGATGATGGTCATGTTACTGTTTGGGACATCCAAAAGGCAGCTGCTGCCAAGGTTATTACAGGGGAGCATAATGCACCAGTAGTACATACAATGTTCCTTGGTCAGGAGTACCATGCTAGTCGTCAGTTTAAAGCAGTTACGGGTGATAGTAAGGGTCTGGTTCTCTTACACGCTTTCTCTGTTGTTCCATTGATAAACAGGTTTTCCATCAAAACACAGGTAATATACCATCATATAGAAAAAAAACTCTGCTATACATTGACGGATAATTGCTTAGAATTTTTTGTACCTAACATGCATCTGCATTATGCTTACCGAAGTGCTAACATCATGTTGCTTGGGTTTGACAGTGCCTGCTTGATGGACAAAAGACAGGCACTGTGTTGACTGCTTCACCTCTTCTTTTTGATGAATCTTGTGGAAATGTTCTGCCATCTCCCATGGGAAATACTTCAGTTGCATCAAGTAGTATTGGTAGCATGATGGGTGGTGTAGTTGGAGCAGATGCTGGGTGGAAGTTATTCAATGAAGGCTCTTCTTTGGTTGAAGAAGGCGTGGTTATCTTTGCCACCTATCAAACTGCTCTGGTGGTATGAAGTCCTCTGATATTGCATAATCAATGTCCCAGTTTTAGGTTTTTCCTTTTTGAGGAATATGTTCAGGCCATGCCTTTGTTGTAGGTCAAGCTTACTCCCAACCTGGAAGTATATGCTCAAATTTCAAAACCAGAGGGGGTCCGGGAAGGTTCTATGCCTTATACTGCATGGAAATGCACCTCACAATCAAAAAGTGCATCAACTGGTAAGGCAATGAGTTCTTAAAAATTCTAGTTGGCAGCTTCCTAGAAAATGATTATGTTGTAGAAAATATTCCTACAGATGCATCAGAGAGAGTTTCTTTGCTCGCAATTGCTTGGGATCGCAAGGTTGAAGTTGCGAAGTTGATCAAGTCAGAGCTAAAAGTATATGGAAAATGGTCTATTGACAGTGCCGCTGTAGGTGTGGCTTGGTTGGACACTCATGTATGTGCTGTGTTGCTGTTTGATTAATCATGTAGAAATTTCTTTGCATCAAAACTTGTTTAGCGTGAATGATTATGTATATTTTGTTTTCATCTTTTCCATAGGTTTGAGGCCTAGTGACAGTTTTATTCTTGTACAGTTGCTTGTTGTTCTTACACTGGCCGGTCAACTATATTTGTTTGGAAAGGATGGGACTCCTATTCACCAAACTAGTTTTTCCATTCATGTTTCTGGAGGGGATAATCTACTTGCATATCATACTCACTTTCTGAATATCTATGGGAACCCTGAGAAAGCATATCACAACAGTATAGCTGTAAGAGGAGCTTCTATATACATTCTTGGACCGATGCATTTAATTGTTTGCCGGCTTCTCCCATGGAAAGAAAGAATTCAGGTTCTGCGGAGTGCTGGTGACTGGATGGGTGCCTTGAACATGGCAATGACCCTTTATGATGGCCAAGCTCATGGTGTCATTGACCTTCCAAGATCTGTTGATGCTGTGCGGGAATCCATAATGCCCTATCTACTAGAGCTACTTTTGTCATATGTTGATGAAGTATTTTCTTATATTTCGGTTGCTTTTTGCAATCAAAGAGAAAAAGTTGAGCACAAAGAGGACTTAAAGATTGGAGGCAGTTCTGTACATGTTGAAATAAAAGAACAATTCACACGTGTTGGTGGTGTTGCAGTAGAATTTTGTGTGCATATACAGAGGACTGACATCCTTTTTGATGAAATATTCTCCAAATTTATTGCTGTCCAACAGAAAGGTACTCTTTAAACTACCAAAAATTCGATGCTAATTTCCGCTTGGACATCAAGGTAGTTTAAATCTTATATGGGGGCTAGAGTATGGCAACATCTTGTTGCATGTAGAGAGTGAAATGACATTGAAAAAGACATTTTTATAGAACAATATTAGGCAGTGGAGGTGCTACTTTGCTGGTCTGTTTACTGTGCATTTGATTTCAGTTTGCACAGAATGTAAAACTGTTCTATGGTCATGCTATTCTGCAGATACGTTCCTGGAGCTTTTGGAGCCATATATCCTAAGGGATATGTTTGGTACTCTACCTCCTGAGGTATTGCTTCATGCTTGAGTGAATAGCCTTATAATTCTTTCTAGCATCTTCACAATAATAAAAGCACATAGAGAAAAAGATAATGTGAGAAAAGTGTAATTGTTGCAAACTTTTTTTATTAATTTGTTGCCTCTTTTCTCTTATTTTTCTACTCTGTTAAAGATTATGCAAGCACTTGTAGAGCATTATAGCAGCAAAGGGTGGTTACATAGAGTTGAGCAATGTGTCCTGCACATGGACATTTCTTCTTTGGATTTTAATCAGGTAATGTTTAAATATCTTTTTTGACAATTGCTGTGTTAAGACTTTCCATTGAGAATTGTTAGTAACATTCTAGTTCTCTTTCAGGTAGTCAGGTTATGTCGGGAGCATGCATTATATGGTGCTTTGATCTATCTTTTCAATAAAGGATTGGATGATTTCAAGACACCTTTGGAGGAATTGTTGGTAGTTTTGCAAAAGAGTCATACAGAGAATGCTGGCATTCTTGGGTACATCATCTTATTTTCTATATCTGTGGTTTTATATTGGTGTTGAATTTTTTATTACCTTGTTCTTTCCTGCAATAATTTATTTAGTACTGACTTTCTTACTATGTTGGATTTGCTTGGAAAATTTACATCTTAGGATCAAAATCTTGGCAGTAGGTTGACTATGTCATAGAGTTCCAAAAATGGGTCTTCACAATACTATTGTTGACTTGCTTAATCTTTTGATAACAATATTTTCAGTTCTGTTTGAATAGTAAGAGTGATAACATGGCAATTTTGTGATTGGAAATAAAGTTTAAGTTGATTAGTTAACCTATATGTTTGTGTTTTATGATATCACTGAATCTGGAGTTTTCTTTCAAACAGGTACAGGATACTTGTTTATCTGAAATATTGCTTCTCGGGTCTTGCATTTCCACCAGGTTTGTGTTCACGCCTTGATATAAAATGACGCCCCACTTTTTTAATTTGTTTTTGCTCTCGTCATTTTTGCAAATTCTGCTGCAAGTGAAGACGACTCTATTTGGTCAAATAACTTTTGGAAATTGCAGTAATTGTTTATCTTTCTTAAGATTTCTTTTGAGGAATAGTTTCTAACGAACTGATGATTTATTCAAACTATATATCCCCCTGAGGTTTATATAGTTTCCTATGCCATTGGAATCCTTTATTATGCTCCTCTGATCATTTTGAAGTGTTTGGTAATGATATGTGCCAGATTTTGTATACTATGGCACAAACTGCTGGCATGTTCTTATCAGATGCTATTGTTTTTCTTTTCTCCATTCAACTCAACAGCTTAAGTTATTGGGTGAGGCATAAAAATGGTTATGTTCTAATACGCCTTTTCAACAAGTGTGGACAAACACGACAAATCACAACCGACCAGAAACAAGGATAACCTTTTGACTTGAATGGTTGTCTGACATAATAGAAGAAATAGAACAGATTGTGGAATGATTTATTATTAATTTACCCTTATATTTGAAATGGAAGGACAATACAAGTTAATACTAATATTTCCTTTATAGGATCCATAACATGATAGTTAATCTCTAAAACTCGCCTCAAGTTGGGGTATAGATGCTTCGGTTTGTTACAAATCATCTTTATCCTAAATTTATATAATTTTGTATAATCTGTAAAGGGTTGGAGCCTTCATTATACAATTCTTGACCCTGACAAACCTTCATCATATGACCAAAGGAGATGAGAGTAGTGAATTGTTAAATCCTATGCATATGATGTATGTGATATAAATAATAATTCATAGAAGGATGATACTTGTATTTGGTTATATTTTCTTATGACTTTATTTGACAGAGTCATACGTATTATATTTTCAAAATTTGAAAAGTTCAAATTATTTAAATCTTAATGAAAGTTACGCATTGGGAATCTTGAAGCTAGTAGAACATTAATAACTAAATGCTTGGTGTAATTTTACGTATTTTAAAAGAACTAAGCATTGAGATCACTAGGTCTTGGTCCAGCTTTGATATGATTAAGACCAAATAAAACTTTTTCCATATCATCAGCATTGGAGGGCTTGAGCAATCTAGTTATTTATATCTCTATGTTATGCTCTTTGATGAGGGATTTTACTTTAGAAGAGTTTGAATGTGACAGACTTGCTCGTACCACCACAGTTGAAGTCAATTTTATGGTATAGGAAAACCACAGTTGAGTTCTCCAACATCCACAAGTGAAGTTGATCTATTAGTCGATATTGTTACTTCATCAGCTTAAAACAAAGATCTTCAAAGGCAAATTGGAACAAAATCTTTAAAACAAAAAAAAAAGAACTATTCAATAAGAAATTCAAGAGAAAATCTCCAAATTCAAAAGAAAATAAAATTATCAGGACTAAACAAAAAGTATCAATAGTATTATGGTGGTTCATCACCCAATGAACAGTATCACATAGTGATGTGGACAATGCTACTCCACCACACAACATTCCACTTCTTTGTTCTTTTTAGGGTTTTCCAGGCTCTGATTTCCTGTAAAAATACAAATAGACAATTCAATGACTTACTAATTAGATTTTTTATCCTTTTTTTATCTATAATAATAGGGCCATATAAAATATTGCTCATATTTCAGAATAGTATTATTCTAATATCGGAGACTTCCTACATAGAAGATATTAAATAATAATTGTAAATCTCCTGAAACCAATTACTAGAAACTTAGGAATTTTCTTAATATCTAACATTTGTACTTGTTACAGTAATTTTTAAGTCCTACAGCTTAACTTTCTCAGTGTGCAGAATATTCAGTAGTTGTCCTTCAGAATTAACTTTTACTATTCAACCTGATGATGTCATTGCAATCTGGTTTTTCCTAGAAATACATATACTGATCTGTGCCTCCTTTTGATGAATGATTCAGAAAGACTAAAAGGTTCCTTCTTGCAGGGCATGGAACTCTTCCCTCAACAAGAGTGTCATCTCTTAGAGCAGAACTTGTACAGTTTTTGCTGGAAAACTCCCAAACCTTGCAAGCAGCACAATGCAAGCAATCAAGGGGAACATACCTAAATCTATATCATCTCTTAGAGTTAGATACTGAAGCTACTTTGGATGTTCTCAAGTGTGCTTTTGAAGACGACAAAACCCAAAACCCTGACTTTTCTTTGCATGATTCTACTAGTGCAAATTTGGAATCCAAGCAAGAATATATGATGTCTGCAAGTCAGAATATACTAGTTCAAAATACAGTCGATGCTCTTGTTCATATTGTTGAAAGATATGTAATTCAAGCAGATGAGTCAGCCAGCACTGGTGATGCTGAATCAGGGGAAGTGTGGCCTACAAGGAAAGATGTCGGGCATGTATTTGAATTCATTGGCTGCTATGTTGCTTGTGGAAATGCTTATGTTTCAAAAAGTGTGCTGAATCAGATACTGGAATACTTGACATCAGGAAGTAATTTGCCAACAGGCACTCATGTACAGATGGTTGGAACTTCAAAAAGTAGAGAGAAGCAAGTGCTTGCCCTTATACAAGTAGTACCTGTGGCAGACTGGAATGCTTCTTATGTGTTGCAACTTTGCGAGAGAGCAGGCTTTCACCAGGTGTTTCTTCCATGCATGTTTCTGTATATTGGCTTTGGCGAATAGATTGTAGTTGTTGATTAGGTATATCTTTTCTGGTATTATGTGTTACTTTTTTGATGTTCCTTACAGGTTTGTGGCTTCATTCACAGCATCAGACATCAGTATCTTCCCGCTCTTGAAAGTTATATGAAAGATGTTGATGAACCAATCCATGCCTTCTTGTATATTAATGATTTGTTGGAACAGCTTAGTGGCAATCAATACGAGGCTTTTCGAAGAGCTTTAGTCTCAATGATCCCAGAGTTGGTTGCCTTAAGCAGGTAAAGCTTCTTGCAAATTAGTCTGAAAGAATTGGCTCATTTCAATATCAAATGTTTATGCTGCTCAACTTTATCTTTGATAGTTTATTTTTCTCATTTAATTTTTCCATCTTTTCAGAGAGGGCACATTCTTCTTGGTCATGGACCATTTCAACAATGAAACTGATCATGTTCTTTCTGAACTACGCTCTCATCCAAAAAGTCTTTTTCTCTACTTAAAGACTGTAATTGAAGTTCACTTGTCTGGGACTCTCGACTTCCATAATTTAAGAAGAGATAGCAGTGTAGATGTTTATAATGGAAGAATAGGGGAGGATCAGAATAAAAGACTTGAGACTTACTTGGAAAAAATAGCCAAATTTTCCAAGTTTATGCGGAATAATGTTGTCAATGTCACTGATGACATGATTGAGCTTTATTTGGAGGTAAGCTCACGTATCACCTTTTTAATGATATTGGTTCTTTTCTGGAGCTGTTATATGTTTCATCTTGTTTCTCAATTAATTTTTTGCGAAATTCTGGCTGTTATAAAGTGAGTTAATATTTCATTGATTCAGAGTTAGTGAATACCACCCAACCATCTTCTTACTAATATTTATACACAGCTATATATGTGAAAACATGATGGTTCACAACTTCTGTTGTTAATTTGTTTAAGCTACCTTATTAGTTTGTGGATTCCCTATATAATTTAAGATGTATTTCTCTAGTATTTGATGTTATATTTTGAAAATTTTAAGCGAAAAAATTCTTTTCACAAGAACAACTGGCTACCTTGTGTAATGCTTTTTACAGGAACATGTCTTCCGTATAGCTTAAGGTTGAGTCGAATTTACAAGAAATTAGAATTAAGAATTTGACTGTTAATGATTAGTAAACTATTAGCAATTGCTATATACATATGCCTTAATAGTTAAACAATGCCATTTTTTAAATAATATTTTTGATCATGTGCAATGTACATGTATAAGTGCAAGTCTATCTAATTGTCTGATTCTGGATGTTTGCATTCATTTTTGCAGCTACTGTGCCAGTATGAGCCAAATTCAGTCCTAAGATTTTTAGAAACTTTTGATAGCTACCGCGTAGAGCACTGTTTACGGTTGTGTCAGGAATATGGGATAATTGATGCTGCTGCATTTTTACTGGAAAGGGTTGGTGATGTCGGAAGTGCTCTCTTGTTCAGAATTTCTGGCCTTGATGATAAATTTGCTGAGCTGGATAAAGCTGTGGGAAGCATAGTTTCAGGAAAAGCTTTCAGTAGTTCTACAAGTATTAAGTGCTACCACACTCTTTCAAATATGAAAGAGGTCTGCATGTCTCTAATTTGTATAATGTGGTTAAACTTTTTTTCAACATTTTATTTTTTCTTTTCATGGGTTCCTTATGTGTGTAAAATTATCTGAAAACTTGATGTTACAGGTGAATGATATTCGCAGTATATTACAAGCTTGTATTGGATTATGTCAGCGCAATACTCTTCGTCTGATGCCTGAGGAGTCGGAGACACTCTGGTTCAAATTACTGGACTCGTAAGTGCAAGTCAAATGTGCTTTTATTAATTCCACATTCTCTAGTGCTAATGAAATACTTGATAGAGCTGTCTGTGGCTTCGATCATTGTTTTGCATTTTCTACATTACTGTCATGGAAGTTATTATTCTGCAGTTGAACATTGAATGTTCCTCAACTCTCTATTTCTTCAAAGATTTTAAATTTACATCATGAAATGTCTGATCATTCTCTTTGTTTATGAACTATTAAATTTAACGTAAGATTCTTTTCACAAGGTTGAAATAACTGTTGTATGATAGTGATAAAAATTGCTCAAAGTTGTGGAGATTTCTATGTTTTTTTCCTTCACAAAGCTGTGAACCAAGACTGTTTATCTGGATTTTACCCTTTTTTTTTTCTCGTGTCTTTCTTTGCTTTTTATGATTTCATAAAGTTCTATTCATTGCGTGGCAAGCATGGTAAGCCATATGTTTAGCTCAAAACTCTGAGGCCAGAGTCTATTGCTTGTCAGGTCAAACTTATGAAATAAGTCCCAGCTAAAGCACAAAGCACATGCTCTGTAGAGAAGTTCTTAGTGCAATAATTTCTTCTTTCTCAATGTCTATGCACTTTTCTTTTACTAAATTAGTTTGTCAGCTATAGTATTCATGTGATATTAGCTTCGCCAGTGATATTTTCTCTCAAATACTGCTGTGAGTGATCTTACTCATACACAAATCTTGATTCTTTTCCGCTTTTATATTCAGAAACATTCCCAAATATTTTCAGCCAATTGGCTTGGGTTGTCAGTTATTTAATTTAGTTTTAGTAAGTGTTCTGTGCAAAAAGTTGCAATGTTTGCTTTGCGCCTAACATTCGATAATACATCATCCCTTCAAGTTCTCCTTGGACTTTCAACAGCTCTATCTGACATTTCTCTATAATATCCAAAATTAATGCTTTTATGGCTTCCCATTAACTGTTTATCCAACCACTTTTTTGGCAAATTACTGGTTTTGTTACAGGTTCTGTGAGCCCCTGATGGAATCTTATGACAATAAAGGGGCATATGAAGTGAATAATGGTTTTGGGGCGCTAATAGAAAATCAGAGTACTAGGAATGATGATGTTGTGTGTGTAATCAAATGGAAAATCTCCAAATCCCACAAAGGTGCACGTGTGTTGAGGAAGTTGTTCTCTCAGTTCATCAAAGAGATTGTTGAGGGAATGATAGGTTACGTTCGTCTTCCAACTATCATGTCAAAGCTCCTCTCTGATGATGGTAACCAGGAACTTGGAGATTTTAAAATTACCATATTGGGGATGCTGGGAACTTATGGATTTGAAAGAAGAATTCTGGTACTAATTAATAGTTTCAAATATGTGGTTTAGTTACTGGCTTTGCTCTCTGCATGACACCATTCAACTTCTTTTTCTGTTCTTTTTGTTGTCTCTCTCCTTTGTCCCTGTCAGCTTCACTTGTTGAATATGACACTACTATCAGCTAGTTTGTTGATTCAGATTCTTTTATTATTTGCTCAAGGATACTGCCAAATCAGTGATAGAGGATGATACATTCTATGCCATGAGCCTGCTCAAGAAGGGGGCATCTCATGGTTATGCCCCCAGGGGTCTAGCATGTTGTATATGCAACTGCCTTCTCTCCAAAGGTTCTTCTACGTTCTCTGTTCGAGTTTTCAGTTGCGGTCATGCAACTCATCTCCAGTGTGAACTTCTGGAAAATGAATCACCTAGCAGAGGCTCGTTATCTGGATGTCCCATTTGTATGCCAAAGAAGAATGCACAGAGGGCCAAAAATAAGTCAGCTCTTCCAGATGATGGTTTGATTTATCAGGTTTCAACAAGACCTCCACGAGCACAAGGACCTTACATGTTACAACCACACGAAGATTTGATAGATAATTCCTATGGGCTTCAGCACATATCACGGGTAAATCTTATTTATAATTGTTCAACTTTTCTGCCATATCAGGGTAGACCTAAAAGATTAATCAACATGAACTTCTATGCTGCAGTTTGAGATGTTGTCTAATCTTCAGAGGGAGCAGCGATTTATTCAGATGGAAAACATGCCTCAGCTAAAACTTGCACCCCCAGCTGTGTATCAAGAAAGGGCTCAAAAGGGTCCAATCATTTCGGCTGGAGAGAGCAGTAGTCTTCCACTTGGTCAGAAACCAACCAAACAACTTAGTGAGCTTAAAGTGAAGGGATCTTCTCTTCGATTTCCACTAAAATCAAATATATTTGGTAAGTAAACGTCCCTCTGTATTGAAAAGTAAGATATATATGATTGATCACTTGAAGTTCCTGAATTCTAAAGATGGTTTTGCAGGTAAAGAGAAGAAGAACAGATATTGACACACTGTTGTCTAAATGATCTATTGATCCGTATAGCTAACTGTAGAATTTATGCATTTCTACCTCGTAGTTCAATAGTTCACACAGTTTTTTGGATGAAAAAGTAGGCTGCCTGAGTTCTGTATAGAACAATTTTGCCCTGATATAGTATATTATAAGCTGAGTGTACATATTAAAAATGTATCTTTTGTGAAATTAAAATGGATCGGGTCAATATCTGATCTTTGCATGATCACTCTGTTTTGCCCATTTGATGAAATGTATTTCATTGGAGAAGCTTACAGCAATTGTATGAATTTGTAACGATTTACTCCACTCATTGACTGGTTTAAATGGTATATAAGAAGATGATGGCTCAGGAACTAGAAAAATAAGCTAAAAGTACATATTCACTCTTTAAAAAAAAATATCCCCAAGTCGTTCATATTTAAATGAAATATTTTCACAAAATTAATGGTATAGACTTCGTTTACAATGAGCACACTGACAAGGAAGATTTAAAATGAAAAATAATCAGTTAAAAGAGTATAAAAAAAGAAAATCAGATTAAGAAAATTACAAATGTGGATTATTCCAATGTACATATTGCTTATACATCATAATGCTATTACATATAATTTCCACGAAAATCTCAAGGTTCGACCCCTAAAACACGTACATTCTTTCAGTTCTTTACGGGAATTACATTTGGAAGGAAAATAACTAAAACGATAATATAAATACTTCTGAATTTGGATGCCAAAATGACTACATAGCTGAGATGCTAAATCCACAGCTTTGAATGGTAAGTAAAGGAGATTAAGAGGTGATCATTTCACAGAGATGCTGTCCAGGCCTCTAACCAGTTGAATCCAATTTAGCTCCTTAGGATAATACATTAACTTGAATAGAAAAGCAAGATTCGTCTATAGTGTAAGAGGATAACTTAATAAATACATACAGAGTAAGCAATATAGCAACCGCTGGAATTCATGTTATCCTCCAGAAGCAAGGTCTATGAAATAAGATGCCTAGGTTTACAGCTCTGCCAAAATCGAACCGAATAACCATTAAAGCATGAAACACTGCATCCTACTGATGATCAATGTCAAGCATGCAAGTCCTAAAAGATTGTAAGGAACCAAGTTATACATATCCATTTCTACCTGCCCTTATGCAAGTAACCAATTAATGGGAACTCGCTTATAAAACAATTGCATAAACTTCAGCTAACCCGCCATTGTGGTCATCCGCCGGCAAGTCTGTTCGATATAGACGTCAGATAAGAAAGGCAAGGAGATTGAATATATGAAAGAGCAGAACACAGCTATCTTCTTCAGGTTAACAAAAATTAAAGATTTTTTACCTTGATATTGATTCATCTTATGCTTGAAAATTCAATTCTTTATCGCACCATGTAGATTCCAAATTATGCTAACGGACATGAACAAAATTCTTTGTATATCATCCCTCAAATGATTGTACTTTTCTTGACCAAAAGAAAATGAACATTCAACCAAAACAGAGCAGTTACAAGAGCTTCTCGAGTAAACGTTACAGAATAACCAATCCCTAGTGACAATGATTAGCAAACAAAAACCATGAACCCAATTTAACAATTGACAAACTGCAAAGCTTTAAAAAAAAAAAGACGAGGATCATCATCTTAACTTTTGTGTATAAATAATTGAATTTCAACTTACTAATTTCTGTGATAGAATGTGAGTCATAACAACTACATGATCCCAGTCATCAATCTTGCTGTTTTAGCTCCTATACATTTTTGGATTGGAGGGCAGGATTCTGACTGTGAATAAGTGCCACTGCAATTGAAAAAGACTGCAAAGCTGACAAACTTGACTGAAAATGGACAAAATACAAGCCATCATGGACATTCACCATCCTTAATGGGGGAAAACCTTTCTCTAAACCCTGCAAAGTTGAAGTTGAGACATAAAATGTCAATGCGTATTTGACCAAATACGCAGTTGCTTAAATTCTTGAATCCAAGAAGAATTGTGGTATTAGCCCATGAATGTAGCAAGATGCCACTATAATTTACCCAAAAATGCGAAAGATGGATTTTTTTAAGCCATAACTATACATATGAACTATATTATAGAACCTCATCAGTTGGTTATGCAACTTGTTCAAATGTTTTCCTCAGATCTTTCTAAGTGAGGATTAAGCAGCAAAATTAACTACAACAAAATGTGTGATTGTATACGATGACATCAGAAGAATGTGATGACATGTTCAATAACAGAAAGCATTTTCTATTTTTCTATTTTGCAAATACCATGTTATGTTTCATCATTTTAATCTTTCCATGAAAAAAGAGACAAAAAGGAAAAACGGAATTCATTAAATACAATTAGGAAATCTCCTTAGAAAATTTTGAAATCATTCAAAAGGATAAGGAAACTGTGAAAAAGCCAATAAAAAGATGAGAGGAAAAAAGTGATAAGGAAGAAAGAAAAGAGGAAATATCTTGTTTAGAAATTTTATAAGTTTGGAAAATTGGAAACATAGATTTCCAAATTTTCAAATAGAAAATATGTTTGAACAAAAATATTCTAAAGTTCCATATTCTTATATAAACTTTTTGAAAATCATCCCATCTTTTCCACAATTAAACAGCTGTGTTCCTCATAAGTTAAAGGTGAAGAATGCAGTCACTAATTGTTCAAGATCATGACAATTCAATATTTACTATGAAAATATTACTACATATCTAGTATAAGAACATTGTGTATCCTATAATACAATAGATCTTAGATATTATTTAGTAATATTTTATTATCTTAATTTGAAATATTGTCCTGCCCTACTATTATAAATAAATGTGCTAAACTTAACAAATAACATATCTCAGAAGCCTTCGCTCTATCAATGGACATAAGCTCTATAATTGAACTACATTAAATCAATGTCTATATTCTTCTCCCCTCTCTCTCTCATTCATCTCTTTTCTATCTCTAATTTCACATGGCATCAAAGTTAATTAAGCGCCGTACTTGCCACCTTAGACAACTAACACGTACCTGTATGAAAAATTCAGTGAACTTGCACTCTCTTTGTGTTTCTGCTTCAGATGAATGTTCTCCCATGTTACTTCCAAGTATTGTTAAAGGACATCCTAGATCCCAGCCACCACAGTCACAGGAACCACCTGATCTCCATCTTTCAATAAGACTAGAAGGGCCACCGTTCCTGGTTCTTGGACCACCATGAAGACCAGCTGGAACAATGACATCCATACTTATTGAGCAACTGTCAGGATTTTGAGTACAACAAGAAGATCCTTGGGCTTCTGTGGCATCACTTTTTTGTTTAAGGCGAACTTTTTTGAGGAATTTCATGCCCCAACCTCCAACTTTCTCCTGACGAATCTCAGGAAGATGGTCTTTCACAACAACGGCAGCCAACTCCAGATTTGGTGGAAGATGATCTTCCGAAAGTTTGGCACCACCAAGTGCATCAACATTGTTATCTATATCTTGAAATGGCTCCAAAGAATATCTCTCCATAACAGCACTTGATCCACCAAATGTCGATTTAGTTCTCTTCTTCATTGAGCGGCTAGTTCGGAACGCATCTGCGACCTTCTTGGAGAATCCCTTATTCTTCTTCAACTGCTGGCTTGAAGTGTGCATCTCTTCCATAATGATTTCGTTACCACCAAACAAGACAAACTCTCTCTGCATAATTCTACAATTGTTGGGGCAGAAAGTAAAAGAAGTTGATATTTTCATCTTTCCTACAAGGTGAGAATCATTATCCTGGGTCTCATGTTCCCTTTGACCACCCTTTTTTGAATGGAACAAGTACATACAGTCCATTGATTCAGTTTCCAACAAGTTTGCAACATAGACCACCTTCTGGTCATCGACAGAGAAAACAAAATGTGGGTTGCTACCCTTGCAAATGCATTGGAGCATTCCTTGAGTAGTAGTGTCGGAAAGAGAAGATGATGGCTGGTCAGAACATGTAGAATTTGTGCTTGAAATAGAAACAAGCCTTTCATGCAAAGTGTCAGGTCCATATTTATGGATTCTTGGAAAAGGTACTCCTTTATCCATCTTGTGTGAAGAATAATTACTCATCCAGGTCGGAGACTCCATAAAATTGTATGATATTGATTGATTAACATCATGCGACACCATTTCTTTGAAATTGACTCCACCATCAAAAGCACCATATTTTTCCAACAAAGGGTTCTTCAGGATATTTACCATGCTCTTGCTACCCATAATGGAGCCAACAATCCATTGCCCTGAAGAACTAATCAGAACATTACCGGTTGCAGCTGCTAATGGACTGTCAAAACCAGTTCCAGCCAAATCATATGCACTGTTACATCCTACTTTAGCTGGATCCAGACCATCATCCATAAAGCTCATGTTTTCGCTGTTCCAGTTCAAAGAGATGTCATATGCCGCTGTTTTTGAAGCACTGATATGAATGAGTTCCAGGCAGCGACGTAAATACTTCTCATCTGCAGACACCATATGCTTTGGAATCCAACTGCCTAAGATACAACTTCTTTGAAGGAAAGACTCCTTGATATAACTTTGACTTCGTTGAAATTGCTTAAAATTTAAAATCAGAGAATTCTGTGAGTTCACCCTTCTCACCAACTTTTTGGACTTGGATTTGGAAATGCTACTGCTCCATACTTCCGTGTTTCCTCCGCAGTTATCATCTTTCTGACCTTTAACAACAATTTTATCCTCCATCTCGTTTCACCACTCTAATAGAGCATGTTAATGGCAGACAACTTCATTTTCCATGTTCTGTATCCAATTGATAGTTGTGAATTTGCAAGGTTACCCACTAGAAAAGTATCTTCTCGTCCAGTTCACATCTAAAACGAATCTGGAAAGTAACTTGAAGGTTAGCATCAAATATTGGGAAAAGAAATAGGAAAAAGAAGAATGCTCATGCCATACCTATCACTATCAAAGTACAAAAGACGATAACAATTTTTGGAAAAAACAACTAAAGAATAACAGAAATAAAGACAGACGTAAGAGACTTGAGTAAGAGAAAACGTAGAAATGGGAAAACCAAAGGCATCATAGCTCAGAAAATTTGTAGGTATATATGTAAATATTGAAGTTGTAATTACTTTCCATGTGAACAACATCTAAGAACTTTCCTCTTTGGTTGATTTTACTTTACCCTATCTCCTATGTGGAATAAGCAAACAAGCAATAGAGCTGACAATGACGCAAACCCATAAAGGAGTAAAGAGGAAAGTCTTCAAATCCACAGTTTTGATTGCAAGAAAAGTTAGATTACAAAATGAAACTAAACAGCAGATGAAGCAATGGAGCAAAGAAAATGAATGAACATGATTGAAAAACTTGTAAAGCTCATAAGTTGCAGTCTAGAAGCTGCAATCAAAAGTAAAGAAAAATCATGAGAGGAAGAGATAGTACAAACTACCATGGAAAACAAATTTAAGTTCAGCTCTTGTATGCAACTCGACTACTCGACGCAATCTCTCTCCGTCGCTCTCTCACACACACGATTCTAAACCAGAAAACAAGGCACCTTAAACTGATCGAAACAAAAACTCTAAAAGCAGAACCAAACAAATCGGGTTTTCTTCTTATTGCCTTTTCATGGACAACAAACTATGTCAACTATTCACAAATCAAACAACCAACTAACTAAATTCTACACCAAAAAACAGAAACAGGCCAAAAAATAAAAAGTTGCAACTTTACTATCACACAGGAAAAAAAAAAGGGAGCAAGAACCTAATATTTTTGACAGACAAGAAGCCAACTTTTGCTTACCAGAAGAAACGGATCCGAGGAGCCAAACCCATTTCAGTAACACTTTGATTCCCAAGAAAGTAATACTTAATTAAGCACCAAGTGTGAGCTTATCTTCAGAAAAACAGAGTTAACTGACCAGAAAAAAGAAAAAAACATTTAACTGCTAAGAATGCCAAGTTCTGAGCAAAATGTCCCCTTGACCAACAAAAGGTAATCAACTATTATTAGTCACTGTCCTTTAAAGATTTCTAGAAAGAGAGAGGAAAGAGTAAACTGAAACAGAAGTAGTGGGGAGGCTTAATGCGTATAATGGATCATCGCAGTGTGGATGTGAGGCACGTCTGTTGTTGAATTTTAGTACTCACCCCACCAAATCCAGGTTCTGTGTAGGACCCATTACAGGACTAAATTGGGGTTTCTGGTTCTCTAAATCTTTTTGAGAAAATATGGAGGAAAGATCACACTTTTTTGGGACAACTCAAAATCCCAGATGAGGAAGGAAGATAATCATAGCTATAAAGAAAAAAATGTGAAAAAAAGAAAAAGTTAGAGGAAAAAAATGAGCTGTTGAGCACGATAGATACAGGAGCCCACTACTTAGCCTCCACTAAAAAGTGCCACTTGCTGTATAGTTGAGAGAAGCATCAAGCGGAAATGGACTTTTTTTTTTCCCCCTTTTCCTTGTAATGGGTGACGATTCTTACAAAGCAAACAACTTTTGGTTTCTGAGACACGTGAGAGAGAGGATGAAGCAACACGACAAGTACGTTATGTATGAAACATTAATAGTTGCCTGTCTCTACATGCCTTTTGTTTGACTCTGCAGATCGCAGTTCGAGTTTAATTTAGGCATTGGTTTAGAGAGAGGGTATGTTTGTTTGTGATTGTTCATTCTCATATTCTTCTTAGGCACTTATTTACTGCTTGACCGGCCGGCGTACATTAAGGAGCTTTATTTTTATTTGATAATTTTATATTAAGAAATTATTTTAAAATAAAAAATTAAGATTTTGTAGAAAAGATTAATTATAAATTAAAAACTTCTTATTAATAAAATTTTATAATAAGTAAATTATCATATTCATAACACAAAATATTTATTATAAAAAAAACTCTATGCCAATATCCTTTTAAATTTTGAAAAAAAATCTAATTTTTAATAAATAAGAAATTTGAATGTAAAATGCTTATTTTGCTTTTACTTTTATTTTTAAATTCAATAAAAAATGTTTATTTGAGATCTTAGTTTTTGTTTTTAATTTTGACGGCTTATAATTTCTGTAACTTATGAAAACTTCACGTTTTATTTTTTACATTTTAATTTATATCAATTAAATATATACTATTTAATTATTCGATATTAATCTTTTTTAACGATAAATGGTAAGAACTATTACTGGCTTTCAAGCCGAATATAGTCAGAAATACACATAAGCAGTCGCTGGGACCAAACCACATTGTCCGTCGAGATGGTAACAGCTCGAGCAAGCCTATAAGCTATTCCATTCACAGACATCTAACAAAGACTAATTACACATCTCTTATCTTATTAATATAATTTATAAATAATTTACTTTAATAGTTTAAGATTTATTATTAATAAATTATGAATAATTTAATTTAATTATCATTTTTTAAATAACATAAAATAATTGTCTATCTCAAAATTCTATTTATACACAAAAAATCAAAGTTTTGCATAAAAATTGTGCAAGTCGATATTATTTATAAATTATAAATTATTTTATTAATAAAGGTATATAATAAATAAATCATCACATTTTTGACACAAAATACATAGAATATTTTATTGATTATAAAAAATTCTATGTTAATATATTTAAATTTTTTGACATAAATCTAATTTTCAATCATTACAAATATGACTAATTTGTCTGCTTATTTTCGATTATTAAATTGTTTTATCACAAATCATAATGTAAAATAATAACTTTTTAGAAGAAGTTAATTTTGTAATCATTAATTTCTAATAATTCATAAACTAAATTATTACTTATAAATTTCCGAAAGAAGACAAGATAAGATAACCATTTTCACGTGGAACCTCACGCAACCATAAATTTGACAACAACGGAGGGCTATGATTTGGACTTACTTTTCTGCTATACGCCAATTAATGACGCGCTTTTTGAAGCTGCCCAGAAAAACACATCTAACCTACTAATTATATTTCGATAATTATTTATTATATCTTATTTATATATTTATATAAATATTATTATTATCACCATCATTATATTTAGTCCGAAATATTATAATGAAGCAGGATTTAAAAAGGATTGATAATAAGCAACCTTATTCCTATTTAATAAAGAGACTATTTCTTATAGACTTACATATAAATGCGGCAAACAAAACTTGATGCAGAAACAGATAATTAAGTAAATGATGCTATATAAATATATAGATAAGGATGGCAGTGAGGTTTCAACCCTATTACTATCCGCACTACTCGACCCAATGAATTTAGATATGGGTAATAAATCGTAAAAACTAATAGATATGAATATGGATATGGGCTGAGTCATAAAAAATGGATATAGATATGGGTACAGTAAAACCCGAACCATGGATACCCATATCGTACCCGTTTTTTATTAACTCTATTTTTTCTTGAATATTTATGGTTAAATATAATATAATATTAAAATTTTATATGAAGAAACAACTTTAAAATCTTCACTTTACTCCTCAGTACTCACATTTTTCATCATATT
>JANZLX010000213.1:43765903-43789630 GCA_025531955.1 Erythroxylum orinocense | reverse complement strand
TCTTACCATTGAGCTACGTAGCCAAATGGTGAGAGGCGTGCGTCTAAACGCAACAAATCCCTGAAGTCACAGGTTCGACTCCCGCATGCCCCCAAGAGAGGGATAGGGTTCACTAAAGGACCTGGTGACCAAATGAGACAATACCTGACCGGTGAGGGACCCGGCTCAAACCAAATTCCATAATTGTTAAATATTCTAAACTCTATTCATAAATTTTACTTAAGATTTTTCATTAATGTCTTTTGCTTATTATTTCATAAGCATGTTATTTTTAATTGCGTACGTGTTGAATTTTTATAACATAATTCAATAATTACAGTAAATATTGAATAACTGAATTGAAAAATATGAAATTGCCAATTCATAATACTATTTATAATATAAAGTCCCGAATGCAGTATTACAAACTTATGGAGTTTGTATGGAATTATGGAAATGAGCAGTGAAGCCAAGAGCATCATCGTGTTCGATGATGATTGGAGTGGCCATCGTCTTCTAATTTGCAAGATGCTAATTGGTCCAACATTATTTTCAAAGTCAAGTTCTTGGTGGAATCTTAAAATGTTTGAAATAGGATATAGTCAAAGTACGAACTCTTAATATGTTTTATCTAGTCTTTGATTATGATGTACGTGTAGTGGAGAATTCGTGAAAAGCATGTAAACTGAATATAAAATCTGAAATGCTCCTTTTTTTTTTTTTGGTTGAAAGGACTAGAACGAAGATAATTACAAAAGGTGTCTTGGGACCAACGTCCCAAATAGATCTTTTAGAAGGATAAGGTGACACCTTATGGGTGTAGTAGATAAATAATGAACGCTGTTATCAAAATGTGCTACATAAGCTGCGAGCAAGTCGGCACATCTATTACTTTCTTGGTAAACATGTCGATAAGTAACAGTTCAATTACAAGCAAACAGCTTGTAAATTCCCATGAGCCATGACGACGAGATTGAGTACCTAAGAACGAATGTCTGCTGAGAAAAGAAGCTCGAGCGCCACAATAGAATCTGCTTCAAGTTCTATTCGAATGTAAAATTCTCTGTAACATAAAAAGCAATCATTCTTCAGAATTTTGTCTAAATAACATAACCTCCTGTGTTAAAAGTTAAAACACTATTTGGAAAGCAATCACTAGGTTCCAAGAGGTCTTATCAAACCACACTTAGTGTTGCTTTGAATGAGCTTTTGGAAAGCGAAAAAACTTTTTTCTTTCCTGCAAAAGCTTTTAAAAGGAAACGGGTGTTTAACTATAAAATAAAAAATATTTCTTTAACAAATATGATATTTTTGACAGCTAAAATATAACTTTTTAAAAAGGCCAAATTTAAAATTTAAAGTTTATAAAAAGTGTCATTTTAAGTAGATTTTAGCCTATTTTTTAATCTTTTTATTTTCTGTTTTACACATAATTATCATAATACCCATAAACTTATATTCCTGTTTATTATGTATTTAATTATTTACTCAGCTTGAATATTTATTTTGAGATTTATATAATATTTTTTAGCTTTTTTATATGTTTTAATATTTATTTTCGATATTAATTTATTTATGTTATAATTTATATAAAAGATTTAGTCAGATATATTTTTATTTATGTTTCATATGGTTTAAAATTATATAATAATTAATATATTGTGATTTGCATATTTTTTTAATATACTTTAAATAATATTTATATGCATAAATAATATTTATTACAAAATAAAATATACTTTAAATTAAAAGTGGTTTTATTTTTACGTTGCCAAACAGTCTACTGTACGAAACTCTTTCAAAAAAGCTCTTTTTTAAATGACAGCCAAACAGTCAACTGACTTTTTAAAAAAGTTTTTATTAAAAAAAAATTCTATAGAAAAAAATTCTACTAATAAAAACTCTACTGATATAAGCTTAATCAATCAAAGACTTACTTTATTATTTTAGGTCAGGGCCGGTTTGCAGCTTACATAGGGCCGGTTCAGTGAAACATAGATGATTTGTATTTGAAAAAATGGGCTTTCAGATCCATGACAATCAATTGGGTCTTTTAACTGTGGATCCCGGAAGATTCAATTGGTACTGAATCGGGAATCCTAAAACCTCTCTCTTTGACGCTCGCTGCCGCTTCTTCTGCTGCTTCTTTCTTCTCCTTCTCCTCGGCTCTGCTCTTCACCATTCATTTATTTTTTCACTTCCCCATAGCTTCCCACTCAAACCCTACTTACCCTGTTCCTACTCTCTCTTCCTACAATGCATTGCTCAAGTGACTTACTCTCTCACTCTTTGTTAGGTTTGAATTTTTGTTTTCTAATGGAAGATCTAATTTGTTCTAGTTTCTTTACCCTGCAGTTTCCGGCGAAGTGCCGGAAGAACCAGTGGTCTCCAAGAGTTCTGGCCTTGTGTACGAGAAACGTTTAATCCGTAGATACATTTCGGTTTGTTCATCCCAACTACTCTATTTACTAACTGTTTTCTTTTTTCTGAACATCGACAGATATTTGTTAATTGTTTGTAGGATTATGGAAAATGTCCAATAACTGGAGAACCACTTACCTTGGATGACATTATTCCCCTCAAAACAGGCCAGGTTACATTCATTTGTTGCTCAATTTTTTATTTTTTGAGGTTTCATTTTCCCAATCTTACGTCTTCTTCCTCAGCCTCAAATGCTCTGTTTGTGTTGCTTTTTTTTACCTTTGTAGGTTGTGAGACCGAAAACTGTACAGACTGCTAGCGTCCCTGGGATGCTTGGGATGTTCCAAAACGTAGGCGTCTCTCATCTCCTACCTTTTTGGGTGCACTATTTTCTATTTGCATATAGGGTTGGATTTTCTCACAGTCAAATTCTTGTTGGAGCTCATAAGATGGCTTAATCAGTTATTACAAAACTGTTAAATGTTGTAGCAATTGGCTTAGTCATTTTTTTGTTATTGTAGGAATGGGATGGACTAATGCTATCCAATTTTGCATTGGAGCAACAATTGCATACTGCAAGGCAAGAGCTAAGTCATGCACTATACCAGGTAAAACTGTTACTTCTTTTTCCACCCCGTCATATTCCTACTGGACAACTTGACTAACGTTGCTTTTAGACTTTGAGCGTGTAACCTCTTATCTATTTTAGAGCAATGCACTTACAATGTCGCATATGGTGCAAAAATGTTATGTTAACTGTTCTGTTATAACTGCTTTTGAAACAGCCTTTTTGGTCATAAACCATTTATGTCCTCATTGAAATGTGGTAAACCTCAACGACGTACCCTCTACTAGTTCAATAGTTTCTTAAGTGATTTTTGTTTCAGTAACATGCTTATTTGGACTTCATGTTGTGGAATATTGAGTCAAGGTTGACTATGTTTTTATGAGAGTTTGGCACACTAGTACTTTAGGCGGTCAACTTTATCAGAGCTAAAACTGCTTTATCAGTAAGTTTTTGGAGCTTGGTTTTTGACTCTATTCGACGTTTTTATTTCTTCGAGTGGTTTCAGGACATCTAGGTGAAATGCAGGTTTGCAATAGCCTACAAATTGTTCTCGTGGCATTAAATTGACGAGACATTGGTATTTTTGGGAAATGACCATCAATATAGTGCTGTATTTTATTTTTCACATATGTTAATACTCAAATTCAGTATACCGATTAACAATATTGCCTTCTTCATGAAGGAACCGAGAAATCTAAGTGTTGTTTTTGAGATGAAAAGAAAACCAAGCCAGTTCTTCTGATAACTAAAAACTCTTTAAATTTTACATATATGATAAAGTTCCTTGGTCCTTATCCTTTTATGGTGTATAGTTTTCTTGTCCTTTAAGCTTTTGTTTACAGCGATTGGAATAGATTGTCTTGGTTGCATAATAAACTTTGACGTGACCAATTATTTTCCCATTCTTCTGATAATTTGCGTTCTGCATATCAAATCTGGAGTACCTAATTGTCTTTTACTTTTCTAATTATTATATTTGGAAAGTACTTAGTTGAACTTTAACTATATTTTTGCTTTCTAATTATGTTCTATTGAAGAACTCTTTTGTTTTGAGGATTAGAAGATCTTGAATTTTCCTTCATTTTGTTATTTCAAATTATTAAAGACTCCATCAACATCCCTTATATACGAGTTTTGGTTCTATCATTCACTAGTTCTGTCCATTTGATCCAAGACCTTGGAATTGCTTTTCCCCCTTTTATTTTCTGTTTTATGTACATTTGTTCTTTGTTCCAATAAATTCAAATTGGATTGGTAATATGGTATTGCCAGTCTTATTTACTGACCCAACTATATGGACTGGTTTGATTGTATCTATTGTTGCAGCATGATGCTGCTTGCCGTGTAATTGCTAGACTAAAGAAGGAAAGGGATGAGGCAAGATCATTACTTGCACAGACTGAAAGACAGATACCCCAGCTGGGAGCAGCAGCCTCTATGGAAGATGCTTCCACTCTTAGCAATGGGAAAAGAGGTCTATCCAAAATATTCTTTTTCATTTCAGCATTCGTCAAATTGCTTAGTCTGTGTACTGATGTTATGTTTATAACATCGCAGCTGCTGAGGACAAAGATATAAACCCACCAGGAAAGAGAATGCGTCCTGGCACTTCTGCTGAGATCATTACTGAGCTAACGGACTGTAATGCAGCTTTATCTCAACAGCGTAAAAAGCGGCAGGTATTTTCATGTTCACGCTCAGTAGTCTAATTAATGATTTTCAGACATATTTATATTGAACAGCAAGACTAATCAGAGAAGCACCTTCATTTGAACATGTGCTTAACCATTGGAATGTTAGTAGTTATATCTTTCCTTTTATCTTTGTTAGCGTCCACCAACATTGGCATCCACTGCAGCTCTTGAGAGGTATACCCAGCTTTCTAGTCATCCTCTTCACAAAACAAGCAAGCCAGGAATTCTGTCTATTGATATCCGCTATTCCAAGGTATGTGTTCTCGTAAATTTAAAATTCATAATGAATTGATGTAGTTAGAGATCATGGCAAGGACTTTTTATAATAAATTGGTCCACAATAAGTGTTCAGGAAGTTTGTCCTACATACTCTAGTTTCTTGGGGGTTATATCAGGCTTATACATTGGACTTCAGATTGGCTTTCCTTGAAACTATTGCAGATTTCTGTGCTCCCTATATTTGATACTCAAGATAAGTGTTACAGATACTGATTATAATCAACATACAGTCCCAAAATTATCAAAGCTCTTTTGACAGTATCCTGTATAAATAAGCCACATATTCTACAATCCTGCATATTAAGATTTTTCTGCCGCCCATCTTAATGTCCTAAGTTGAGTGGGTGAGGCATGCAAAACCCTGGAAGGTTTTTAGTGTAGTGAGGCTTTTCGTATCAGCTCAGGCCCAAGGAAATATTATGATTATGATATTTCTTTGAAAAATTGGATGCAATTTCATATTTAACAATTGTAAAAGCATCTTTCTGTTTAATTGGGGAATAGTTTGAGGGACTTGGAATTGTCTGAGGAGCATGTCAAGACCTTTTTACCTATTCATTGTGGTTTTGTACTGGTCCAGTTTGTTGCTTGCTTGCTGATTTCATAATGATTCATCTCAATTAGACCACCTGTTACTGTGTTATTCAGGACATTATTGCAACTGGAGGGATTGATGCAACTGCTGTACTATTTGATCACCCATCAGGGGAGATCCTGTCTACACTCAGTGGTCATTCAAAAAAGGTTTTTACTTCATCTTGATTATTGTCGGAACATTTTGTTTAAAATAAATGTCTGAATTGATCAATTCATGTCTGTGGTAGGTTACAAGTGTAAAGTTCGTTGGTGATAGTGAATTCATCTTAACTGGGTCAGCAGATAAGGTTGGTGAATTCTTTCGAAGATAGTATTGTTCCATTGTATTAAGGCAAATGATTTTATTTTTTTATTTGTAGGTGTTAGCTATGTGATATTCTTTTGTGTAATAATACAAGTTACCTTTTGCTATTCAATGGCACAGACAGTCCGAGTATGGCAAGGGTTTGAGGACGGGAAGTATGATTGCAGGCACATCTTGAAGGACCATACTGCCGAGGTAAGTTATGTCTGTATTTTAACTGTTGATGTGAAGTCATGGAACCCGGACTTGCCTGACCTGATTGTATTGTTGTTTTAATTATGTGATAATTATAATCACTTGGATTAATCTGCCTATTAACCTGTCAGGTGCAAGCTGTCACCGTTCACGCCACAAATAACTACTTTGTAACTGCTTCTCTCGATAATACATGGTGCTTCTATGATCTCTCTTCTGGTGAATGCTTGACACAGGTCCCAAGAGCTTCCATTCTCTGATATACTTTATTGATGTTCAGAAATTGGATTTTCTCATTTCTTTTGTTCCATTGTTGAGATGCGTATGATGGTTAAATACACCCTGTTTACTCATGTAAATGTTTACCATTACTTTTGTGTAATTCTTTTAATGCTTTATTTAAATGGAAATGGTGATAATTGTTTTGATTTACTAAAACTCAAAATCTGTGAATTCTAAACTTACTGGCTGTTGATAGTCATATTTGAGTAACTTGTTCGATGTTTGTAGCTATGTACTTTAACGCTGTTTCTTAAGTTTGGGTGGTAACTTTCAGCTTCAAAATCTCATGGTTTTCAATTTACTAAATACCAACAAAGTTTTTTCATGTGGGTTATGTCTTACACTGTCATGATTCTACAGGTCTTTGACACCTTAAATTCTGATGCTTCCAAATCAGAGGGCTACACATCTGCATCTTTCCATCCTGATGGTCTTATTCTTGGAACAGGCACTTCTGAAGCTGTTGTTAAAATTTGGGATGTAAAAAGCCAGGTAATGCGATCATCTGTATATTAACAGCTTTCCATCCTCATGATCTTATCTTCAGACTTCATAATATGAACAAGACATGTTCAGGTCCATCCCTAAGCAGCTTAGTAGGTTGTATGATGATTTTGATAGTTCTAAAAAAATTTCACATGTTTACTTAATTAATTTACAGGCAAATGTTGCAAGATTTGATGGGCATGATGGAGCAGTAACAGCGATATCATTCTCGGAAAATGGTTACTTCTTGGCGGTGAGTATCTTGGTAGAATATCCAGAATGCATGGCCGATCATACAATCTATAACTCATCTATTTTGAATGGACAGACTGCTGCTCATGATAGCGTTAAATTGTGGGATCTTCGCAAGTTGAAGAACTTCCGTACATGGAGTCTATACGATGCAAATACGCCAACAAACTCTGGTATATACTCCTGTGATGCCACCCTATACACACTAAAGATGATTTATTAAGTGTTAAATATATAGGCAGCATGATTTGTAATGGTAGTACCTGATTCCGATTCCGATTCCGATTTTGGTTTTTGTGATATGTTTAATTTTGTCAATAATATGATTTTATTGATCCTAGTAAATCAATTCAGGTAGGAAAAAGGACATAAGATAATTATTTGAAAATCAAGTCATCAGTTATCTGATTTAGATATGAAGTCCTCATCTAATAAATATAAATATCAAAATACTGTTACAACATTGGCAAAATATAACATTACAAATTAGAGGATGTGTGCATGATGGTCTTTGCTATTAATCTTTTTTGCAACAAAATGTAGGGATGCAATTTGTTAATTTTCTGTTTTTGCCTATGAAAAATGTCACTTTACTTTCATCTTTATAAAGTTGCATAAAACTACTCAACTGCATCTAGTAATTTGTCTCAGGAGTTTTGTTTTATTATTGCAGTGGAATTCGACCATAGCGGATATTATGTAGGAGTTGCAGGTTCGGATGTAAGGTATGGTTTCCATGTTTATTTTAAACATATTTGTAGTGACCTGTACCTTTAAAAAACAGTTCCTTGGATTTTCAAGGTCAGTATTTTGTCTGTTACGGGATTTTGATTGTATGTTATGAATAACCAGCTGGACCTGCCTGGAAGTTACTTGATGTCAGGCTGTCTTATCGCTGTTTGTTAGTTTCTTTTCAATTTTTATTTTCCTTTCTGAAATCCTGTCGTCGTAATGACACGTCTTATTAACCACTTGGGAAGCAAGAGTGAGCTCTTTGACAGCTTCCTATATTTGCCTCTTAACTTTGTATAGTGTTCTTTCTGGTTAATCAGGAGCCCTTTGTTTTGTAGGGTATACGAGGTTGGGAATGTCAAAGTAGAATGGAATTGTATAAAAACTTTTCCTGATCTGTCTGGCACAGGTTTCACTCTCTGTCTCTGCCTACCATTGTTTTCTTTTGTTTAACTTTTGGGTGGCAGACAGATGTCATAAGGTTTGCTCTAATTGCAGGTAGAGCAACGTGTCTGAAATTTGGTCCGGATGCAAAATACATTGCTGTAGGATCAATGGACCGCAACTTACGGATATTTGGCCTGCCTGAAGATGCAAATGAATCGGAATCATAGGACTCTGACTTGTTGACCTTTTGGGATTACCCCGCAGTGAATGTTATTGCTTGTGTTGAAGAACGACCGTTGGGGCTTCCGAAGTGAGTGGTCAAATTTGAGAGGATATAGGTAATGTTGCCTTGACGCTTTGCTTTATTTCAGCCAATGTTTTATGTGCCACCAAGTGTCTAAATTTCAAAGTCAATTGGTTTATTGAGGAATGCTAATGGGGGATTTTGTTCTTCATTTTGAGATAGGTCCTTTTGCTGTTATATCTGCTGTAAAATTTAGTTGTGGCAAATTCAGACGCTCGAAGTTTATAATTGACTATAGTTTGTAACATTAAGCAGAAACTATGATCGAGTAGATTCTTAAGTTTATAATGCATCGATGGGTTCACACAGTTTAGGTATTTAGGTTCTTGGTTGATGTTTTTATAACTTGTGATGTTTCTAATGTTCAGGATCTTTTTTAATTTAGAAACAGTATAAATATTATATAACTGACTTGAGTTTTTTTTATGTGAATTAAAATGAGATTAGTTCAGCTCAGTCTGTGATGTCTTTCACGTAAGCACTACTGACAAAATCTATTATTTGTTAATAATAGATTTAACATTTGGAACATTTGAATCGAATTAAAATAAAGTTAATTTTTCCATACTCCTTGTTTTTTATTTTACATTCTAAATAATTCATTTCTTGTTATCATGTTTTACGCAATGTTTTAAAAACTGAACAGATTTGGTCAATTTTATAGTACAAATCTTGAATTAACTTTTCAATTTAATTTAATTTAAAAATCTTTATTATTAAAAACTAATCATTTTATTAATTAATCAGTTAGTTTTTATAAATTTAAATAAAAGATATTTTATTTAATAGTATCAGTCTTATAACAATCTAATATTAATTGAGCTTTTTAAATTTTAGATTTTTTGTCTTTTTAGTTTAATTTTTGGTTCGGTTAATAAAAAATTGGCTTTATATTAGCATGAGCTCACTCCAAATTTATAACTTCTGTTTTCAATACTCATCAAATTTCGGGATCAGGATCAGATTTTCTGTTTTAGTTATAATATTTTTATCATATTTTATTAAATGTTATTCTTGATTATAATGTTTTTATTATATTTTATTAAATTTTATTCACATATTTACGTAAAAGTCGTATAAATATACGGATAAAAACACAAAAAGTTTGATGCTTAAAATCTCTGCCCACTTCACTTAACCATCAAGTTGCATGGCACCGGATTTACCGATTTAGGTATGGTAGCCTTTGCACGTACTGGTTACCAGTATTTCAAACTAACTTTAGTCCATGAAAAATGATTGCTTTTACGTATAAATTAGTACGACTAAGGACGGTTTTCTATTTACTTATATTTCAAATTCTAAATTTTTTTTGATTTTATAATATGAATTAAAACTATTAAAGTATCAATTAAACATTCAAATTTTCAATAATTTAATAGTGACTTTTAAAAAAATTCTATATATAAATATTATAGTGAAATATGTTTATCATTAAAAGTAAGATTGCGTATTATTAAACTTTCTTAAATCTTATGCTTTATCGGAATTCGTTCTTAATATTGTTGTTATTGGTGATATTAAGCATCAATAACCAAGCTAGTAATTGAAGGAGAGCTTGATAGATAAAAATGCATCATTTTCTTGTTCTTGTAAAGAGTTCGTAATAGGTGTCGACCGTAGCAGTTAAGCTCAGGCCTGGCCGACCAGTCAACAAATTCGATTCAATTTGATATGATTTTGAGCAGGTATTTTTTTTTATTTCAAGCAAGCCTAAGTCCGACCCAACTCAAAGCTTCAAACTTCTAAAAAAAGTTTTTTTGTTTAAATAAAAAAAGAAATCGAATCAAGTTCAGTTGGGTCGGGCTTTTGACTACATAAGCCCAATCGATAGGCTGATTGATCTTAATCGAGTAAATGCTAGCCATTGCCCAATCTAGAAGAACTTCATTTGAAATTAATAAACATGACCTAAATTGATCAGACTTTGAATTAGGTTTGAGCTTTTTAAAAAAAATTAAACTAAAGGTTAAGGTTAAATTCAATTGTCCAATCCAAATCGATTCAAAGATTGAAACTCTCAAATAAAAAACCGTTTTACATATTTTTAATTTATATAAATATATATTTTATTGGACTTGACCCAAGCTGATCAGATCTAGATTCAAACTCAAACTTAAAACCTTAGGTCTAAATGAGCTTCAAGTCGAATCCAAATCCGAATACAGTGGACCTGAACTGGGCCCTACCCAATCACCAAGCCTGCTAGCCGACAATAATTCATCGACTCATCTTCTACTTCCCGCAATTGGCAGACATGAAAATAGTCGTGCGCTCACATGGCTTGTCCTTGCGGAATATCGGCACCAGTGCCTTTCTTTTTTCCTATAAAGATAAATGAGTTGACACTTTCTTTTTTTTCTTTTTTTTTTCTGATGAAGTATCGTAGGAAAATTTTAATTATGAGAAGATATCTTTAAGTTGTTTATACCTAAGTTAATCTCCGCTTGAGTTAGAAAAGTAAAAACTCAGCAGACTATTTTAGCTAACAAGTGGGCTATCTTATTTACATGGCTGAGAATCTATTTAAAACTTTGTTTGGATAGAAGGAAAGCAAGGGAAAAAAAAGGAAGAGAATTACATTTCTCTTGATTTCCATTATTTGGATAAAAATAAGCAAAAAGAAAGGGAGAGAATGCAGATAAATAGAAGAGAAATTTAGACCAATTATATTTCCTACCAAATAGGTAAAAAAGGAAGGAAAATTTAAGACAAGATAACCTTAATATAACTCAATTACCATTATATCCTTATTAAATCTAACAAGTAAAGATAAACAAGTTTTATAAACAAGGACATAAAGGTCTTAAAAAATTCTCTTCCATTCAATTCCCTCATTTGACAAATTAGGAAAACAAATAAGAGAAGGAAATCACATTTCTCTTCCATTCTTTTCTCCTCAATATTTCATTTCCTTTCCCTTCCTTATGCAAATAAGTATCTAAACAAAAGCTAAAAGTAAAGTTTTCCTTACAAATGTATATAATGACCCATAAATCATAATATCATATAATCACTTAAGATTTAATTGATAAATCTGTCCTTTCTTTTATCTTTAAAATTAATAATTAAATACATAACATATGCAGTCAACTCAAATCTTCTAAGCATTTAGAGCCTCTTTAACTTTGGAGATAGACACCAGAGGTCTACGACTTGGCCCACTCAGTGTAAATAAAAAACATGACTTTAGTGCTTAAGATAGATGCCAGAGGTCTAAGACTTGGCCCACTCAGTGTAGATAAAAAACATGACTTGAGTGTACTGGAGTAACTTGTTAAAAGTTTCATGGCATGGCACTTTATTTGAAGCAAATCACAACAGTGGACATGAACTTAAAAAAGATCACAAGTTGGTGAAGCTAACTTCTAGAGGAATATTATTATCAGAGTGAATCCAAGTAAGAAAAGAAAAAAAACAGATGAAGTAAAAGTTGTGTGTGTAAGAAAGAGACGAGAGAGTTGATGGTTTGGGAATATTTTCTGAATAGCATAAAGAGAAGAACAATGGAGTTATACAGAGACAAAAACACTCACATGCCTGAGAAGAGGAAATACCCAAAAAAAGAAACAAATAACTCAAAACACCTCCTCTCCTCTCCTTTGTCATCCATACATTTGTCATTTTGTCTTTTATAACCCTTCAGTTTCAAATCCCTTCTCCTTTCATGCCTGAACTTACTGCTCAGTTGCTTTTCTTCTCAGTAGAACCTATCACAGTTACAAAAGTTCCCACCTTTTTCCCATTTCCTACTTGGTAAATAGTAAAATCTGTCTTGCCAAAAATTTTGGTGCCTGGAAAACCAATGAGTGTGAAGAAAGAATCCACCTCAAAAAAGAATGATCTTGAATTTTTGCCTTCTTCAAGATCCATCTCTCTCGCTCAAAAATCTGCACAAAATTGAATTGAACCCCTTCAACCATATCAGCAAAAGGAAAGTGCATGTGAAGGAAGGAAAAAGACAAGAGCTTGCGTGTACCATCACGTTTCTTCATCATGTTTCTTGCAAACATCAGGCAAATCACCAAGAACCCCACTCCAGCTGCCCCTCCTAAGATAATTGCCACTGTCTTCCCCGTGTTTTGTCCTGTACCTAATCAATACATCCGAATGGTAAGCATTTTTCTACACCAGCTATACCTTGCTCCCACCATGAATACTTCTTTATACACCAGACAGCTACACAGATTTACATCTATTATAACTAAAAAGGGCCAACCTATCTGTAGGAGAAGAATATTTGATAGTGAAACTGAGAACAATATTTAATGAACAATCCACAAGTCGCATGTATATAGGTATATCAGCGAATTTTTTTATTTCAGTTCCAGATTCAAACTGTCGCAAAAGGAATTTTTTTTTACCTGATGAATATGAAGCCGATGAAGAAGATGATGATCTCCTGGGAACCCCATTTGGATAATAGCTATAACTAATAAAGCATTTGTGCAGATAGATTTGACCTGAGATGGAGCTCCCACATTCAACCTGGGCTCTCTGCACAGCACTTTTCACACACTCCCCACAATCTGAATCCCCCACATCACCTTCACACTGCCCCAAAAGATACACAGATTCATAGTTAGTGGTATAAAACCCATGGCCACTAACCACACCATTTACCAGAGTTTGGAAGGCACTGTCTCTTCTCTCCTGAAACCCAGTTCCTGCCACATTTGTAGCTCCACAGGTCTTGAACAACATTTCCATACCTGAAATTTGGGAAAAACCAGCGACCTCATACAACATGTAGCACCCATAAAGCTGAAGTCTTGCAGCTATTGTTTTGCCACAAAGCTTGTCTGTTAACACTGGCAGATTGCTAACACAGTTGTAGCAGTCATTAACAGAAAGGTCTCCTCTACATTGAAAAAGACCAGTTATGGTCGTTTGACCAGTTCCAGTGGTTGTATTAAAGAACTTAGCTTTGGTGCTCTGTGAAACCAAAGAACCAAAGAGAGCAGAGAGGGCCTGTGAGTAAACACCAGTTGGATCTTGAAAAGTCTGCTTGGCACAGCCCTTGTAAACCAAGGTTGTGTAATCTGTGGCAGCTTGTGCAAGATTGGCAAAAAGAAGAAGAAAGAGAAAGAGGAGGAGAGAAAAGGGTCTTGAGAGAAAACCCATTTGGGAGGCAGTGTTTGTTGATGGATCAAATCATGGCAGGTCTTTTGGAAATTTGGAGGGATATGAGATATGGGTTTTCGTTAAAACTGAGGAAAGATGTGAGGGAGTTGGATTTAGTGTGCTTTGATTTGCTCAAAAAGATGGAGGAGCTTGTGTTTAGGTTTTGGACCTGCCAACGCTCTCTGATGTGTTTGGGATCTTACCTTTTCCCCATAATGGCCTACCTGTGTATGTATAGATGTGCAGAGTTTGGGAGATGAGGGGGTTCACTTTTTGCTTTCTCCACAAAAAGGAACACCCATTGCCAAACCATTAAAAAAAACAGATATTTACTGAAATTGCAAACTGTTGTCCAATTGCTTCTGTATACTATATTATTTGAAGAGAATGAGAACAAATCGGTACAAGTCAAATAATCATTAAATAGTGGAAGATGTATTCTCCCTATAAGAAAAAGTTAGTTGGAGGTCTAAACGTAAGGAATCTGGGTTTTGTAATAGAAAATCTTATGTAGTTTGGCTCAAAGTACAGCATCATTTCATTGACCCCTCTGCATCTCATTTACTTTTGATGATACTGTATGATGTCCAAGAAACAGGTGATGATCTTTAAAGCTGTGAGACCCTGCAACTCTATAAGAATTTATAGCCCCTTGAGAAGAGAAGACCCATAAGACAAGACTGTGTGTTATGCTTATGCTTAATAAATTCTGCAGAAGAACAGTTGCTAAACTGACTTTTACCAAGTATAATAATCTAAATACTGTTTTCTTTAAGACCTTTTGTATTTTCCATTTTTTCTTGTCATAGGAGTAAACAAAAGATTGAGAGGTCCTACTAAGCTACACGAGATTGGATTGGCTTGTTTATTAGTAGCAGACAAGTAAGAAAGAGCAGTTTAATCTGAATATATATATATAGGCTAGTTTGTCTTGAACTGATATTGTTTTGAACAAAAGCATTATAGTTTCTCAAGATCTTAGACTCCATAGTTTTTACTACACTGTTCAATGATCTGGACAGTTGTAATATTCCGGTTTCAGGATCGTTTGGCCCAGAAAAGGAAATGGCACTGCAGGGTTTGACTTGAGACAGCTCGAGTTTTAATTACTGTCCTCAAACTAGAACAGCGACCAATTGAACAGAGTAATCATTTCGTAAGGCACAGGCGTCTCGTTTTGACTTTCTGGCTTTATGCTATGTTCTTAGGATGATAATTTGTACCCAAATCTGATGGGTACCTAATAAAATTACTCGAATGGGGGCAGATATGGGGAGCAAATTTTTACCTGTGGGGCGAGTATGGGGGATTGACAACAATACCCGTCGGGTATCGGGGCGAGTATGGAGTTACTACTCCCATACCCGTTTACCCGTTTAAATTATTATATTATTATATTATTATATAATATAGGCGGGTAAACGGGTACCCAATAGAGGTGGAGGCGGGTTCGTGAGGCGGGTACAGGGGGATGACATACCTGCCCCATACCCGCCCCGTTACCATCCCTCCTTGTTCTTTCTACTTCGTAACACTTTTGTTCAACTAATAGTAACATCTTATTGTAAGATTGAGCTTTTAGCAAATTACTGTAACCAATGGTTTAAAAAATCTTACGGTAAGGGAAAATACAAATTTTAGAATTTAAAAAATTCGATCGGTATTAAATCGTTATTAAATCAGTTAAAAATTAAGTAACATTTAAAATATAATTGAAAGAAATTCTCTTTATTTATTGAAAATTTTAAATTTTAATTAAAAAGATTATTAATTAATTTATTTTGATTTACAAGAATCTATTAATTTATAAAAAACAACTAATTAATTAAAAAATTGATCAGTTTTTAACAACAAAATTTATTAAAATAAATCTAACCGAAAAGTTAAATATTTTAAAATTTTTACAATTTAACCAGCTAAACCAGTTGAGTTTTTTAACATTAGTTGCAACGGCAAATAAATTATTATTATTTAATTATTGAATATGTAATAAAGTCTATAAGCAATTGCCAAGAAACTTCTTTAAAGTTTAAAGTAACCTTTTTTTATATATGTAAAGAAGTCAATGTTACAAATGCTCTATCGTGCTTTATATTAGATTTGATTTTAATATGATACGGTATTAGTATAAGTCAATACTAATTATCCCCTTTGGGTAATTTTTTAAAATTATAAAATAATTTTTAAATTTTATAAAATTAGAAATTAATGTTTTAATATATAATGTTATACAATTTTTTTTACTTTACTCAAGAAACCATAATGGTGTAAATTTGATATAAAATATTTATTTATTTTTATTAATATCATTTTTACATATTTGTTATAAATTAAAACAAAAAAATCAATTAACTCTCATATAAACATACAATTAATAATAATACAAAGCAAAAAATGTTTTTAAATAAGTAAATTTAATTTCAAATTTTATCTTTACACATTACAAAAGTTATTATAATATTTTTCACACATATGTATATATTAAGAAGTATATATATTATCATTATAAAATATATAAATTTAAAAAAATTATTAAATATGATTATATTGAACTAATATATTTAGTTATGTTACCTATGATCACTTTGTATAAGTTGGAAATTATAGACAATGTTTTATATAAGTAATTATTATTTTACATTAGAAATTTTTTAAATTTTAAATTTAGTCATAAAATTTTTTAAATTTTAATTATGACTAATTTTAATTAACTGTCAGTACCAGCCGGTGTTAAACGAAAAATTCTGAGTCGAACTATATTCAAAATTCCAAATAAAATCACCTTCACATAAATATGTGGATGAGATAAATTAGAATAGGGTTGTAACAACAATACCCAAATTCCAGTATGAAACTATTTTGATCAATGTCAATTTTTGCCAGTATCAGCTAGTACCGTATGACAGAGTATTCTAATAAAGATAGAAGGGAAACTAGTAATGGATGTGATATCATTTGAGGAATTAAAGGTCTCCTCAGCTCAGGCTTGACCCACAGAACAATATAAAGTGAAATACTATTGACACAAACTACCAATGTTTTCTTGAATTTGGTCTCAGATCTGACAAATCAGAACCTGTAAAGCAGCTTATAGGTTAGCAAAGGTAGAAGAAGAGTAAGAGTAAAGCATAAAAAGAAGATAGGGAAGGAGACAAGAGTCAATATCTATGGAGTTTAAAGTTATTTCTTTACCCTAAAGTTTCACATACAAAAGTTTAGATCTAGTCTTGCCGGAGTTAAAATTAATAGACTACACATTATTTGATTGAGTTTGTAATCGAACTTAAATTTAAGTACTTAGAATTGATCAAATTTATAATTGACAAATGAATAGAAAATTAAGCTAATTATTAGACTAATTCAACGGAAAATTTATAAATCAAAATAAATTTAACCGAATTTACACTCGAGTTCGGAATCAAGTTCAACCTAAAGTGCAAATTACTATTATTTCCCTCTACTTTTTGCTCTGCCTTTTCTTTCAATTTCAATTAGGAGCAAACATCACATGAAAACATTAGCAACAGCAAGAATAAATTGTTTTACTGTTAAAATCAACTGAAATTTAGTGGTTTCTTGCAAACCAACTAGAACCTAAAGAATCACTTTTGACCTCTCTTGTCTTCAAAATAAGTTGTTCAACACCTTTTATTTTGCTAGTAAGTTGTTCAACACCTGTGCTCTCAACAATTGATGTGATGGTAACTTCCCTGATCTCTTAAAAGGTTTCCCTGCCAATGCCATATTTTGAAGACAAGAGAGAAATGCAATGCAAGAATGGGAAAAGACAGCAGCTGCAGAAGTATAAGTACAACTGCAATTGGTATCAAACAATTGAAGATTTAATCAATAACTGTAAAATCTCGTTTGACATACTCCAAGCATGAAAATGGTAAGTTCAAAATGTTTTCAATCTCAAGGGACTTGGATATGATGGTGTTCATTACCAAATCCCTGCTACAATTCCTGTTATTCAGTGCAAAACCTCTGCACACAACTAGAGATGTATTACATACCCAGGGAACTGAAACAAAGAATCCTAGACCAGAACTTGAATTTCCATTTCCTACTAGGGCTTTCCTGTATGCTTGGCAAACTTTAGAAACATGCTTACTTGTTTGCACAAATGGCTTCGAAAAATATGAAAATGATGGATTTGAAATGTAGGCATCAGAATCAGAGTGAAGGTTCACGACAACTGTCCCATGTCTGGGATGCAGCAGATTACTGAGAGCTTTTAGAAATGGGAAATCTGGGTCCCATAGCTTGCGAGGGAAGATGTCGTCACCATCATAAGCATCTATAAAAATCATATCATATACGGTGTGTCCATTGAGAACAAACTCCTCAGCATCTGATTCGCGAAGGTAGAGTCTCTCGTGGATGCCTTTCCATAGCATTTCATCAATGGCATTTGGTTTTGACAACGCACGCTCACCTGACGAGTTCATCACCGAGAAAGCTGGAAACCCCATTGCTCTGATTGAACCAGATATAACAAGAGGATCAACTTCAATTATGTCAATTACAGCACCTGGATACAGGAGAAAGACTTCAATTATGTCAATTACAGCAACTGGATACAAAGATCCAAAACCAACACTCCGGCTAAGAATGATTAATGCATTGCAAAGAAACATCAATGAATACCAGAAATCTTACAAGGAACAACTATAATAAAACTACTAATGTGCAAAAGGGAACCTTGTTCCATAATGGACAATAGCTGCAAGATAACCATCACATTCACATTGAACAAAAAAGAGTTGTCATATATTAGCAATTAGCAGCGAACATTCATTACCTAGATTATACATAGAGATCAAATGTCTGAAATCACATTCACATAGTCAACTAATACTTTAGTTTACATCAAAAATTTCTTCTAGAGACATTAGCAGAACAAAGAAACCTCAGAGTATTACAATTTTTAAAATCAAACCAATTGAATTTGATGGTAAGGCATCAAAAAGAGTTGAAAAGGGAAAACAAGCTTCGTGATTAAGGAGTATTAAAGTTTCAATCATCTCATGACAGATTGATGAGTATTCAAGTTTCAATTATCTCATAGGTTCACATAAAAGCACATAAAGTAACGCATATGAGCTTCTCCCACCTTTAATTTTACTAGTCAAGAACAATGGTAAGCTTCCACCACCATGGCCTATGCATAGGATACGCATTTCCTTTTTACCATTTATAGCACTTTTAAGGTCAAATTTACAAGATGCTAAAGTCGCCAGACCGGTTGTTACCATACTCTTCAAATCTGCACAATGATATGACATTAATCACACCCAGCAAACAAAAATAAAAACATCATTCAGAAAAAGTGAACAGAAGAAATTCACTTCCAAGTTGATCTAGTAATCCTCTACTTGCTATAAGATATGTTGACAGAAAATATTGAAATATTGAACCGTAGCACCATGGAGACAGAGTAGCACGCACAACACCGATCAGTACTACAGTCCTTATTGGTATGAAAATTTAGTTCTCAACATTTACGGACAGGAAGAAAACACATTCAATAGGGCAGGTTTCAAAATTGGCCTCCTTTTAACCCATAATCTGCTCCTGCTTACTTTAGGAAAAGAATAGTTTTGGTATGCGCGCTATTCAGAAATCAAGAATTTGAATCCTCGAAAACCACAATTAGCTTTATCTTTTATTTCTTTTACTGTTATTGGTATTGTCCTTCTCGTCGTTCAGCATACTAAAAGGGTGAATATGACCACTTCTCTGAGAAATATAGTGTAATGGCATCGCCACATCATAAACTTTTCAGCCCAAAATCAGAAGCTTGATAAGAAGAGAACTACCGTACACCTGAGTCAATAAAAAAAGCAGAAACTTACTTACATGGAACTGCCAGACAATGTGGCTGTTGCATTAAGCATATGGAAGACGGTTGAGATTCCTGATAAAAAGCCATGACTTTGACGGTGCTCTGGAACGTATTGTCATTAAAATGCAGAGTGCGCCACTGATATCCAATTATCCTAAAACGCCCATCATGTTCAAGACCCGGATGAAGCTTTGTGAACCTCTCTTGAAGCCATTTCTGAGTTGTTGGCCAATGAATCTGACTCTGCAAACAACATTATAATATTTGCCTATGGAAAACTCGTGAATTACCAAAATAATAAACGGTGATTAGATAAAAAGGAGAAGAAGAAGAAGAGACTTACAGGTCTAGAAGAGGGAAAAGCGAGAACAGAAACAATGCCGTTGCCCTTGTCGGAGGATGAACGGAAAACAGTGTGTGTGTCGGAGGAGTGAAGATCATACCATTCAGAGGAGTAGAACCAGTCACCTTCGTCCAGTGGGAAACGCCGTGTCGCCGCCGTACCGAACCGACGGAGGCTCCGTCTCCATCTCGATCCCAGCTTAGCGTGACGCCACATACGGGCTTATGGGTATACGAGAGACCTAAAACCCTACCCAATGGCCCTTAAACCTCCCTGATGCCCACTAACCCTTTTTTTAATCTTTAAAAAATATTATATCGGAGCTCTTTGGCTTGATTAGTATAATTAATTAAGAACGGAGATATTTTAAAATTCGTAAATAATATTTATTTATTAAAACTATTATTTAATTTTAAGTCATTAACTTTAACTAATATATTTATAATTTATAAAATATTAAATATTAAACGCATTTAATGATTTATATAGTATATTGTGTGTCCTGCCAAAACATAATATTTACAGATTTTATTGATCGAAAAAACAGTTTTAGATTATTATTTTTTTGACATTCAGTTTTAGATATTATATAATATAATTGAACTGGATTCATTTTAAATTATTCCCTCATAAATCACTCTGAGTACATTTCAAAATTTTCGTCAAAAATTTTATTTAATATAGTTTTCAAAAATAAATACTAAGGTTGAATTGTTATATATTTATGTGCGCAGAAAAAAAGCATCATATTGTATTTGCCGATACAATGTATCGATACGAAATATGTAAATACTGTATCATTATTTGGTTGATTGTAGTTTAGAGACAAAATAATTTAAATAAATTATTTAAGTTATACATATTCATATGTATATGATAAAATTATTGTAATTGCCCGTTTTTCACGCTAACGATTAGAACCTTAGAATATTGCATGTGGCCATATAATTGAGAATTCATGAATTGCATTTCATTCCCATGCATATCATTAGCAAACACACATGAATTATGAATTAGTACATGCTGCAAAGATAATATATGCACTCAATTGACATATTCTGAGGTATAAAAGGTTTAAAATGATCTTGATGTGAACTGTGTATTGTTTATGTCTTAAATTTTGGTTTGGTGGATTATAATTAGTAAAATTGGAATTTATTGTTATAATTGGAAAATTGATAAATTAAAATGTAAATTTGATCTAAGAAAAATGTCAAGTGATAAGACAATTGACACATAAAAAAATAGGGTGACTAAGCCTACGAATTAGTTACATTTGGCATGAAAAATTAAGTAACAAATGACATAGCTAATAAATTGACAAATGGCAACAATGAGTGGGTGACATATGGCCTAGCTTAATGGTAACATTTGGCAACAAATATGCAGGACAAATGGAGAACACGCTTAGGGACATATGTCATAGTAATACGAAGGCACCTAGCATCCAAGGTGTTAAGTTTCTACAGGAGTGATTTTAGTTCTGCTCATTTCTTCTTCTTTTTTCTTCTTACACCACCGAAACTCTCTCACCCTTACATCCTTGTATTTTGTCTATGTTTGTGTCCAATTTCTACACCAATAATCCATGATTTTACCCTTCATAAGATGATTAAAGAATCAAATTATTGTTGTCCTTTGTTTTAGCCGAAAACCAATATGTTGTTTCCTTGAATTCGTGATGATTTTTGCATGCATGGAGAACTGAATTAGCTTAATCTTTGAGCTGGAATTTGAGCTAGAAAAGTAAGTAAAGGATTGGTATTTATGGCAAATTATAATAGAGAATTTAAGATGATGAAATTGGGATGAATTGTATATGATATTGATGATGAATTGTGCTAGAAATTTCTGCATGAACTTGGGTAGTTTTCTGTTTTGTTTTCACATGTACGAAAGCAGTAGCTTATGGGTTGTTGTATGGATGATTTAAGTTGGGATTTGAAGTATAATTGATGAGGAATTTATGCTAAAGATAGGTGTTATTAAGGTGTTTTTGAATCTGAAAAATTAGAGTTGTACGTATGTTTGTAAAGAGTGACTGCTAATGATATAAGTACGCAAAATTTTGTAAGCCTTAATGTAACCAATATAGAAGTTAAATTAACCTGAAATGAAGTAACCTTAAAGGATATGAAATCTGAAAAATTTCAGGTGTTAGTGATGTCTTTAAGCTTGTAAAATTCGTGAAGTATTGAAGGTAGTAAAGTTACACATATTAGTGATGTTGATGACAAATTATGGAATTTTAATTTCAACCTTGTGCACATGTTGAGCCAGCTGAGAAATTTCACTCTTAATTAGTATATTTGGACTTGATTAAGGCTAGGAATAAGACTAGAATGTTGCTTGCTTAATTGGTTAAAAGCTTGATAAGTTTATGTAGTTAATTGATGTCATAACCTACATAATTGACAGTTTTGATGTGGTTGGGTTCAAATCTATAAATTTTGATTTGTTAAAGAAATAGATGAGTTCTTTTAATGCAAATATGATCTTAAGGACATGAGTAACGTGTAGAATGTATCGATGAATGAGCATTGAAGAACATGG
This sequence comes from Erythroxylum orinocense, assembly GCA_025531955.1. NCBI lineage: Eukaryota > Viridiplantae > Streptophyta > Magnoliopsida > Malpighiales > Erythroxylaceae > Erythroxylum > Erythroxylum orinocense. The sequence goes on along the minus strand of JANZLX010000213.1, from coordinate 43,767,282 downwards.
GGTACTTATAAATGAGAATTGGGTAAATGTATGAATATATATTGCTGGAAAAAGTTTGGAGAATATATAGATTTAATTGCTGAAATTTCATATTTAAAGTAACAATTGTGTGTGGATAATGAGAGGCTTTTTTTATCATCAAAATTTTCAATATTAGAGCATAGTTTGGCATCTTTAGAGACATAATATGATTAATAGTGTGAGATTCAAATAGTGATCACAACTTTTGATTGTTATAGGTCACCTTCCATAGGGGATCAAATTGGAGAGTTAACTGACATGGAGTATGTAGGAGCCAATAGGGAGTCTCCTGTTCCTGAGTTTGCTCAAATGCCTCCGAGAATTCCCAAGAGGCGAGAAAGAAGATACAATAAATTGATAAAGCAGGGGGCTGTAAACTTCCATGGAAGTACAGACCCGACTGAGGCAGAAAGGTGGTTAAAGAGAACTGAAAGAGTGTTTGACCAGATAGACTGTGAGGCAGATGAAAGATTTGATTATGCGATCTCATTACTGCAAGGTCTAGCATACCAATGATGGAAGACCGTTTTGGGCAGTACTACCAAACCGTGTAGTTTGACTTGGGAAGCTTTTCTGAGGGTGTTTCGAGAGAACTATATGCCTAAGATTTACATGGATCGAAAGATGGAATAATTTTTAGATCTGAAGAAAGGTAGGCTCACAGTGGCAGTGTACGAGATAAGATTCAACGAGTTAATGGGATTTGCTACTGCATTGATCCTCACTGAGGAAGACAAATGTAGACGATTTGAGGACGGTTTGAACATAAAGATTAGAACGAGACTAGTCATTTCTAATTTGGGAAGTTTTACAAAACTCCAAGCGGCCTCAATCAAAATTGAACAGTTGTTGAATGAAGGTCAGGGAGTAGTGTCCAAAAGAGGCCTACACGTAAAGCAGATAATATCTACGAGTGGGTGGTCTGGGCTGTTACAAGTATGGTTGATGAATTTTTAATAAATCAAGCTAACTTAAAGGTACAAACCTGATTGTAAAATGGTAGTACACAAAATATGATGTTTGAATGGTCTTAGGATATATAAGCACAAATTGAATAGTTAAGATCTATGTATAAGAATACATACCCGGAAAATTCAATTGAGCATGCATTAAACATAACACGTATAAATGTGTATGATTAAGTACTTATTTGATTAAACAAGATAGTAATGTGTAGATATGTGTGTATTGCATGATTTAGAAGCACAAATTGGCTGACAGCTTCTAAACATTGTTGATTCGTCAAGGCAATAACTATATGGAGCATAATGTGAGTTAAAATAGATGTTTACTCACTATATTTGAATTGTTATTAATTAACTGTTAGATATTGAATTGTTACTAATATGATTGTGTTA
>JANZLX010000213.1:43726702-43743945 GCA_025531955.1 Erythroxylum orinocense | reverse complement strand
TGCATCCCACAAGCACCAAAGAGACTAAAGTGGTGAACGAAGACTCTCCTAACCAAGTTGGAAAGCTAGTACCTCCATAACCAATGATTGAAATGACTTCTATTTCTGTGTGAGGCTGCAAACCATCAAGTACAACCTCTTCGTGACGTGGGTCATCAGTATCACCTTTCCAATCTAAATGCAACTCTTTAAGGTTCTTCTTACACTTGATCTTGGCTTCCAAAGCGTCTTTGGCGTTCACTACATTTTGAAGATTATGAATTCTAAGCTTTCCTCTAAGATGTTGAAGGCTTACCAATTCTTTAACTCCACAACCGTCCCGCTTTCCCACAAAGAAATCAGTTAGGGTTTGCAGCTTTATCAGTTTCCCCATATTTGGAGGCATCTCTTGCAAATTTGTTCCTTCAATATCAAGATGATGCATACTGATCATCCTTCCCATTTTAGAGGGCAACTTCGCAAGCTTCCAGCACCTACTTAATTTCAAAGTCTGTAAATTGTAGAAACTACACAAACATTCAGGTAAACTTGTGATGCCTGTTCTAGAGAGATCCAAATATCGCAAATGATTCAGATTGCTGATTGAACTGGGCAACTCAACAACCGTTTGACATGGGGACAAAGATAGCACTCTTAATCGTTGTTGATTTAGAAATAAATCAGGAATCATCTCTGCCAGCTTTTGTTGTTGTTCCCATGCCCATCCGTAATCATACAATGGTAGGAACGTGCGCAAGAGGCGAGATTTGAAGATGCTCGAAAGTTGCCGAGATAATGATTCTTCTTTGATTGCCACACATGAAAAATAACACAACTTGTCGAATGTTCTACAAAAATCTTGATTCTCAAACTTGAAGCAAAAATCTCCAGCTACAACTCTAGCCAAGTCATTGATCAAGTTATGCATGACAAAATAATTATCAACATGTTGGAAAAAAGACCTTGATACTAGCTGCTTAAAGCACTCTTCACCTATTTCTTCCATTGTGTTGTTTCCTTTTTCAATCAAAAAACCTTCTGCCATCTACAAAAGGATTAATTGCTCCTTCTCAAATTTGAAATCCTGGAGAAATATTGAACAATAGGCAAAGCACGGCTTTAGATGCGATGGAAGATAACGATAACTCAATCTCAAAACTGGAAGAATGCCATCTTTAGAAACTTCCCACAGATCATTTCTTAAAACGTTCTCCCAATCCTTTACATTTCTCGTAGAGCGCAAGACACCTCCCATTACTTTCACAGCTAACGGAAGGCCGTCACATCTTTTCACAATCTCTTTACCAATTTCTTCTAAACGTGGATAATCATCACAGTTTTCATCATCAAAAGCATATCTGCAGAATAATTGCCAGCATTCATTAGAAGCCAACACATCTAAACGAAATATTGAGCTAGAATTCACAGTTGCTGCTACACCATCGTTACGTGTGGTAATAATAATCTTGCTTCCACCACCTCCAGACTTCAAAGGCTTTAACAAAATGTCCCAATCAGTGAAACTTTCACTCCAAGCATCGTCTAACACAAACAAGAACATTTTTCCAGTCAATTTCTCCTTTAGCTCAACCTGGATCTTGTCTAGATTCCTACCATCACAAACAATTTGATGCACTTCGTTCGCAATATCTGTTGTTATTCTTCGAACATCAAACTTTTCTGAAACGCATACCCACCCTGTGACATCAAATCGGTTTTGGACTCTTTCATCTTCGTAAATGAGCCGCGCAAGTGTAGTTTTCCCAATCCCACCGAGGCCCACGATGGAAATTATGCTCAAGTTGTTGCTGCGATTGACATCATCTGAAAGCAGCACTTTCATTATCGCTTCCTGATCACGTTCCCTTCCAAAAATGTTCGACGTTTCAACAAGAGAAGCGATCCTTTGAGTGGATTCTCCACCTCCTATGTTCTCTATCAGGCTAAGCGCATCCTTTTGTTTCGTCAGATGTTCAATATTCCCCAGTATCTCCATCAGCCTCGCTTTCAACCCTTTTTCAAATGACTTCCGAGGGCGTAGAAACTTGCGAACCTCATCAATGGCGGATCGAGATTCAGCTTCGCGTTCGAGCCGAGTAGCTTCGTAATCAATCTCGTCCAACAAATCATCAGCTTCAAAGAAAGCATTTTTAAGCTCGTGAAGCCATTGTTTCACAGCTGGCTTCGTGATCTCCTTTTCCTCTGCATCGTCGAGAACACCTCGAACGGAGATCAAAGAAATCTTCAACTTATCCAAGAGCGCATCGTCGAGTTTCTGACGGGTGATAAAATCCTCAAATCTTCTAGAAGCCATTTTGTCAAATAGAACATTGAGGAGAGCGCCGAGAGCGGCTCCAAAGGCAGCTTCTGCAGCCATGAATATCTTATTGCAATTGTGTCAAAAGATCGAAGCTGAGGAGGACTGTTTGAAATCCCGAGGAGGAAATAGCAAGAACAAAGTGATATCAGCTTAGTCTTGGTTGTAAATGAAAAAAAGATGAAGTACAAAGTTTGTGACGGGAGGTCGGAAGACTTGGTTGACTAGGAAAGAGAATTGGTGGACAAGTGTGTGGTGGATAAAACTACAGTTGTCTTTTTTTATTTTTTGAAAATAGTATGTCTTTGAAAGTTGAGTTACTAATTCGTTAAATGAATTATTCGAAACGTATAATTTATGAATTATTGGACTTGTATTGAAGCCAATCCCTTACCTTTGTCACCTTTTGATGGTATTCGTTGGTGTTCACTACACGAAAATATGGAATCTCACTGTTGTCAAATGGGTTACGTTTCAAGCAACTTGGATGCTTTACCTTTTTCTTTATTCACTTTACTATACGTGATAGGTTCGTTCGTTCGTTCATGTTGATGTCACACAAGCCTCATGGTAACGGTAACGGTAACGGTAACGGTAATGGAAAAAGCTTTTCTCCTCCACTTAGGAATGCTTACACGCATGCTTTAAATTTTAAATTTTAGTTATAAAATCTTAATAATTCAATTAAAAAATTATTTTTTATTTATAAATTGACATGTATGCTAAATATTGACCTGTTTGTTAAACAACAGATTGCATTAGTTGTTAGCTGATTCTATCAGCGGTTAACTGATACTTGATTACACTAGCAAATAATATCAGTGGTTTATTAAAGATGTTTGATAAAATTAGGTATTTAGTATTAGCTGTTGATGTGTAAAATTACTTATATGAGCATGAATTAAAAAATATAAGGGTATGAATATTATATTTATCAGTATTTCGTTGAATATTCGTATAAGATTTTAGGTATAGATATTTAATTTTATAAAAATTAAGTTTATAATTTTCATAATAATAATAATAAGTGTTAAATTTTTTATATTTTTTATTAATATAAATAATGCAATGAGTTATATTATATTAATTTTTTTTTCGTATGGTAATAACTAAGCTTCTGGATCAGAAGGAAGCGGATTGGCAAACAATAATTGCAGAAAGATGTGATGAGATGCTTCTCTGTCATGAGTTACATTTTTTATAATATTATGATGAAGTGCTCACACGACTCTAGAACCTGATAAGAACTTTCTATTATTAGGGTTTGAGGTAGGGTCCTTACACCTGACTTTTGAGAGGCATTTATAGGGGTGAGCATTTAGGTAATTTGGGCCGAAATTTTACTGTTCAGGCTCGGCCTGAATTACCTGATTTTTTTTTCATCTTATCCGGCCTGAACTCGAATTTTTTCTAACCCGAGCTTACCTGACCCGAATTACCGAATTAATCGGCTCGAATTACCCTAATTATCCGAATTATCCGAAATTTTATAACGTAATTCGGGTAATTGGGCCGGTCCGAAATTTTTTGGAGTTACCCGACCTCAGCCCGAAAATAATTCGGATAAAACCCAAATTACCTGAATTACCCAAAATTCAAAAACCCGACCCAAATAATGCTCACCCGTAAGCATTTAACATTAAAACGATAATGAGCTGACACAACTGTAGAACGTGATAAGAAATTACTACTCCATTATTATAGTTTGAGGTGGGGTCCTTAATGCTTTCATTTTGGACTTGATGCCCTAACGAGGCCATTAATTTCCTGATCGGCCGACATTTATTTTACAAAACATAAAATAGTATGGAAAAGTCGTGTATTTGAAAAGTAGCCAACTTGTTAAGGAAAACTGAAATGGATGCTCGTGATTCACTTTGTTGACTGTACTGTGTCTGCTTCAATTTGCAAAAGCTGACATTAGGATCGATAATAAGTAAGGTGAACTTCTTTTCCCCTTCCTCTCTTTAAAAATAATTTCATTAAATTCAAATAATTTAATTTAAATTTTAAATGAATCAATTAAAAGACTTGGAATTAATCAACTGCAGAATCTTTGATAGTTTGAAAAAATGGATCTACTAAGTGTTTAAGCTTTTTGTGTCGGTAGACGATGGAATACGATATTTCTCGGCGTAAAGTAGCATTGGAAACCTTGCTGATAGTCCTCACGAGCTAAGATGCCAAATGCATCACCTTTGGAAAAGCAAGATAGTTAAGAGTTATGAATCAATCAATTTTATTTTAGTGTCGAACTCGGGCTTCGAAAAAAAAAGTTTTTGAGCTATTTTAACTTTAAAATTTAGGTCTTATTAATTTAATAAACTAATATTATTTTTTTAAATGCAAAAAATAATATGAAAATTTTAAATTTTAGACATAATATTATCTTGTTAAACGAATAAGAGATAATCCTAGTAATTGAATCACAAATTAAAATTAAGAATAAAAGTAGAATTGGAATAAAAATGTAATTATTAATTATGTGATCAGATTAAACAATTAATAGTCATATTAGTATTTGGTAGGAATAATAATTAAATTTTTTAATCTTATTTAATTATTATATGAGTAAATTTGTAAATAATTAATCAATTTGTATTTTATAAATAAATTTATAAAATTATTAATTTTTGAATAATTATAAATAATTTTATAATAAGAATAAAAATAGAGAATTAAAAAATCTTGATATGTTATCAATCAAATAATTATTAAGAAAATTAAAGAAAAAAAACCTTAACATATGATTTTATGTTACTGGAATTATTAAATCATGAAACTTCTATCATTTGAGATAACCTTTGAGATTCGGCTTAATTCATCTTATCTATTTTCATCTGTAATGAGTAGTTACGGGTCTTTAAGAACTTTGATTTCTAATCAGGAGAGGTAGCTGGACACCTCTAGGTTAGTCTTATGCCTGCTGGACAATTATATACGTTCTTTGAGATTGACGTCGAATACCATTATGAAAAGTGATGAACTCGTGAGTTGTCCATATTGGTGGATAGGGGAAATTATTGTCTTAGTTCTTTAAAATATGAAGCGGTGAATTTTCTTATTTTCAGTTCCAACCTATATGATGGGAGGTGAAATTCAGGCCAGGGAGTTTGTCCCTTCAGCTGATGTGGAAGAGAATAACCAAGTTGATAGATACAGTTTTCAAGAGGAACCATTGCAACAAGTACCAGGCACTGAAAACATTCTAGCGGATCGTTCTATTCAAGAGTCAAATGATTCATTTCAAAGCACAGTGACTACATATCCAGACCAACTGCATACTCCTATCGAACAGCAGGCTACAGGGCCTCCAAAACACACTTATGCTTCTATTGTATGTACCATGAAGGGTAGTTACATTGATTTATTTCCATAAAGAGATTTATTGAGTAGTTTTGAGACTAATGTTGGTTCTTGAATCCCTTTCAAATTTGCTTAATCAAGTTGCGGGGGCAATCTGCACCTGCAGCTCCTCCTCAGACTTCTGTCAACATGAGTGCACCATCCCCACATGCTTCAGAATGGAATCGTCTACCAGAGGCCACTGCTCAGCAAGCAACTGTGACATCAAATTCGTTTGAAAGGTCTGTAGCAGATAAATTTGAGGATTTTTCAGCTGTTGAAGATGAAGGTTAACAATGAGCTCCTCTATATATTTAGAAATTTGCTTCAATTTTGATTCTTTATTACTGAATTTTTCATGGTTCTTTTTTAACTTTTAATATGAATCATTCAGATGAAATAAAGTCCGTGTACGTGAGAAACTAACTTACTGCCCACGATATCTGAAGCTGAAATTGAGGAGGAATTCAAGAATTTTGGTAGGATTGCTCCTGATGGTGTCGTCATTCGCAGTCATAAGGTTCATTTCTGATATCTGTTATCTTGCCTTCCTTTACATCATCTAATGTTGCTGAAATACACAGTGTAACGTGTGTACAGGATATTGGAGTTTGTTATGCCTTTGTGGAATTTGAAGATATGGCTGGTGTTCATAATGCAGTGAAGGTCTAAATGTGCATTTGAAACCTTAAGAATAGCATATAGTGAATATCCTTTAATTTTTTAGGTTAGTAGAGATGAATTTTTGGCTAAAGAAGTCCACAGTTATATGACAAGGATGCACAGTAGGTTACCTATGTTGAAAAAAGACTTGGTCCAGTTAAGCTGAGTTCAAAACTTATGGTTTAAAGTCATTCACTTGAGGTACTATTAAGACTCAAGGAAATCAGAAAGTTTATCACATATTAAGTGGATTTACTGTCATGGTTCAATTCCTACTTAGACATCACGGAACTAAGTTCTATTTATCGTTTATGTTAATGATCTTGAGGTACAATTTTTAACTATATTCCTGTTGCCTATGAGCTGTCGACTGAAAATACTTAGCTGGATTGAACCTCAGAAAATTATGTCCTTTTTAGCCTCTTCATTCTGATTGCTATGTTTTCTGTATAGTTTCTGAACTTGAACAATGTTATATTATTTAATAATAGAACTTATTGGCATATTTCCCTTTCCATTCATGAGCTAGTTCCATCTAAGTAGCATTCATCAGATTCTCTGTCTTGTTTAAACTAGCTTCATATCCACTGTATGTTCTTTAGGCGGGTAGTGCAAATGTAGCTGGCCAGCAAGTGTATGTTGAAGAGCGAAGACCAAACAGCAATATTCCCTTCCGAGCAGGAAGTATGTGTTTGACTTCCCTATGGTTTTGCTAGACTCAGTCAATTGACATTTGTTTTTTCATGCTTGAAAATCATCAGGTTGAGATCTTAAGTTGCATGACGTTTAAGTTAGTAGTGTGTAAGTTGGACTGTAATAATTGATGGTTGCCAGACTTTGGCTGGTGTGACTGTGACACCAGCTAATGCTGCTTGGTTTTTGGACTGAATTGGAAGTATATATATTATCACTGTTTAAAGGACTGTGTCAGCTCATTTATTCCTGTTATTACCTGCAAGTTAATGAATAGATGAGTTGTAGGAACTTGGCGTCATTGTAAGTTGTCTGCCGGGAATTATTGTGTCATTCCTGGCATTTATGAGTAATAGTTGTCTTAGAGAAAATCAGTTAATCTGGTTTTAATGTGGTAGGTTATGATTTTAATTACTATTTCTTGCTTTTCACTTTAGGGTTTGATAAGTGTGTATCTGACTATTCTCATATTGTTTCACTGACCAATTCTTGCGCTGTAAGCATGCGTTGTTTAAATTTGACCGAAGGTGAAAACTTGTGTTGTACATTGCGGTTTATATGGCACACTTTGATTTCCATTGAGGAGATACATGTTGCTCTTTTGGATTACTTCAAAGTATATCACTTGCTTTTCATAATGTTTTACCTAATTTGTGCTGAAAGCAGGAGGAAGAGGTAGAGGGAGGGGCAGCTTCCTAACAGATGCTCCAAGGGTCCGTTTTGGTTCTCGAAGTTTTGGTAGGGGAGGAGGCTACGACGGACTTGACTATGACTATGATGGATCAAGAGGAGATGGTTATTACAGGCCTAATCCCCATCAGGAATAGAACATTCACCGGTAACAAATTACCAAGAAGTGGACAAGATCAATGATATTAGGCAGTTTAATTGAAGGGAGAAAACGGGACTTATGTTCAACCATTGCACGTCAAAGTATAATTAGCTCGATTAGTTTGAAGGCAGGTATATGGGTTTAAGTATATGGCCATTCTTTGTTTCGAGGGATTTGTCAATACCTCACATTGTTTCCAATAACGTGCAGTGTTACTAAGCAATGAGCATACAATTTTAAGCTCATTTGTTTCATCTACTGTTTAGCGTCCCACCAATTGAAGAAGCTTATTAAGTTGGACTAATATGTTTTCAGCTCATGCAAACCCATAGGCTTTCTTGGTGTCCATAAATCACTTGCTATCCTCCATACCCTGCATCGAAGGTATTCAGTCATTGGATTAGGCTCTTCGAAGTACCCATTGAGATGCATGGTAAGCGTTCCCAAGGGCTTCCCACTTCTCTTAGAAACAAAACAACGGTTATTTTTTCAATTTTGTACCAATTACTCAACATCTATCGACAATAAACAACATGGATCCTGGAAGTTATTCCGACGTTAAGTTGGGAAACGTAGGATGTAGAAGATGACTACAGAGTTGCAAGTCACTAAGGACTAATCAGAGAGTAAAGGAAACTTGTCTAGGCTTCAGTGAAGCATCAGAGTTTGGTCCACTTTCTTAGTAGTTCGAGAGCCTAAGCATTGGCGGTAGTCACAGAACCTTCATGGTGAACGTGCAGCTGACAGTGGTCCAAATTTACGCCATTAGCTTCATTCTCCTCTGTTTCCCAAAGGAAGGAAGCATAAGCTGCAAGAACAGAGATGGAAGCAAAGAAATAGGAGAACTGGAATGAGCCACCAGAGGCTTTTCAATATGCAGGAAAGGAAAATCTGCAAATTTTACCTATCTTCAGGAGTAGCTTCAACTGCTCGCTCAAGGTAATGTAAGGCTTTATGACGATCACCATGAAATTCCCACAGGAACTGTGCATACTGTGACATAATCTCACCATCCTTAGGATCAGCGAGTACTGCACGTGAATAGTATTCCTCAGCACCCACAATGTCTCCCTTGGACTGCCAACAACAAAACAACACCCACAACTAAGATGTAGTTAGTTTTCCTAGCCTATGTTCATAAAGAATGGATTCAACTCCTTGAATTATCCATGTTTGTTTCCAAAAAACTGCACTGAAAAGGGTCTGTTAAGCGGTAAAAGTATTGGGATTCGATTACCTGACACAGAAACTTGGCATAATTTGCTAGGACCAAAGAGCTGCAAGGATTTTCCTTGATCATCCTATTATAGTATTCCTCAACGTTGATAGGCTCATCAGCATCAGATGCGGTGGGATCTCCAACTTCAATCCCGAGACCAAGTGGTGCCTTGAGTGCTCCAACACCTCCATCAGTGTCTGAGTTATCAAGCTTATTCGGAATTTCCTCCTGCCCATCGTGTAACATATTCTGAAAACATCAGAACTCTTATGTCCAGATAAAGCATTGACAATTTCTGTGTCTCGGAAGAGAAAGTAAGACCTGGATTTCTTCTTGTTCTGATGTATTGTTTTTCCTGCCAACGTCTAATTCCCAAAAAAAACTGGCATATGCTGCAAGAACATTGCTATAATTGAAAATGAAAATAAGTGAATTAGCTTGCACCAAAGCTAGGGAAAGAAGTATTTCTAGTTATCACAGATTCATGGACATGAGAATGACACAGGTTAGAACTATTTTCATAGACAGTCCAGTCCAGGAATGGAGTGCAAGTATGGTTCAGAGACCAGAGTTTCACTCACCTATCTTGAGGGGCTGTTTGAACGGAAAGTTCATAGTTCCTCACTGCTCTGTCTTGATCATGGTGGAGCTCCCAAACTAGTCTAGCATACTTCGATCGAATAAGACCATCTTGAGGATCTGCAAGTGTAGCTCGATGATAGAATTCCTCAGCTCCATGAAGGTCTCCTTTGGACTGCAAGTATTGTATATATCGTCCTTTTTATCTGGTATAAGGTTCCAAGAAAAAGTGAGAGAACTAATCTGACCTGCAGGAGCTGAGCATAATTTGACAGAAACAAAGGGTGGCATGGATACTCGTCAACCATCCTTTTATAATACCCTTCAGTATCTCCACCATCGTCAAAGTTTGTTACAGTCAAATCAACACGGCCACCTCCGCCGCTGCCACCAATAAGACCAGCCAAATCAATACCCTCAATCCCAAATCCGGTGGCAAGATACAAGGAAGGGCTAACTGGTTCCTTCCCTTCTTCGATACTCAAATATCCAATCTCATTAAAATCTGTTTCTGTTTCCTCTTCTCCTCCTTCCTCTATCAACCCCATGCCTTTCTTCCCAAAACTGAACTCTCCACTTCCTATAGCTTCAATGTTATCTCCTATAGTAACAGTTCTTTTCAAAACTTCTTTTCCTTGTTCTTCGTCAACTTCAAGTTCTTCTTCTTCGTCCCCATCAGTGGTATTAAACACTGAAAAGGGAGGTGCAGTATGCAACATTTCTGTCCTCTGATGTCTGTATGCAAGCTTTCTGGGTGTAGTTGAAGTGTGAAACTCTTCCTTCCGACAATGTGAAATATCCAATCTTTCCAAGTTACTATCTGAAAAGGCTCTGCGAAAACCTTGTAGAACAAAACTACTGGAATTCTCTTGATGGAGTTCAGAGATTGGAGATGAGCTGCAACAGGGTACAGGTGTCAACTTGAGATGGTGGAGACCATGAGCAGTAAGGTGGTGTTTCGTGTAGTGGATGTTGTGGTGAGCGTCAAACTCTCCGGCGGGTTTGTCTGAGAATGGTGAGAACAGAGTTCCTGCAAGTGGGCGTGATTTGCTTCTAGCAAGTATATTCTTTTATTTTTAAAGATCCGTTTTTGGATTGCTTGGGTTTGCGGAGTGAGAGCATAGGCTTTGACCGAAAGCAGTGTGAACGGTAATAATCTAATATCAAACAGCTCATTGGCTGGAAGATCTCACGTGTAAGATATATGTGCTTCCATTTCCATAGGGTGGGAGGAAAAGTTCCAGGAGACAAGATCCACGTGTGCCTGCCTTTATGATCGTCACATGAAATGTAGATGAACCACGAGACTAAGACAAGGAAAAGAAAGCTTTGAACTTTCACAAGATACAGCAAGAGGGGAAGGAGGGTTTTAGTGCATTCATTCTCTAAGCCTCAAAAGTCAAAACTCGGATCTTAAACCGGCTTTGCTTTTGCCGATACACATTATCATCGTCAATCACAGACTTCTTCAGGCTATATTTCTTATCATGGTTGTGATTTGCTAAGAAGATGGCACGTGTTGCCTACACAAAGTCGTTACTTATTGTCGACTTTTACTAGAATGAGACTGCGTAGGTGACATTATTTTAAATAAATTGTTTATTATGACGTCGTTTTGGCGAAAGATCAAATCATATTTGGTTAAACCTCAAACTTGAGTAATTTAAAATTTAATCTACCTAAATTTAATTCATTAATTTTAGATTAGATTAACTTATGAGACATTTTGCCATTCATGCCCTTTAGGGATAACCCTCTTCGTCTAGCAAATTCTCCCAAATACCTCTCAAATTTATTGTTAAAAAAGTTATAATTTATCTAAAATTTTAAAGCGAATAATTATTCAAAATAAAAATAATTATAATTTATAAATAATTTATTTAAATATATATATATATTTACCAATTATTACGTGAAGCTAAAATTTATTTAATGTACACTTGAAAAATATTTATCTCTAGTTTTTCATATGTGGAAATGAAGACTCTTCACTTGCTAAGTTTTGAAAACGGAAGCTGGAGGATGGTTACATTGTGCTTATGCCAAATTACACTTACATATATGCTAATTTAGTATAATTTTGATTGGTTTAAGCATATACCTCACCTTTAGTATTAAACCAACACGAGAGCAGTCTCTCATGAAGTTTTTGAATTCTACTTCTGTTTCTGGTATCGTCAAGTTAATTCTTTTTAGATCACAAAGAGTGGACGAGTATTAACTGTTTTCTTGGAACGTTCAGTACTGCATAAAATATGGACGGACAGGTGTAAGATTGGAAAGGTGTAACAAATCTGGAAATACAAGGTCATTTGTTATTTCCCAGCAGCCTTCCTTCTTTCCTGTATTCAATCAAAGAAAGCATTTGTTAATAATAAACAACACCCTTCCTTCCTTTTTTCATAGTTTTTTCATAATAAACTATGAAAAAAACTGATCATTTGTTCTTCTTCATGACAAAATCAAGGTTTCTGTAGTCTCCATCTCTGAATTGACATGTGAAAATTTGCTAGGTCATATCCTTGGTTCCTTTAGGAACTATGTTGAGCAATAAAAAGACAAAGTAATTAATTAGCTGTATAATATGCATATGGCAGTATAATTAATTGCAAAACCAAATCTCAACTTCTAATCAGAATTTGTATGCATAATCAATTGAGGAAATAGTAATCACAATCTAAAAGATAATCACTAGAATATTGCAACACTGTTTTTATCTTTGATTCTTACTGAATCATATAGTAAAGATAAGTTATCATTCGACATGATATGGAGTTAAGTTAGATAAATAAGGAAGAAGTATCAAATAATTCCTAAAATTTTGCACATTTTTTAAAGTTGAATTCATAACACAACTCTATATGATATTTCATTAAACATTTTAACATGATGATTCTCATAATTTTTCAAAAAAAAAAAACATGAAGAATATGAATGCAAATTATTATCAATAAGTACCTTATAACGCTTCATCAATCAATATATAAAAATATTTGGAATGTGTGAAATTTTGGCCCAATACTTCCCCTTCTTTCTCCTATACCTTTTCTCTAGTAAAGGAGACCCCCTAATTCTTAGAGAAGAAAGGGAGGATGGCAAGCCCTCCTCTGGCAAGGTTTTCAGATAAGGACACTCCCCCTCAATTGTTAATCTTTCGAGAGAAGTAAGGTAGCAAAGTCCTTCCACTGACCTCAAATTCTGGAGATTATATAGCCCAAGATTGATTAGACTGGGTGGCAGCCCTTCTTCAGGTAGGGATGTAATCTCAGGACACCCCCCAATACTCAATTCTCTAAGAGACGTGAGATCATGAAATCTTCTATTGAACAAAAAGTCCAAATTTTGAACACCGTTAATTCCAAGGTAGGTAAGAGTATAGGGCAAACCCTCATTTGGCACCAAATGGAGCCTACGACAATTCACGATTGTCATGTATCCAAGAGAATCAAAACGTTGAAGTCCTTCGTAGTTCAGAGATTTTAAATATGACAGATTGCAAATCTCAAGTGAAGTAAGAACCGAGGGCAGGAGGGTCACCCCTGGGAAGCATTCCATTTCTTCTGCTTCATAATCTTTAATACTGAAGGAAGTAAGCGAGGTGAGTTTCTGCAAATCCCAATTCATACGCCTGGCAATCAGTTTGTTGCAATTGGAGATAGCAAGAGATTTTAGTTTTAAAGGCAAACCATCTCTTGGAAATGTCTCGATTTCTGGGCATATAGTTATTTCCAACCTCATAAGGGCATGAAGAAGAGAATGCATACGCTCTGGTAGGAACTTTAATTTTGGACAATCTCTAAGGATAAGAAATGTCATAAATTCAAAAGAGACAAATTTCTGATTGGGTCTACAAAAGGATTCAAAATGTGGACATTCGTAAATTGTCAAACCCTTTAATTTAGGGAACAACTCTAATGGAAAGCTCTCAAGTGGTTCGTGTTTGGCAACTGTAATTTCTTCAAAAGAAGAGCCAAGTTGTCCAATCTTTTCTAGTATAGATTCTTGGATGTTACGAATTTCGAGAAGGGAAGTATTGTGGTAGCCCCAATCATGGCCAGAAACTGAATTCCCCTGTCAAAAGGTTTTGCAACAATGGACAATGTGGCTCTTGTGATTTGTGAATGTTGAAGGGTGAGCCATTATGTGGTAGATTTGATTATTGCATTCTTGTACTTGTTTGTTGGTTTGAAATTGGCAGACAATTTTATCTATCTAGTCATGTCACCGGGCTTTTTTCTCAGAACTAGAATGGCCGGAGTTCCTGGTACTGCTAGTGCATTTTTGGTGCTTTAAAAGATGTTGTAGCTAATGTCATAATGATATCCTAGGTTTCGAGTCCTCCAATCTTAATTTTCCCTGGATTCTGAAATAGCAGCATACTTAATGTTTAAAGTAATGTAGGCTAGTAGCGAGCATTCGGTGTGCTTTGCTGTGCCTGAGAAGGAAGTAAATGCTGTAGCAGAAGCTCTGCAGTCAAGATTTCGCTAAGTTTTGGATGCTGGACGTCTTTCTCAGGTGATCTTTGTTTGTTTTTATCTTTGTAGTCAAAGCTTGGACGTCTTTCTCAGGTCATCTTTTGTTTGTTTTTGTCTTTATAGTTTTCACTTTTCTTATCAAGGAGATGAGTATGTTTAACACCACATAATCTGTTTCCAGGTTGCTGTCAATCCAAATTGTAGTATTTTGGCCACAGTTGGTCAGAAAATGGCTACGACAACTGGAATGAGGGCTACTCTTTTCAAAGCTCCAGCTAAGGTAAAGACCATATGTGCGTGCGCGCGTATGTGTGTGTTTGATATCATTGTATAGCTTCCATGTGTCTTTTTGCCTTGTGTATCATTTATTTTTCTCCTTGTATTATGATAAAGATTTGAGGCATTATTGAAATGCAGGCTAATATTAATGTTCGTGCCATAGCTCAAGGTTAACTTCTTGTAACCTTATGCATTATTGTTCCTTATGTATTGAACTTCTTGTAAGTCATTTGAGCATTACTCTGTTAATTTAGGAGGATAGTCTTCCAAACAGAATCTTATTTGATACGTTCTTGCTCCCATTAATGTTGTTTATGCTGAGGTGGTATTTGTATTAGTTCCACAGATGCGTTGTATTTCATACGTAAACAAGGAGTCTCTTGAGTAAGTATGAAAAAACATGTGTAGATTCCTAAAATTATATAAATTCCATCCGATGTGTTGACCATTTATTAATTGATTATACATGTACAGCTGAAAGTATCCTACAGATCAGTAATAATTTGTTAGAGTAAGCCTAGATGTCAATTCTGGCACACATCATCTATGACCATGGGAAATGTTTGTAGTCTTTTATTTCCTAAAAAAGGGATGGATTCTGCTTAAGACGTCCTTTATTCTAAAAATAGAATTCATTTTAACTGATAGTAAGACTAGCTTCATTCCTAACACACCTTTTATCTGTACATATGATTACTTATATTTCTACATAATCAAAGTATACTTAACTTGTATGTTATTTTTATTCTAATCTTTTTGCTGCCCTTTTCTCCATTTTCTCTTTGCCTTTTGCTGAAATTCACGGAATTCTGAAAATTTTTGACAGGACTGGATCAAGGACAATGCTTTTGAGTGGCACGTTATATTCAACAGCTTTGAAGGAGCACGGTGATTTAGTGAGATTGTTGCAGAGGCAAAACAAACAGGATTTACTGAGCCAGATCCTAGGGATGATCTATCTGAAACAGATGTTGCCAGAAAGGTATAATTGGTGAATTAACATCGTTATACACTGTTGCAAAGCATACTGGGCATTTTTTGTGTTTCACAATTTCTTAGGCAACATTGTTTAATGTAAAGACGTAAATGTGTTAGTAAGAATTAGATGACTGGCTACAGCCTTACTATCTACGGGTCACACTTATTCCTCCGCCTCTCACCTTAATACATCTCACGGGTGATAATTCTTGCAAGAGAATCTGGGTTAAAGTTGGAACTCTCAGATATCTCCGTGGATAGCCTTGTCCCAAAACCACCTGAGTATGATTCGTTTTCTGCCAACTATATAAGGGCATGATATAAATATCAAAATTGGCCTAATATTGCTGGTTATCTCTAAAGGCAAGTGCATCTACCGAAGAATTTATGAAACAGTTGCCAGAGTTTGATCAAGACTTGGCGAATAGAAGGCAAGAGGCTGAGATAGCCGGAGATGTGAGTATATCTTTAGATGCTTGGTTTCTTAGTTTCAAATAGTTGCAAAGGTTGGTTCCTGTAAACCCAAGTTACGCATGTTTGGTAAAAGTTTAATGAGTACTCTGTTCTTTTGTATTCCTCGTCTTTTTTATTCTTAGGAATAACTATTCTATTCTCTGCCTATTCTATTCCGTGAACCAAAAAGGTCATGAAAGAGTATACTTGGACAATTGTAGAAGGGAGTGAATGCCTTAGACTTGGATTTAGTATCTTTTACGATATTCTGTTATCTTCTTTGGTACATTGTGAGCTGGGCATCTTGCATTGGCACGAAAAATGGGAAGACGAAAGCTGGTTACAAAGTTGATAAAGACGGTTGGGTCAAGTTAAATACGGATGGGGCAGTTCATTTGGGCTCTAATATTGCTTCTGCTAGAGGCCTTTTTCGAAACTGTCAAGGGCACTGGTGCAGGGGTTTCCTTCAGCGAATTGGCGTGGGCACTCCTCTCATGGCGGAACTCACCGGCGTGTATTCTGGGTTGCTGCTGGCTTGGGATTGAGGCTATCGTCGTGTGCTTCTGGAAGTTGACTCCCTCGAGGTCATTAATCTTCTTTCATCTTCCCGTTTTCATCTGACTGAATTTTCTTTTTTGGTGTCAGGTATTCGGGACTTGCTTCGTCGTGATTGGGACGTCCAATTGCACCATACACATCGTGAGGGGAATCATTGTGCGGATCATTTGGCTTCTTTATCATCGGTCGCAGCGTCGGGTCTCCATTTTCTGCGGGCGCCTCCCTGGAGCCTTTTGGATGCACTCGCCAGGGATGAGCAAGGCACCCTTTACCCTAGATCCCTTCATAGGGGATCCACTTATCGGAGCTAATCTCTTTGTTTTTCTTTCCCGTGTATCAAAAAAACAAAAAAAAAAAAAGAACTGCGAATCATTTGTGAGGAAAATTTGAAGGCAAACAGTGACATGGATGTCAAAATAAAAGACAGTGAAAATAAAGCAACAGTTGAGATGTACCCTTTTCCAATTATGTGGAGACTGTATTTCAAATCTGGAAGGACAACAATTAGTCACAATATCCCAAATTTATAGCCTGGCGTATCTACAAAATATGATATTTTGAACTGTGATGAACTTTTTCGCTGTGTAACATATCTTGCAATGAACTATGTCTTGCTTACATCTTAGACTAAGAAACGCTTAATTCTTTTGTTTAGCTTTTTTCTTCTTACTGTAATTGATGTAACTTTGTGCAATCGAAAGGTCTCGAGATATGTTGGAGTGGTTGAATCTTTATTACTGAATTTTTCATGGTTCTTTTTTAACTTTTAATATGAATCATTCAGATGAAATAAAGTCTGTGTACGTGAGAAACTTACTGCCCACAATATCTGAAGCTGAAATTGAGGAGGAATTCAAGAATTTTGGCAGAATT
>JANZLX010000213.1:43716596-43726602 GCA_025531955.1 Erythroxylum orinocense | reverse complement strand
AATAATAATAATAATAATATTATTATTATTATTATTATTATTATTATTATTATTATTATTATTATTATTATTATTATCCTTTTGTGTGATTATTATTAATATTATTATTATTATGTGACTATTATCATTAGGTTTGTAGTTCAGTATATTGCTTACCATTAATAAATGTATCATTTCAAATTAAAATGCTTATTATTATTATTATATTTATTATAGTTATTATGACTATTATGATTATGATTATTATAGTTATTATGAAGATTATTATAATTATTATTATCAATATTATTATTGTTCATGAATAATAATAAAGAAATAAATTTTAATTATTTATCTTTAATAATAATAAGGATATTAATAATGTTATGAATAAAATTCATATCCAGTTGTGCAAAAATCAAGAAGTTTATAAATTACAAACATTTCAAGTCACTTCCTTTTTGAAACACAAGTTGAGCTCCTACACGGAAGCCGAGCTCCTACACGCCGTCTTCTTTAAAAATTTTAAGCAAAAAAAGAGTACAGAGGAAGCCACGGTTTTAAATTTTATAGCAATAACGACGTCGTTTAGCCCATTAGACAGAATAAGACAGGGGATCTTCGACAGACAATCTGGACTCGATGTCAAGAAGCATAGAAGTATTAAAGAGTTCCAACTAAGAATTTGGGCCTTTTTGTTGATAATGTATTCGTGTTCTAGTGATTCCAATTTGTAATAATTGACGATTGTGCTAAATTAAATACAATAGAACCTTTTTAAATCAATACTTAGTAAATTAATAAATTCTCTTAAATAATATTTTTTTTTGGTCCCAATTTAGGTTAGTTAAAAATTTAACAAATTTAAATAAAATAAATAAAATAAAAAATGATCAAACTTGTTCATTTTTTATAATGTTTTGTGTGTATTAATTATGTTATAGGATTTAATTTTTATTGATTTTCAAAAAATTATATGAAAAATTTTGTTACGCACGAAATCTAATTTCACCCCAATTTTTCAATAAAATGTCAATCTTTTTTCCCCCAAATTTTGGGTTTGACTTATTTCTAAGCTTATAAGTCTAAACTAAAAAAAAAAAACAAAAACGTCATCAAAGCCTACTAAGGCCCTGTTTGATTGAAGGAGTTAGTAATGGAATGAAATAGAACGTAACAAACTTCCATCGTTTGATTGAAAGTTTCATAATAGAATGAAATGAAATGAGATAAAAGTGAGGAGTTTCATGATACTTTCAATTTTATCATAAACAGTTAAAATAAGAAATCTCCGATTCGAAAAATTTAGAATAGAACGTAAACTAATAAATACATAATATTTAATATACCATCAATAATTCTTGTTCCAAAAGGTAGAATCAGTTACCTCAACTGCCCCCACACCTGGACCTAATCAGATTGTGAAGGGTTAAACCACGGTATGATCTCGATAGACCACCTAGCAGAGCGGCCCATGCGCTCCCATTACTGGGAATCGAACCTTGGTCTTTATCCCAAGTTACCCTGCTAGATTGCCAACCGAGCTACCCGTGCGGGCACCATCAATAATTCTTGTTAATATCAACTATGACTAATTCATAATATCAATATATTAAATAGAATATAATAATATTTAATGTAATAAATTTTATTAAATAATTAATAATAATAATTTTATATTATTAATAATAAATTATATATGTAATAATAAATAATAAATTTATATTTAAAAATAATTTATTTATTTTTATTCCTCTTAAATAACTTTTTTTTTATTTTTCACAAGATATTATAAGAGGACCCCAATTATACGAAGACATCTTTAAGCCCATGCTCACACTAATTTTCGTTCGAATCGGGTAAATCTCTTACAAGAGACAAAACTCTCACCCTAAATTTTAAATAAATAAATACATAAAGAGAATTCAAAATCGCAATCTCAGTTAAACCAGAAGAACTCCTTACCAACTCACCTATTCTTGAGGTTCATCTCAAATAATTTTTTACTATATTATACTCCATTATATTATAAACGTTCTGTTACGCATTATTTCATTCCATTTCATGAACTATCTAATACCCTTCACTTTCCCGCAATTTCTCGGCTGCCGAACACCAGTTTCAAAGCTGGATTACAAATGGTGGCTCTATCACCTTGTTGTTCCCGTCTCAAACCCATAATCAAAACCCTAACTTCCTTGAACCAGTTCCAAGCAAGATTCCACAGGTCCCCAACCCTGTATCCAAGTTTCCTTCTTTCAGAACAGCCAAAGAGCGAGGAAGATTATGTCAGCGGCAGAGACCCCACTATTTCGTCTGGACTTGGGTAAGTTTGTTGTTGCTTAATGAGAATTTCTTTGAAGTTATGATGGACAATGCTTAGCGGAAAACCTATACTTGCTCTAACACAGAGAAGGATAACCTCTCGTATCTTTTGCATATTGGAAAGCATAGCGTTTGATGCTCTTACTCTTGTAGTTTATGAATTACTTATGCTTTAAATCTTTTGATTGGCTTATTATATTATCTTTCTAGAGAGGCTAACTTTACTGTTATTTCAAATTTCAAGATTTCTTATTTTTAAATTATGGTGATTTAAATGCTTCATGATTAAATTCAGATGTAGTTTACTTGCTTGGCCTGGAGAGGGTATCTACTTTCTCTTTTGGTAGACTTGCGTACCATCTCTCCTATATCAGTTAGCAATCGCTGAAATAGATTCTGATTGGATGAATATTGGCAGGAGAGGAAATGAAAATCGTGGCTTTAAGGATGGTGCCAGTGGAACTGAACTTCAGGTTCCAAGGAGAGTATTTATTATCAAACCGAGACTTCCATCAAAAACACATCTTCTCAAACGGCACAATCATCTTGTTCTCTCTAAGCCAATGGATGGCCGTTTTAACTACAGACAATCACGACAATACCACAGAAACTGCAATCCCACCAATTATAGCTCTCCAACAAACAAGATGACAAATGGGTTTGGCGTTGTTTGCTTAAAACCCCAAGAAGACAATGTTGGAGTTGAAGAAAATAACCACCATTTTGATGATTTTGCTAGTGATGTTGAGAAGGTATATAGAATTCTTAGAAAATTTCATTCTAGAGTTCCAAAATTAGAGCTTGCGTTGCTAGATTCTGGTGTTGTGGTGCGTTCAGGTTTAACTGAACGTGTATTGAATCGCTGTGGTGATGCTGGTAATTTAGGATATAGGTTCTTTGTGTGGGTATCAAAACAGCCAGGTTACAGGCATAGTTATGAGACTTATAAGGCTATGATTAAGATTTTAAGTAAAATGAGACAATTTGGTGCAGTTTGGGCCCTGATAGAAGAGATGCGAAAAGACAATAGCATATTGATAACAAGTGAGGTTTTTATAGTTTTATTGAGGAGGTTTGCTGCTTCTAGGATGGTTGACAAGGCAATTGAAGTATTGGATGAGATGCCAAAATATGGTTGTGAGCCTGATGAATATGTGTTCGGCTGTCTGTTGGATGCTTTGTGCAAGAATGGCAGTGTCAAGGAAGCCGCTTCACTTTTTGAGGACATGAGGGTGAGGTTTACGCCAGGCTTGAAGCATTTTACATCCCTGTTGTATGGTTGGTGTCGAGAAGGGAAGTTAATGGAGGCTAAACATGTATTGGTACAAATGAAGGAAGCTGGGTTTGAACCAGATATTGTGGTTTATAATAATTTGTTGGGTGGGTATGCAAATGCAGGGAAGATGGGGGATGCTTTTGCTTTGCTGAAGGAAATGCAAATCAAGTGTGAGCCAAATGCAAACTCATATACCATTGTAATTCAGGCTCTTTGTCAGCAGAATAGGATGGAGGATGCAATGAGGATTTTTGTTGAGATGGAAAGGAATGGCTGTGAAGCAGACATAGTGACTTATACTACATTGATAAGTGGGTTTTGTAAGTGGGGTAAGATTGATAAAGGGTATCAGATTTTGGATAGTATGATACAGAAAGGGCATATGCCCAATCAGTTGACTTATTTAAGTATTGTATTGGCCCATGAGAGAAAGGATCAATTGGAAGAGTGTATAGAGTTGACGCAAGAGATGCAAAAGTTTGGTTGTCCTCCTGATCTTGGTATTTACAATGTTGTGATAAGGTTGGCTAGTAAGTTGGGGGAGGTGAACGAAGCAGTGAAAGTTTGGAAGGAAATAGAAGCAAGTGGCTTCAGTCCAGGACTGGACTCTTTTGTTATCTTGATCCATGGGTTTCTTGGGCAAGGTTGCTTGATTGAGGCTTGTGAATATTTCAAAGAAATGGTTGGAAGAGGTCTTTTGTCTACTCGACAATACGGTATGCTAAAGGAGTTGTCGAATACTCTCTTGAGAGGTGGGAAGCTTGAAATGGCCAAAGATATCTGGAGTTGCATGGTGACTAAAGGATGTGACCTTAATGTGCACTTGTGGACAATTTGGATTCATGCATTGTTCTCTAATGGGCATGTGAAGGAGGCTTGTTTGTATTCTATGGATATGATAGATTCAGGCTTGATGCCTCAACCAGATACTTTTGCAAAACTAATGCGGGGCTTAAGGAAATTGTTTAATAGGCAGTTGGCAGCAGAAATCACAGAGAGGGTTAGAAAGATGGCTGCAGATAAGCATGTCACTTTCAAGATGTATAAACGAAGAGGGGAAAGTGTTTTGAAAGAAAAGGAGAAGTCAAAAAGGGATGGGAGGAAGAAGAGTGCTCATCGTTGTCGTAGAAGCGGTGGCCGAGGTAGAGCTGGCGTTTTGTAGTCTTCTGACAGTATGTTATTCAAAGAGACTTTGAATGACCATGCAACATGGAAAGGACGCAAATTTACAGGTAAAGTGGAGTGCTTTACGGAGGAGTTTCTTCAGATGTTTACATCAATTCTGATATCATCTTGTTGATTCATTGTGCCCATGTTCTGTTTTCTGGTGATTTAAAATTTTTGTAGGCTGAATTGGTGGCTTTTAATTACAAGAAGACTAGAGTAGTGCAAGTATTGGGTTCTTAAGGATGCGAACTTTGGTGGAACTGCCATTTGGAGAAAGCTGAAGTTGTTGGAGCCTGAGGCTAAGCAATTGTTGCTTGAATTTCATGTAAGTTATGGTTAATGCTTATTGAAAAACCAATGGATGCTCTGTTCGGAGAGTGATAACTTCTGTTGTTTTTTGCATCTTGGAGAGCATAGCATTTGATGTCTCTTTAAAATATTCCTTGTTATTACTTCTTTTGTGTCCTTTTTTTAGTTTGTGAACTCTTATGCCTTCTAACGTTTGAGATTCGGCATATAGCGTCTTCTAAGAGATTTCAAATATTTTTATTAGTAATTGAATGCTGCATGATTCAACTCAAATTAGTTTACTTAGTAGGTGGTAAAGGTGAGAACTACCTACTCTCTCGTAAGATGTAATTGCGTACTTGTTTATCATCTCTGTTACATCAGTTAGAATAGTTTCTGATTTAGATGAACATTAACAGGAGAGGCAGTGAAGATCATTGCTTTAGCAGTGGTGCTGGTGATACTGGGTTTACTTCTGTAGATAATTTTACGATTTTAGCTATAGTTAAGTACCTTGTTTTCACACTTCCAGACACATGCGAGATCATCAATTGGAATTGGAAGAGCCAGAAATTCCTGCAGATTCATTCCTTTTTCATTGTTCCAATGAGTTCTAATGAGAGATAGAGACATTTTTTTAAGATTTGCTTAAATAGTTGGTCTAAGACCTAAAATTGTGAATATGAAGAATTTTTAATAGATATAATTCTTTTAAAAATTCTTCATACGTAACCAGAAAATCACGAGTTCGAGTTACGGAAACAGCCTCTTTGTAAAATGCAATGCAAAGGGAGACTTGCATATAATTGATGACTCTCTTCTGATTCTCGTAGTGTATGAGCTTGCCCAATTTTTATATGTTTTTTTTATAAATACTAGCTATCATCCAGGCTTATGAGGTTACACATTGGTTAGTTTTCAAAATGTAGAGTTTTACATTGAAACTCAAAGTTTAAAATATTGAAATACTAATGTTCAAAATTAGCATCTTGTTTACTTAACTTGTGTACTTAGCATTGATGCCGGCCTTTGGACTCATATTCTTGAAATTTCCGTTCTTCATATGCGACAGCAACAAAAAGGTTCAGATTTTACTAAATGATTTCGTTGATGTGGAATATTTTATATCCAAAGATTAGTTTCATAACTCAATCTTTAAAATTTATAATAATCTTTTTTAATTGTCTCAAACTCGTAAAATTTATTTCTTGTGTGTTTACCAATTAATTCATAATTTAAAAACAACTTTTCATCATAATTGAAAATCTGCTTTCATCCTAGCAAATTAGGTTTCTTTTTTATATCAGTAGAATTTTTTTCAGTCAAGTTTTTGTTTTCTGTAGACCTTTTTTTAAAAGAATTTTTTAAGAAATCAGTTGACTATGTAGCTGTTATTTAAAATAGAGCTTTTTTTTAAAGAGCTTCATATAGTAGTCTATTGGTAACATAAAAATAAAAAGCATTATTAATTTTAATTATATTTTATTTTGTAATTAAAATTATTTATGCATATAAGTATTATTTAAAGTATATTAAACAATATGCAAAGAACAATATATTAATTATTATATATTTTTAAATCATATAAAACATAAATGAAAATATATCTAATTAAATCTTTTATATGGATTTTAACTTAAGTAAAACTGGTATTAAAAATAAATATTAAAATATATAAAAAGTCAAATAATATTATATAAATCTTAAAATAAATATTCAAATTGAGTAAATAGTTAAATACATAATATATTTTATTTTGTAATAAAAATTATTTATGCATATAAGTATTATTTAAAGTATATTAAACAATATGCAAAGTACAATATATTAATTATTATATATTTTTAAATCATATAAAACATAAATGAAAATATATCTAATCAAATCTTGTATATGGATTTTAACTTAAGTAAAACTAGTATTAAAAATAAATATTAAAATATATAAAAAGTCAAATAATATTATATAAATCTCAAAATAAATATTCAAATTGAGTAAATAGTTAAATACATAATAAATTATACATTTATTGTGGATATTGTGAGAATTATGTGTAAAACATAAGAATACAAGGACTAAAAATAAGCTTATTAATTAATCTAAAAATTTTACCTAAAAAGTTCTAAATTTAGGCTTCTTAAAAAGATATATTTTGACTGCCAAAAAAGTTATATCTATTAAATAAGTATTTTTTTATTTTACATCTAAACATTCATTTAAAAAAAAGTTTTTGTGAATTAGCAAAACGCTTACTCAGCTTTTAAAAGCTCATTCAAACATGCACCAAAGGATGATAGTAAAAGTGAAAACATGTTAATGATAGATATAACAAAAAATCTATTTTTCAATTTAATCATAAATTGTTTGTTTGTTAATTACATATATGTGTATTTAATGAATTATCCATTATATCTAAAAGTAGAAGCGTTTTCATGATATTAAAAAAATGCACTTTCTCAACTCTTATACAAAGGTGAATTGTTACTGATGTCAATGTTAAGGTTTCACCGGGCGCAGCTAAGTTAGTAAGAAGTTTTGTTTTTGGCTTAAGCGAGATCGCAGGTTTAAACCGTCTGTATGTATATAACTGTATTTAAAATTTAAAGTCAGAGCTTTATTTCAAACAAGACTTAAACCTATTTTTTGGAGGATACGGTTATGTTTGGGAAGCATACACTCATGTCAATAATGAATCGTGTGCACTACTGTGTAAGCTTTTATAACTATGTGCAAGTTGAAAGACAACATTACGAGATTTGACACACCCATATAGAGTCAAACACAGCCTTGTCAATGGTGGATACGACCGTGTGCGTTGATCGTATAAGTCACCATAATCGTGCGTCTCTATAACATCAAATTTTGCAATTTAAAGCTTGAACACGATTATCACATACGGTCATGTAGACGATCATGTCTAGTATACGAAACCTTATCTTTAGAGTTTAAAGATAAATTTGACAGGTAGAGGTTATATGTATAGAAACACCCTATAAAAGAAGAATTTTAGAATCCAAATGGTATTTATCAACTACAATTTTATTGAAGTTTGATCCCAAGGATTAGCTGGGAGAAGTATAGTTATATATATGGGTCGATTTATACTCTGTCGTAGAAGAATTTTTTAGAGAACTCAAGAGAGAGAGCTAGCTAGAGAGACTATCTTTAGTTGTCTTATAATATATTCTTAGGTTATAATCAGAATTCAAAAGTTTTATTATTGGTACCTTGCTATTTAACTTTAGTGGATTTTATTGTTGGTTTTATCCCGTGCGACTACATTGGAAGAATTTTACATTAAAATCATATGTTCATTATCTTTCAATCATCTTTATCATTCGGGTGGCTTGTTATTGGAACCAGATCATCTATCCAGTTTTTATGGTGTCTTATTATGTCTAGCGAATCTCAACCATTCATTTATGCAGGTCTCACATAAATAAACGTGGGATCCACATAAATGAATGGCTAAGATTCACTGGACATAATAAGACACTATAAAACTGGACAGAAGATCTGAACTCCTTATTATTGGTTGAGTAGACTTGAAGATTTTGCTGATTATTATTACTTGGAGCCTCAATAAGTGATATCAAAGCCTTAGGTAGGGAGACTAACAATAGCTTTATGGTCAAGTTGACGTTAACCAACTACTAAATTTGGAGACTTGTGATGGAAGATTTCTTGCATTGCAAAGATTTCTATGATCTAATCAACATAAACAAAAGTATAAAAGGCAATGTCCTATCTAAGCTGGAGAAGATGACAGATGAGAACTATCAAATAGTGGATTGATATCAATATATTCAACCATATATTCCAAAAGACAAACCCTTTCAAGTTGTGAAAGCAAATAGAGGATCTTTATGAGAGGAAGACCACCCATAATAAGGCCGTGATTAAAAGACTTGTAATCCTAAAAGTTGAAGATTGAGAAATCAATGTCAACAAATCTAAACGATTTTCAGGATATCATTAATAAGCTGACCATCATGAAGATCATTTTGGTGATGAGCTGCAAGTCTTGTTTCTGCTGAGTTTCTATCCAGAAAGTTGGGAAACTTTAGTTATAACTATTAGCAATTCCACTTCGGATGATGTGCTTTATTTGGATGTGATCAAAGAAAGCTTGGTAAATAAAGAGATTAGGATGAAGGAGATCATTGTCGACAAATGTCCAGGCTCCTGTGGTAGAAAACAGAGGAAGAAGCAATATTAGAGGTTCTAAAGGGTAAGAACACGTCAAGAGATGACAAAGAGACCATAATGTACCACTACTACACTAAACCTGGTCACATAAAGAAATTTTGTTACAAGTAAAAGAGAGACTAGAAAAAGTAAGGTACCCATAAGGATGAAAATGACAACAACACTACAACAACGATATCAAGCACAAATGATGAAGTATTATTGATTTGTACAACCAATAAGTATCTCCATATCAATTTTTTGTTTACAAATATGCTTGACGAAAAATTGAAAGTGTGTGATGGAGAATTACCTTTCTGAAGTTCTTTAGAGGACTCAAAAGAGAGAGAGAGGATGTTATAGGAAGTATGAGAGACTATTTGTTGTTTTCTTGTGAGGAATTCTTGAGTCAGAGTCGATAGCCTCTTTACTCTTTCTTTACAGCGTTTGGCGGCACTTGTTCGCTGGTTTCGTTGATCTCGGCACCGGCCTCTCTGATACTAGAACCACCTGTAATATCCGACATTGATCTCCTCTTTCTAGGATCAGACCCTCCAGATGATCGTCCCGAAACAAAACCTGGGATTTCTGGACATGAATTACTCCTACTTAATCTTGTACTAACGTTGGAGTCAGACGATGTCATCTGCTTGAATTCAACGTCATCTTCTTCCACTTTAGTTACCTTCATGGACAAACCACTGCCGAATCTTTCACTCGTGGACTTTCCAGGACTATACCTGTTGCTGTACGTAGCACTAAGCATGTCCGACCTCAAAGACA
>JANZLX010000213.1:43702272-43712467 GCA_025531955.1 Erythroxylum orinocense | reverse complement strand
ATATAGAATGTGTCTTACCCCGAATTAGATATATGCTTCTTCGTATCTTGCCAAACAAGTTATGAAATGAAGAACCCCGATATAGTATGACATAAAAATTTAAGCTACATTTCCAGAGCTAGGGTGGAGAGATTGATATAGGAAACCATTTCTCAATTCTAGATTATGATGATTTGGGAACATGTGTTGACAGTTGCAGGAGTAAGTTAACTAATAAGGATATTAAGGTCAACTCATCCTTTTGACTTTTTAAGTCTAATACATATCCGTAGATCTTATACAATTGCGTTATGCAATTCTAAATGTATTCTGACAATTGTTAATGATTATTCCTATTATAATTATGTGTTCTTGCTTAAAAACTGAAGGTTAGGAACTAATTGGAAAAATTCATCAAGATAGTCAGGTTTGACCATGGAGGAAAATATTACGGAAAACATGCTATTTAAGGACTTTAAAAGGTCCGTTTGCCAGATATTTGGAATCAATTGGAATAGTGACTTAAGTCCTTATGTCGAGTAGTTCTGAACAAAATGGTGTATTGCCAAAAGGCATAACTATAACCTAAAAGACTTAAAGTAGATATAGAACAAGACTATTCTACCTAATTATATAGAAGTTTGAAAACTCAGCCTTGCACACATTTATGTATGGGGCTGCCCTACTGAGGTAGTACAATCCTTATAAAGAAAGATTGCATGCTCGTTCCGCTCATTGCTATTTAGTAAGATATCTCAACCATTTTAAGGCTACAACTTTTACTGTAAAGAAGGTGGGACCAGAATAGTGGAATCACAAGCAGCTAAGTTTTTGGAATACAATCTCTATGATGATGGTGGGCTTTTTGACACTTTGGATGATAGTAGGGCGAATACTACAGTTATCATGTACCCATTACTCATATAGTTAGATTCGGTAGATCTAGGTTTTTGTACCATGACCGTACAGGAACATGAACCCCTACCTGTACATACAGAGGTTCCTGGGGGTACAAGATCTAACGTAGTTAGGTAAATCGACCAAAGTGAGATGACCTGCTATCCTATCTAATTTCATAGTCTATCAGGTGAACATAACTATACTATTAGACACGTTACAGATCCATTTACTTTTACAGAAACTATTTTTGGACCCAATGCAAATTTGTGGTGGGATGCAATGACTGATGAGATACACGCCATGAAGCATAGCAAAGTATGGGAGCTAGTTGATTTTCATCAGAACTGCAAACTCATCAATTGTAAATGAAGTTTTAAGACCTAAAAGGTTTTAGGATAAAGTTTAGTTACCTAATGGTTCACTCAGAGAGAAAGGTTGACTTTATGTTACCTTTTCTCTCGTATCCTCGTAGGATACATTTTGAGTGATTTAGTTCATGATGATATAGAGTTACATTAGATGGCTGTCAAAACTACTTTCCTGAATAAAACCTTTTATGAAGTGGTCTATATGGTACAATTTGAAGGATTTCAGGATCCAGATAGAGCTGACATGGTTTGCGCTTTATGCAAATCAATATATGATTTATATCAAACCTTCCGAAAGTGACACCTTACATTTGATAAGGTTTAGCCTCTTTCGACTTCATGGAATATAAAGTTAAAAAGATGCTTGTACTATGAGGTCGGGGGGGCGGGGAGGGGGAGCAAAGTTATCTTCTTATTATTGCATATGGATGATATATTGCTTATGTCAAATTACTTGACCATGTTGTATGAGGTTAAGCAACTTTGGCCAAGAACTTTGAAATAAAGGACCTTGGTGTAGCATCTTCTATCCTAGGTATTCAGATTCATCGAAACAAATCTCAACACTCATCAGACCTCTCATAGAGTGCATACATTGAGTATATGTTACAAAGGTTTAATACGATTAACCGTAAACCTGTTGTAGCATCTATCTCTCATAGTGAGAGATAATCTTTGGCATAGTATCCAAAGAATAAAGTAAAGAGAGAGGTTATGAAAAATGTTCCATATTCTAGTACAGTTGATAGCTTGATGTATGCTCAACTATATACTAGGTAGGACATTGCATTTACTATTTGACTGTTTGGTCAATATCTGGTTAATCCAAGTGTAGACCATTAGAATGCAATCTAGCTAGTGTTAAGACACTAAAAGGAATTAAGGATTAGATGTTGACATATAGAAAAGTCAACATACTAAACTTCATAAGGAATTTAGATTCAGATTTTAGCCATATGTCCAGATGATCGAAAGTTCACTCAAGGTTACAGTTTTAAGTTTGTAGACGGTACAACATGGTGGAAGTATGTCAAGTAGATACGAGTAACTTCCTCAACTATGCATGCTATGGGGCTGCTTCATAGACGATTTAACTCAAAAACTTGATTTATGAGTTATCTGTGGTTGATTCAATGGCTAGACCCATTCGGTTGTACTGTAATAATCTTGTTGCTATGATGTTTAATAACAACAAAGAATATCAAGGTCTTAGCATTTAAAGGTCAATTATTTGACAATAAAGGTGTTGATACGAAAAGGTGAAATTAAGGTTTGGAGCATTTAAGAACTGAGGAAATGATAGTTAATCCTTTAACTAAATGACTTCACCCACTTATGTTTGAAATACAAATATACAGTGAGGGTGTTTTGATGTCTTTAGACGTTGTTAGTTAGGGGATCGTTATGTTTGCTTTATGTACATTTGATGTATTATGACGGTATGATGGTTCATCGATCAAGATGATCATCATTTATCCTCAATCATACGTGTTATCATATATTGTTATAATATGTATGAAATTCCTAAGATTTGTGTCGATCTTAAGCATTTAAAGGTCACTGAGCATATATACAGATTGACCTTGTGCCTTTTAAAGGTCATTAGGCATATCTACAGATTGAACTTGTGCTTATCTCATTTAAATGTATACAGTTTTAAATGGATATTCATGAAGTTTGTTATAACATAGGGGATATAAGTTTTCAATCCCATAAAGGTTCTCTAATGCAGTTTAATATAAATTTGGAGAACATAACGGTTTTCTCTAATGCAGTTTAGCATTTGGTAAGAGGAAACAAATTTTCTCTAATGCTATTTAGCATTCGGTAAGAGAAAACATAATTTTTCTAATGCAGTTTAGCATATGCGGTTTAGCATAAAGATGGAGCAATTGAGACCTACAAATGAAGATGATATAATTTAGATCATAAAGGTATCATCCTAGTTTGCCACACTCCATTTTCCCATTCATGTTAGTGAGGTATTAAGTATACGTGATTGTATTGGATTTGCGTCGCACATGACACATACATTTGCTACTTTTCGGTATTGAAAGCCTTGCAGGACGGAATGATGGACTTTCGTTATCTTTAAATCAAATGTTTTGTTTTTAAACCTAATCGACTAATTCAGTAGTGTGTCTTAACCGAGTTTTTAAATTGTTTTTAAACTAGAGTCAAAACTGCAATTAATACTTGTCCAAAGGGGAGAATGTTGGACAATTTTGTCCTTTCTTATAAAATTGGACAACATTTAATTGCATTTTTTATTTTTTTAATAACTTATCAGTTAAGTTACATAATTTGATCCAGATAAAGATAATGAATTGGCCCAATAAATGATCTAAATTAATGGGTCGAAGTTCATGTGAAAATGGATCACAATTAGTATAGACTGGACCCATATCGGTTTTATGATGGAGAAGCCCGATATGGATGCTATATATAAAGGTTAAGGTCTCCTGCAGTTGCTCATATATATAAATCGTAAGGATAAAAATTCTCTGACCTGTTAAGAGAGCTTACATTTTAAGAAAACCATAGAAAGATCTTACCCTCGTCTTGGAGAGCAATGCCCATGCAGATGGCCGTGGATTCGCGTTTGTTTCGGCTTCGAAAAGCTCGTTTGAAATTAAGGAGACAAAAACTAGGTATTTTTCGTATTTCTTCGTTTCTTTCCCTTTCACATTTGATTTGAGATACGTAACTAAGGTACCGTTACGTATTACAAAAGCAAGAGATCCAATTGTAGCACCTCACTCTCATAGGACATGTACCCGACATCCTGAATGATATCTATATACATACCCCACATGGGTGGGATGCTAGAACAATCACGACACTAACTTAATCATGGCATCATCAATTAAAAGATAATGTCACACTATTAAAACAAAACATATTTCTCATTTCATTTCAAAAATTGAATATGTATATTGTATCATTTCATATTTCATCCCTATATACAACATTAAAGAGCTATTAGATTCTACAGCTCTATTTCAAAATGTGTTACATACTACATGAAAGAGGAATTATATAAGATTCTATCTAATCCTTCAGTCTCAGTTGACCGACATTTGAGCCATTTTTTCTTTTCAAAAGTACAAAAATTATACTTCTTCTAGAGTCTCTCTGTCATTAGTATCCTCTCTCAAACCTGAAATGTCAATGTTGCAATTTTGGTGAGTTTTGCGAACTCAATGGGTTAACCATCCTCGATGGATCACTCAAATCATATAACATATCACATCTTGTATTCACATTATTCACATCATTTCATTTATCATATAGCATCACATATCACTTATTTCATATATCACATTCAGAGTAGTCAAACAGATCATTTTTTATCATTTAAAACATACATATTAATTATAAATGAAATAAACATGAGACTCACTTTCATTTATTATTTTGTTGTCATTTAGTGCCTTTTTACTAGCTCATATCTCTTGTGGATATCGGGCTTGTTTTAGATAATGTCCTATATCCCTTAGTGGATACCAGGTACATTCACAACTGAGCCAAAGGCTCTTATCACATTATAAGCTTTAAGTTCTTTTTCAGTTGCTACTCCGGTCACAACAGCCTTTATATTGTCATGCATTTATGTAATGAAATGCATCATATTCACATTTACCATCGAACCTTAGTACGACATTCAGCATAATTGTCAATTATCACTTATTTCGTCAAATTCACATACAAGGAGCACTTCCAATATCTTATTCATGCATCAAACGTCTCAGATATTCAATGTCTGAAATCAACACAATAACATCCACTAAATAATTCAATACAGAATTTAAAACGAACAATTATTCAAGTTAGACCATCTAGGTTATCACATTTTGCTCCAAAAAGCTATTGTCTTGAAGTTCCGGTAACATCTGGATGTGGTCGCTCAAAGCGCTCTTCTAAATCATGCAATACATACACATTTTCACACATCACAACTTTGCACAATTATAAGTATTCATTTATACACAAATATGTATATGGATTATGTACAATGCATGCTCAATGATAATCCCAGGTATTTTTCCTTTCTTTTCATCTCATGATCATTCCTACTTCGAAACTCGTATATGTCTAATTTGAACTTAAGTTTACACCTCAATATTACATACTCATTCCAAGTTCATCACTCAATTGATCATTCCAGCTTTTTTTTCAAAACAAAATTTTTAGGTCAATTTTTGCATGGTCATTATGATAATGAAATTGAGGTATTTAGGCAATACCTTCTCTTCACAAATGTTCCACTATGTCTTAAGTTTCTAATGACATGAAGTTCATACAATTCCTATAATTTATACTCAAAATACTTCAGACTGTTCTCAAACTGCAACAATACTCAATACTCAACTTCGAGCCAAAATTTGAAACTCTTAAAGACAAAATTAAAATTTGACTCCTTCATGAAATTTGTAGCCATATGTCTCTACTTTAATATAAATAAAAAATAATCCCATTTTAATATCTACAGATCAAGAGATGGACAAAATACAGATGTATATTCAGTGAAAACACTCTATTTAACAATATTCCAACACACTTCATCATTTTCATCCTAAAGTCATTAATCAATAATTATCAGTCCTTTCCTAACGAATTCATATGGCCATGAAATTTGGTGGAGAGGAAAAACAATGTGTGAGGAGTTCATGGTCCAAATTTCAAGTCAATCGGAGGTCCCAAAAAGATGTTATAGTTAAAATAGTGAAGGATGTCAAAAACTGTCAAAAGGCATTACACTCTCACTATCACGATGGTGCTTGTGCACAGTCGTGCAATTCCTGCTGGTTTTTCTTTGTAGCACAATTGTGCAACTCCTCTGAGGTTCCTTTCTATCATGATCGTGCTTGTGCATGATCGTGCACTACCTAATTTCTCCTCTCAGACGATGTTCTCCAAATTTTACGAAACTGCAGATTTTTCATTTCTTCTTCATCTCTTTTACTAAATCCATCATTTCTAACTTATGTCCTCATTATTTCCTCTTCATTCATACTTCCATTTCAGCTTAACTCATTCAAACACAAAAATCAAAATCTATGATTGATCAAAAACATCAAAACTGAACATATCAAATACACATCATCAAATTTTCTACACTTTTTCATTTTCATTATTACCTTCATTTCATCTCAATTCATCATTTTAATCCTTACCATATCACGACACCACATTACTCCTTTTTCCTTAACTCTAGACTCAATTTTATTTCATTTCTAAAATACCCAAAGAGATTCACGTAATAACAGTGAAAACAAAGCATACACATAT
Source organism: Erythroxylum orinocense (assembly GCA_025531955.1). Taxonomy (NCBI): domain Eukaryota; kingdom Viridiplantae; phylum Streptophyta; class Magnoliopsida; order Malpighiales; family Erythroxylaceae; genus Erythroxylum; species Erythroxylum orinocense. Next base: position 43,705,928 of record JANZLX010000213.1, on the reverse strand, counting down.
CATTTTTCCATGAATTTCTACACTCTTTTTATACAAATTTTCAATGATCTTTCTATTTCAAAAAACATTTCAACAGCATCTTATGAAATATTGATCATCATAAACACAAAAATAAGACATCAATATTTTCATTCTTCATCTATGATGCACAAGTATAATGGCCACTATTCTCATAATCATGTAATATCGATTAATCACTATATTTGTTTCATATTCATACTACTCGTGAAACTTAACATGTTTCTTACTTGCTAAAACCTCAAGTTCTTCAAAACACAAGGAAGCCTTGATTTTTCATGCAACCCATGTACATCATCATGGAGGTTGAGAGGTTAAGGTTTCTTGTGACAAATGAAAATGGAAACAAGGTGAGAGTAGCAAGTGAAAGGAAAGAGAGTTGGGTTCATCGTTGATGAAGGTTGGTAAGAAAATTTGTGAAGAAGATGAAGAAGCTTGAAGAAGAAAGCCACGAAGAAGAAAAAGAAAGCAAGAACAAAACAATTAATGGTCTTTCAACTAATAATCGTGGTTTAAAGACTAGGTTGTCACTTGCCACATGTCCAATTTCTATTAGTTTAAACTAGGTTCTTTTATTGGACTAGTCCAATCAACTCTAATTTCTACTCCAATTGTCTCCCAATTTTTAATGACATTTGTCAATAAATCCTAAAGTTATTTATAAAATTTGCCATTGTTATTTGACTCTTATTTTTACTACCATTTATCAACTATCTTGTCACTTGATATTTTTTCTAGTCCAGAAATACCCTAAAATTTCAAAAATTTCTTAAATTTCACGAAAAATTATAAATCAGTAAGTATACTCTCCACGCTAGTTTTCAATACAAATAAACCATAATTCTCAATAAAATCACATTTATAAATCAATTATACCCGAAAAATGTCAATAAATACATGTACAATCATTTTAATATGTAAAAATCAATATTCACGTGTGTGTGTGTGTGTGTGTATGTGTGTCATATTATGCATGAGCATGAAATGCACTTTCTAACCTCTCAATAACCTCTTATGTGCTCTATTTTAGGGTTCTAACCCTTAACATTTGATAACGGGATGTTACACCAATTGTAAGTGTTTACTGCAAAACGGATGATGATTGTAAGGAAAATCCAGCTTGTCACATTATAGTTCTCAAACCTTATGTGGTTTGCCGTTGCCAGAGGCCGTGCCATTGTTATACTAAACCTCCTCCCTCTCTAGCTTAAGCTTTCGTTAATAGTCAAGCTTTATTCAAGAATATATATACATACACACATACACTCACACAATGTCAAAGGAATAAGAACTCGACAATTTCCCTATTTATCAAAGCAAATGTTTTTATATGTATGTCTCCATTGGCAATTTGCGAGTAACCCCAATTAATGACTCTTTACATCTTCATTCTATTTCTCTCTTACACTAAACACATGCACGCTGACGCAGATACCGTTGCTCTAGCACACATTAAATTTGTACAAACTCACACCTGCCTCAATTCATAAGAATTCATTATCTTACTAAGCCTGTGTGTGTGATTAAAGGGGTGCTTGGTCAATAAGTTTGGGAAGATACCAATAAATAAGGAATGAAAAACAATCAATTGGTTATATATTATCATTACATGAACAATGTTTTTATATCAAAATTTTGAGATTACTCCATATCCTAAATATGAGAGGAATGAAAGTCATCTTTGAGTAACGTGCAAGTATCATGGGCGTAACAGATCGTTGTCACGCCCATGAGAGGAGTTTCACAGGTATGACACGCCCATAACAATTATTTTTTCTTTGTTTTCCTTTTTAACAAAATAATATAATTAATTTGAATATATTAAAAATAAATATGATTAATTAAAATGTATTAAAATTTGATCTAAAACAAAAAGTTAATGACTTTTTATTTTTCAAAATTTTTGACAAACCAATCATTATCAATTGTAACAGTAATCATTTATTTGTCATGACAAACTATCATTATTATAATAATTATTTTCATTCTCATTCTTCGCTATATTCATTCTTATTCATATTACCATTGTCCCATATGAATCAAGTGCTCCCTAAAATAGATAAAAACTTGGAGAAATTAAATATGATGCGGCAGTAAATATTTTCTCTAATTGAAAGGGTTTCCATTGCATTCACGTTCCCACGGTTAGAACCCTTTCATCTTTATTCAAATCATGATCAACTCACTATTTATAGATGCAACGAACACATAATGAAAGGAAGAATTTTTTGGTCGACTAGCATTGTTCTCAATACATACGTTTCAGGTTTCTTTGTGGTTTCCCTACAGCATTCATGTAATGGAAATTAAATAGTTGTTCAATAGTTTTAATTGTTAAAGTATAGCATTGTATCGTGCCACAAATAATTGTCGCAGGTAGCCCAATTAAATTTTGGAAGTACTTATCTAGACTCCGTATTTATCTTTATGTCTGTCTAGCATGTATATATTCAAATACCAGGTACAATATATATTTAAGGTTTAAGATAATATAGCGTAGGCTGCTGAAATCATTATCACACCTGCAATAGACGCTGGGGGACGCATCTGACCCATGTTACGCATGCACGTGTGCGGCGACCCGCAGACCCGCCCATCGACACTGACGAGTGCATCACTCATGCAACACGTATCCTTACCTCGTTAGGTCACGTGTTGAGCATTCCACGCACCTGCCCCACCATCTCTGCTCTGTCACTGTAGGCGGGATGGTGCATGTGCGGCATACGTCACACGCATTCGCCATCCTGTGTCGCCATGCGTCCTGCATCGGGTCGGTGCATTACCTACACTATGCAGGTGTCGAGCACATGTACTTGACGGTCTCCGTCGCTTAGCGATGGTTCGGGCTCATTTCAGGGAGATTCGGGCCATTTTTTGCCCATTCGGGCTCATTTCACTCCGTTTCTCAAGGCTAAATACTTTTATACTAATTTTATGCAATAATAAGTTAAAAAAAAGTGAAAAATGGAAGTTAGCTCTCTGATAACCTTATAGAGAAAAACTAAAAAATCTTTATTTTTAACCACTCGATCACGTTACCACTCTAATACCACGTAACGAAACCTTAGTTACATATCCTGGATCGAACGTGAAAGGGCAATAAATGAATAAATGTCGAAAATACCTAATTTCAGTTTCATAAATTCAAACTAGCTTTCCAGAACCGAAACAAGAGTGAATCCATCTCTATCTTTACAGGAACTGCTCACCGGAACGCGTTTAACATCTTTATATAGTTTTCTCAAAATGTAAGGTCTCTTAACGAGTCAGAGAATCCATATGTTTATGAATAACACAAGCAGCTGTAAGAGGCCTTAACTTTTATATCTAGCATTCATATTGGGTTTCTTCATTATAAGCCCGATATGGGTACGGTTCACATTGATTAGAATCTATTTTCCTCTTGGACTTCGACTCATTGGCTTAGATCATTTATTAAGTTACTTTATTATTTTTATATGGATTAAATTACGTAACTTAATTGATAAGTTATTGAAAAACCAAAAAGTACAGTTAAATATTATCCAACATTATGAAAAAAAAATCAAAGATATCCAGCAATAGGCATAAGGATGATAAGGGTGATAGTAGTAGGGATTGTGAGCATGGACGGAGCCATGTTTGCGCACACCCCC
>JANZLX010000213.1:43678207-43702172 GCA_025531955.1 Erythroxylum orinocense | reverse complement strand
AATTAATTTCTTATTGTTATTGTTATTATTATTATTTGTTAACTTTTTTACTAATACAAATCATTCGTTTTAAAATAATTAATGAATTACATATTTCTAATCATATTATACTGCAAGGGTATTTTAGTCATTGACATTGTTTTTATGTTCTGTTAACTGCAACCAAACGCATTTCTATCCTCAAGACGGAAACAATTTTATCTGTTTTGTCCATCACAACTACATACGTCACCATTTCCAATTTTTATTTTGCTTTATCTCTAAATTTTTGTCTCGTTCTATCTTTACGTACTAGAGATAATAACCAAACACAGCGTAAGGTCTAAAACCTTGGCTCTCACCTTTGTCCCTCTCTCGCCAATGTCCCTCTTTATCGCCTCTCCTCTCTCGCCGCTGTCGGAATTTATTCATTTTTGATGATATTTCATATCTTCATCTTTATCAAAAACTTAAATTCATTGAATTATTTATGCTTTGCAAAGTTAATCTCGTCTTCTATTACACACACCTTATATATTTAGTATGATAAAATAAAAATTTTGTATTACACAAAATTTGGAGGAGTTCAATATTAGGTAATTATATTCATGCATCTTTGCGTTTAGTGTCATATACCTTTAATTATTATCGTAATTAATGTATAGTAAATGAAGTAAATTCGAGATCCTAATGATGTCTCCAAGTTTAAGTTAAGCCACCTCATAACTAATTAACAACCGCATCGCCACCTTTCTTAAGAGCATAGCATGCTTTGAGGACTTTCTTCTTTCCAACTATCTCTCGTTGTCAAAACTAACAATATTAACTACCCATCCTCCATATGTTTCGCGAGTTTCTTCATTAGCAGGAACAAACTAAACTAAGAAAAGAATAGAAACATCGAAAGATCGAGTCGTTACTGTTTCCTTGTTCCTTTCCTCCTGTCTTTTTCCGTTGAATGTCTTTCTATTCCCTCGTCGTCCTCTCCTTGGACGACGAGTGGGGTTCCCTTTTAGACCCCGCCATTCCTACCTCCTGCTTCTAATTCATCACCCACCAATTCATAAAACCACATCAAGAAAGAGAAGTTGCATTTTCTTTTTCTTTGCTTTTTTTTGAGTTTTTTGTTTGTTACTGTTGAAAATGTCCAACGTCCGGGTATCACCGTTTCAACTTTTGGAACTTAATGTGATTTCTGCTCAAGATCTTGCCCAGGTTTCGCGGAAGATGCGAACCTACGCGGTGGCGTGGGTTCACCCTGATCGAAGGCTTTCGACCAGGGTCGACACGGACGGCCATTGTAACCCCACGTGGAATGACAAGTTCGTATTCCGTGTTGACGATCAATTCCTGTACGGTGACACCTCTGCTGTCATGATTGAGATCTATGCCGTTCATTGGTTTCGTGACGTACACATTGGTACTGTTCGTGTGATCGTTGGGAATCTTATACCGCCTCCTACCAACCACCATGATCACCACCGCCAAGTTCAACTTGGCATGCGTTTTGTTGCTCTACAAGTTCGACGCCGTTCAGGACGTCCTCAGGGGATTCTGAATATTGGGGTGGCACTTCTTGATAGCACCAGGCGAAGCCTGCCATTATTCTCGCATATAAATGCATCTGCCGTTGGGTATAGCTATTTGATGGGTGAGAAGGATTCACGTACGCATCAGCATAAAGATCATAATGAAGGTAGCGATAATGGTAACTCTTTCCCGTTTTCTTGGCCTCCCAAGCCTGAGTTAAGGCGTACCAAGAGCGAGTCTAGTTCTATGGTGGGGTCATCTGTAGTGACATCAAGGAAAAAGATACATAAAGGGGAGGGAAGTTCGGTGATCGATGACTCAATAGAGGAGAAAAAGAAAATACATAAAGGGAAGGCAAGTTCGGTGATTGATGACTTAACAGTGGAGAGAAAGAAGAATAGAAGGGGACGATCGAAAGCTAGTTCCGCAGTAAGCAGCTCAGATGTTGTAAAGAAAGACATAAACAAGTCGCCCTTTAATGGCTTTGACATTACCGAAATCTCCAAAGCCAAGTTCAATCCCAATCCCAAGTTTGTGGATTCCTCATCCGATAGCACAGAAAACAATAAAAATTTCAAAGTACCAAACGGGACCTTGAAAAGGATGAACTATCCGGCCGGTCCACTTGTTATAACCGATTCAGAATTGGGTCCATCGGCTTCAGAAGTGGCAGCGGCCGTGGCGAAGAGAAGACCATATGCGGAGGATTCAGAGAGTGAGGTGATGTGGGAATGGAACATGGACGGTGCGGAAAGTCTCCGGTCTAAACTAGAAAGGTGGCGAGCGGAGGCACCGCCGGTATATGATCGTGGAAGTGTATTGTCGGATTTTACTACAGGTAGTGGTAAACCTAGTGGTGGTAAAAGCTCTCGTGATAGGAACCACAGACATAGCACCGACGGAAACGGTTTGTTTTCTTGCTTCGGTAGCATTTGCGGGATAGAGTGCTCCATCGTTTGCGGTGCTTCCAATGATCAGAAAGGCAAAGGTCGACGAGTCAGCCGTAGCCCCTCGTCAAGTATTTTGAGTTTTCTTTGAAGGATCATGTTGCTTGTTTTTTCTAATGCAAAAAGGATTTTATTTAAATGTGGATATGTGGGTGATCATAAATTTCTACAAAGACATATTCGGGGGTACGAGGTATAATTTTTCACACCCATGGGATGGTGTTATTTACACCGATAATTATCTTTTGGTCCCCTTTGATTGTTTTAATTAACTTATTTTTATTCTATTTGTTGGTCCTTTCTCTTTCGTAAACTTTCTTTTACTACTTGTTCATAATTTTGGCTTTTGCCTAAAATAAGTTACGGGATTTTTTTATTTTTGAAATTGACGTAATAGTTTGCAAATCACATCAACCGGATATTTCATGCTAAATAAGCTCTATACGACAGGCTCGATCAAAAGGGCGTAAGTAGGAAGATTTGAACATAGTACCTTTTGGCCTCATATCTCCTACTCTACCAACTCGACCACTCCATACAAGACTGCAAGATATTATTTGTATAATAATACTGATAAACAACATGATCATTAGGTTTAAAAATTAACAATAACGTCTCAAATTTTTGACATAAATAACAATTAAAAAATAAGATCAATAGTTTTTTTAATTAACTTGTATTTAATATATAACATATTATATATCAAACAAAAATATTATTAGAATGAGATTTTCCATTCTTTCAATTTGATCATATTTATGTGTGCAATTCACTCTTTTTTAAACCAATAATTGATGCTTAATAGATGATTTAGGGTAGGAGGAAAATCATTAGAATATAGATTAGTCTTGAATGTTATAACCAATGTTGTTAATATATCTTGGCGAAGGTCTATGTGCCTCTGAATTTTAATATTGACCTAATGAATCTTGTTAAGCCACTTAGAAATGTATAAATAGTAGTTAACACTAAATATATCTCTTTGCAATGATTTTGTGATCGCTGAAGAAGTAGACCTAATTCAGTACTGCCTTATTATAGATGAAGAAGTCATGTTTTGATCTTTCTTCAAAGTATATGTACATGTCCTTTTGGATTGTGAACAAGTTATAAGTGATTTTTATGGAGAGGATAATATAAAGTCCATATATTTAATGCACAAAATTTCCGCTTTGCGGAGGTCTGAAGAGGGTCGTAATATAAGCAATCTTTACTTTGTATTTTTAGAATAAAATTATTTTCGGAATTTAATTCTGTAACTTTATAATTACACAAAAATAAGATTTGTCATATCTTAGATTTTTTGAGAAATATATATTCAAGAAATATAATTGGACAATTGGAACCGCAGTTGCAGGCCCAACTATGAAAGAAAAGATACGACGGAACTGAAAGAATAACCGGACCGGGATTTGGGAAGCGTGAGTTCTCTAATAGCGCGTGAAGGACACGGCTGGTTGCTTTCCCCGGAAGAAAAGGAAGAAGGGAGTTGATTGACTTCCACTCCAAAGCCAATCAGAGTGGGTTTTGCTTTTACTTACTTAGTACTTAGTGGTTGTGATATGATAGGGCAAAACCCTCGGTGAGCCGCGTACTCTGTCGGCTGACGTGGCGGTACCTCCGCAGATAACACATGACTTTGGTGCGCATTTGTCGGCCACCCTGTTCTGCTTTGCTTTCTTCTGTTCTATTTCTATTTTTATTTTTGCCTTTAGATAGTCTTTTGATTTATATATATATTTCAGGCATTTGATTAGTTTAAATCTTTAAGATTTAATACCCTACGGTGTCGTTTTGATGGCCTTACTAATTAACTTTCTTTGTTGGTTGATTTTTACTGAAATCAGTCTAATTATATAATTTGATTGCTTTTAATCTCTTCTAATTATATTTTAAATTTTTTATTTTTATTTAATCTTTAGCCAATATTATGACGATCTAATACTGATTAAATTTTTTAAACCTTAAACTTCTTGTCGTATCTATTTAACTTCCAGTTTAGTTTTTATTCATCAATTAAATAATTAAAAAATAGTTTAACAATATTATATGAATATCTATTCAAAGTTTATGAAGTCATAAAGGTTTAGGAATTATAAATTGTAAATATTTTAAATTCTAATTTTTATTATAAGCTTTTCAAAGTTGGACGTATGTCAAACCAGCTCAATAGCGATTAAGAAGATGTTCATATACTAATTAGTACTTGTTTAATTTGAGTATTACAATATAGTTTTCTCTTTAAATGGGCAGGATTAGGATTAGGATTAGGATTAGGACTAAGTTAAGATTCATTCCTTATTTTCTACTCATATTTTTAGTAATTAAAGGAGAAGATTAAAAAGAAGAAGACAAGTAAGATCGCATGGGATAATATTTACCCACTAAACAACAAGCTAAGTTGAAATTTTCTGTTGTTTTAGAAGGAATAATAGTCAGATATAGAGCACTAAGTTGATGTCCGATAAGATGTTACCTTTATCTTGGCATTTGACAAAAAAATAAAATAAAATAAAACATTCTAATAATAGTGATAATTTAATTAATTTAATTTATGAAATTAAAACGAATCTTTGAAACACAGCAAACTGCAAACTGGGCCTATCTATTTTGCTTCATTTTTCAGTTTGGATTTGATCCCCACCAAAGGAGTATTATTTGATTTAATATGCTTTTCTTATTAGCTTTTAGGACTTTATAGAAGAAAAAGTAAGAGAGATTATTTTTAATTATATTTTAAATCTAAACTCGTACTTAATTTTATAATATTAATAAAAATATAAAATTAATCGAATATTAAAAATGTTATTTTGTCATAAATATTACTCGTGAATTAATTATAGTAAGTTATTTTTACTCTCATTAGTATACATATAAAATTTTAAATAAGTTAATTATTATGTTTTTGAATAAAATTAATAATTAAAATGAAAATAGAAAATTGACAGGCTTTTTATGTATTATTATTGTTCAAATTTTATGTATTGTATAATACAAATGGATTCAACTGATGCATCAAACACGAAGAGATTGAGTACTATTCAATCTCTCTCTCTCTCTCTCTCTCTCTCTCTCTCTCTCTCTCTCTCTCTATATATATATATATATATATATATTTGCTAGACTAATCTTAAGCCCCTAAAATCTCATCCTAAGAACCTCGTAAGAACCCACCCTAAGAATTTTGGATGAGGTAAATATGAAATTCCAAAATCTCTCAAATTTCTATGTAGCTTGTGCACTTCTGCGCATAAGGAGTCGTCATATATTGATTGGTCAGCTGCTGATTGATCACTGATCCTACTCAGCATTAGGTTTCCTGCAGCCTCGGGTTCCGTAATAACTCCATCTCCCACACTAGTATTGGAAGCGATACGTTCGTAATTAATCAAACAAAGGAGCATGCCCAGGGGGCTAGAGAATCATCAACAAGGAAAATTCCTCTCTCCTGTCGTATAAAGGAGAGTCTTAAATGAGAAGTTGAAACTAAGCAGGCCATTGCTACTTATCTGTATGCAATATTACTCTTAAATAGCAAAGGGGTTGTTTATATTAAAAGTACAAGTTTTTAACCATTTAAAAATTAAAAATAAATATAAAAATTTCCTTAACAAGCACTATCTAAAAAATATCTTATATCTTATTTAAAAAACCAACTTTATTTATAATATTATTAATTATCATTTGTATTAACACTTTCTTTTATTTCTTTTCAATAATTTCTTTTATTTTGTTATCTTTTCAAATTTTTTAAAGAAAAAGTATTTACTAAATGAGACGAAATAACATCACAATGTAGAGTGTCTAACAAAAAAACAGGTAGTATGTCTCAACTAAGCCTATTGGGATATCTAGTAGCTAATTTAAATAACAAGTGGGTTACCATATTTACATGTCTTGAAATTCATTTAAACGCAAAGAATTGAAAAACACATGCTATTAATTTGTATTCTTCCAGTATCACTCTCAACTCATTGATACTAGTTATTGATCCATAAAACCTCTGCACCAACTGAAAACAATTTGTTTCGACCTTAATTGACACGAAGCCAGATTGTATCAATCAAGATAAGGCTTCTTTGACATTTAACAAACTAACCTCTCTCTCATCTTATTACTAAGCTATATGACATAGTCCCCTGATCATATTGAATTGCGGCGTCAAAATTATACTGCACAATTTCAACCTCTATTTTTAAACCTGAACTGGACCGGTCGGTGGTTTGGTCCGGTTTATCCTTCAAAGCCGGCTATAAATTGACCCAGTCTGAACCGGTCGAACCGGGCCGACCGGTAAGATAATTTTTTTGTATTTTTTAATATTATATATAATTAAATATAATTATTGCATAATTATTACATCACACCGGTTCGATCGGTTCAACCACCGGTCGAATCGGTCAAACCAGTGACCAGTAAAGCCACCGATTCAATGACCGATTCGAGTTTCAGAACACTAATTCTAACATTTGACTCTGAGCTTGACCAATGGACAACAGATCCATCAACACTTATTGTTGGATTAGAATTTTTAGTCTTAAATTGAGTATACTGTCACTCTTCAAGAAATCTGGTTGAATAGGAAACAATAAATCTTCATTTCCTTTTTTTTTGTTGGTTACATAAATCTTCATTTCTTTGCTAAACAATCAAAGTAACCAGAACATCTAATGCCAACCAAATCATATAGAAGTGGGCCCTATCAAGATAGCTTGTAATCATAAATATTTGGTTGCTGTTTATTTTTTTATTTTTTAATTTCTGGTAGAGACAGCCCCACTGTCCACTTATAATGCATCTCCTTTTTAAGGTCTCAACTTTCTAAAACAAGGTTTTGTGCCTTTTGTCCTGGAAATAGTAGACAGCACCATAGTAAGAAAGGAAAAGGGCACATAGAGAAGAAGGATTAGAATAATGCTTTGGCTTGTAAAAAGACTCAACCTTTAAGACTTTAACCTTATGCTTTTATACTAAAGTTATGAGACACCTATCCTCTAATTTAACTTGAACTGTTCCTCTCAAGTTATCTTTAGGTGTTTGCTATATGGATAGCTCCAATTCTTATCATTTTATAATATTTCAAGATAGAAGATCAATTAGGGTATGCAGATTTTAGTGTGTAACCATTTAAAGTATATAATATTGGTATTAGTTTCTTTAAATACTATACGAAAAATGGAATTTCTGAGGTGAGGTCTCAGAGATTGAGAAATTGAACATTTCCTTTTTAAGTATTATCTGATCCAAGTGAGAGTGGGATCATATTTTGGGGTTATTAAAACAAACTAGCATGTCTATTTTAAGGTCTCTATTTAATGGAAGAACAGAACAGGGAAGATCAGATTCTAAAAAGACATGATGATCATGTCAAGAAAAACATGACACTAGTGTTGTGGACCTGTTGGTGAGGGAGAGTGCTTGGCGCACTACCAGACATACGGACCCCATCATCATGACTGCCTCCACCACCTTCTCCCTCAACCGACTCTCTCCCCCTCTCTTTCGCACCCTTTTCTTCACTGTCTGTCCTCCAATTTCACTACCATACTATCTCTCATCTTCTTTTTCTTCAATTCAATTCTCTCTCCGCTGTTCCTCACTCGGTAGTTTTTGCGCCTGTCTTTCACATTAGCAACTCAAAGTTGTGGTCTTTCTTTGTTTTGATGATGGAAGGTGGCCTTGGTTTACTTGGTGGTGGTGGCTCTTCTGGGCCTTCTGCAAATGAGTCCACAGTGTCCAAGGTCGAGGCTTTGGGGGCTGAGGCTAGCTCATATACATCGGAGGCTGAGCTGGAGCTCGGTCTTGGCCTGAGTCTTGGTGGTGGTGGACTGAAGAGTGGTGGTAGTAAGGCAAGTGCATGGGGCGAGTGTGGCAGAATCTTGACCGCTCAACACTTCCCGTCTACGGTGGCTCAGCCTCTCAGAAGTAGCAACGGTAATACTTCAGTTATAGCTTCTGCAATGGGAACTGTTTCTGGGATCAAAAGAGCTGCTGAGCCTGTTTCCCATGAAGGTGGATCCCCCACTTCTGGCAGGTCAGACGCTATGCTGTGCTCTCTGGCATGATTATAAGTTTGAACTATTACACCAAGTGCTGTTTTTGGTTGCTGATTGGAAGTTAACTGAAAGTTTGGAGAAGATATCTTCATGTTTTCATTGATATTCTCTCTCTTTTTTTTTAAACATGCATATCATCCGGACTGTTAAGCATGATGTTAGAATTTTGTCGAAGGTGATAACATATTTTTCTTTCCTTTAATTGCTTATTTTGAAATAATTGTTGCGTGTTTTCTCATGTATATATATTCTGCTATTTAGCTTTTACTCACTGAAACGTCTTGTTGTTGACCATAAAATGGTTTGTTGGAGCAGCCAAGTTGTGGGGTGGCCACCCATTAGGGCATCTAGGATGAACAGCTTAGTGAACCAAGCGAAGTCTCCAAGAGCTGAAGAAGACAAGGGAACTAGTGGAAAGGAAAAATCTAAGGATGTCCTTGAGAACAAAGTTTGTAATGGTAACAAGATCAATGCTGCTAATAATGAAAAGGGGCATCTTGGATTTGTTAAGGTAAATATGGACGGAGTCCCAATTGGAAGGAAGATCGATTTGAATGCTCATGCTTGTTACGAGACATTAGCCCAATTTTTGGAGGAAATGTTCTTCAGATCCACTGGTAAGTTTCCTTCTTTTATATTGAGATTTGCAGATGTCAGAATTCTTTTGATATTGCTGAGTATAAAAGATCATAGAGTTAGTGACTTACTTTCTGCTTGAGTGTGCACCAGGATCACTTGGAGAGAAGCAGCTAGCAAGAAAGTCCTCCATACTTTTGAATGGATCGTCTGAGTTTGTGCTAACTTATGAAGACAAAGAAGGAGACTGGATGCTTTTAGGGGATGTTCCATGGGGGTATGCAGCCATAACTCATTAGCTGCAGAATTGCAGCTCTTTTTCCTTTTGAGGAAAACAAGATTCTTAGTTCATTTCATGTATTCCTGAATCTTGATGGGTTTTTATTTCTTTCTCAGAATGTTCCTTAGCTCAGTAAGAAGGCTTCGAATCATGAGGACCTCTGAGGCTAATGGACTTGGTTCGTGAACTTGCAGCTACCATATTTTCCCTGGTTCGATCTTCTGAGATATCTGTATAATTGCAGCTCCAAGATGCCAAGAAAGGAGTGAGAGACAACAAAGAACCAAACCTCACGTCCATCTTTTAGATGAAATAGATAGTTTGAAAGCAAAGACAAAATAGAGAAGAAGAGTCTGATTGTTCTTCCAAGATTGGATTTTCACTCCTTTTTACTGATTTTTCTTGACCAAATCTGCCTGGTTTCGCTGTTTTTTTTTGTAGTGGAAATTTCTGTTTTTTTTCTTCTTATCAATACTGTATATATGTGGAGAGCACTTGATATCTTGAGTGGAGTTTGCCACAATCTAGTGGAGTCGGTTTCGATGTCTGTGTTTAATTTCAATGATATTGTTTTTGTTTCCAGTCCAATGATGGATTTGTAGACTAACCAGAAGAGTTCTGAAGCAGTGAAGGTCATGCATGTGATGAGTTGTGTGTCCTGCATGACATACCTTTACATCTCCAAGCTAACGAAGAATGTTACTGAAACAGGTTTACATATCGGATATTTGTAATTGGATGTACCATAAAATTATTGTGGAACTTAAAAGTTAAAATACTAAAAAATATTGAATAAGAAATATATATTTTAAAAAAAGAGATTAAATAAGTAAATTGAAAAATTTTATGTTTAGGTATAAAAATTTGCATATTTTTAAATATAAAAATAATTTTTAGTCAACAATTATAATTTAAAAATTAAATATATTTATGTTATTTTTAATGTGACTTCTCATATATTTTAAGAAATTTTAGAAAAATGTACATATTAAAATTCTCAAGGGATTTTAATTTTAATTTTTTTTATTTTTCTTTACTTTAGCTAAAAATAACGGCAATTTTATTTTTAAACGGAGGAACTCGTAGTCACTATCTTTTGGATGTGTACTAAGTAAATTTTCAGATTAACGCAATAACTTACAAATCACGTTAATTGGGTATTTCGTATTAAGCACGTCTTGTATGATAAGTTCGATTGAGAGAGCATAAATAGAGAATCAAATACAGAATCTTTTGACCCTATGTCTTCCTACTTCACCAACTTGACAAAATACACACGTCATGAATATTATGTTTATACTAATCAAATATTGATTACAATTCAAGGCAGATTTAAAAATTGAATTCTATGCAAATTAATAATTTATTATAATAATATTAAACTATTAAATTTAATTAAATTTAATTGATTTTGATTGAATTTAAGAATTAAATTAAATTACTGGTAATTAATTAGTTTATATATCATATTGATGTTATGTTTATTTTTGCACTATTATTTAATCGAAATGTAAAAGAAATTAATTATTTTAGAAGATTAAAAAATTAAAATGAGTTTTTATACAAATTTAAAGGTTTCTTAAACTTCAAAAGACATTTTATCCTTAATTTTAATAAAAAGGAATTATTGAGTTAAGATTTTAAAGTTTGAATTATAAAAAGACTAAATTATAATTACATATTTTTATAAATTTGAAAAATTATAGTAAGTGCTAAATAGTAGGTGAAAAGCATAGGAAAGTGAGCCACATAGGTACTGACTATTAAGTGCAACGCTGGTGAAAAGATATTGGCCTGAAAGCTGCTTCAGATCACGCAATCATTTCCATTTTGACTGCAGATTACAACACATTGATTCACAGGGCAGACCATTCACTTCTGTCTCATAATTGAAGTATAAAGGGACAACTGGATTCTACTATGGTCCAGATCAGCTCTCATTACTATTAATGGAATTTTTTATTTACTCTCTTTTTAAATAAATCAGCATATCTTTAAAACTTATCAATTTAAGTTCAAGTGGCATAATTCAATCTAATTAACATTTATGAGTTTCGATACGTAAGGATGACAATCAACTCATGAGTTAGTTTAGTTTCTATTAATTTTTTAAAAATAAATTTTAAAAATAAAAAATGTAAGATATTTTTTAAAATTAGATCCAGCCGATTTGATGTCAATTTTTTAAAACAAAATGATATAATCGAGTTTCGAGTTAATTTGTACTTGAGCTAATTTATTGAAAACACTTAAATTTAGGCTGATAAGTTATTTGATTGTCATCCTTATTGATATGTCTATTTTTTTTTTATCAATCATTTTTAAAAAATTAAAGTAATTGCAACTCTTACCATTACAATTTCAATATATGGTTTCTTAATTTGAAAAGTTAAAAAAAATTACTTTACCAAGTGGGCCATAAAAGTAATTGTAGTAACAATTATGTAATTCTAAGGACCATGTATTTAGTCTTTAGGAAGGGCCATAATGGATGTTGGAAGTAAAGGTAACACAATTATTCCTACTTGAGAGTGGAGTGCAGACAATTTATTGGAGTAAAAAGGGTACAATTTTTTTTTTTTTGGTGTTACGAAGAAAAGAAAAACAATAGAAAGACTAATGCCTAGAACTTAAACCGCGATGAAGGGTTCAAGAGTAGAGGATTCCATTTTGATCTTGGGAAAGAGTTTCCAAAATATTTGGTGGTGACTCCTGAAAGGTATGCATGTCGTGTTATGTAAATGAGGCTAAATAAGTCAAGTGATTCGTACATTGATTTCCTTCACAGTGTATATGTTGAAGTTGCATCTCCCAAGTTTGAAAAATCAAGTCTTGAATATCTGTCACTAAAAAAGAAGTCCTAGTCAGATCGCTATGGGAAGAGGAGAGAATATTAATAACCTCTAACGAATCTACTTCCACTATCACACGCCAATAACCCCAATCCTATGCCAGCATAAGACCAAAATAACCTCTAAGACGCTTCATGCAAAGTACAAAAAGGTAGGACGAAAACAGATTCCCTTGACGAATGTCTCAGAAAGGCGTAAAAGGGTTAGAAAGAGAACCTTGCCACGCTACTTGGAAGGACACAGTTGTGAGTTTTTAATGCTCAAGTTGTGAATTTTATTTATTAAATATTTATTTATTTTATTATTAATTATTTTCTATGATATATATATATATATATATTTTTCATATAAGTCATCAAAAAATATCTAACGATCACTTCTCTTCTCGATATCTAAATCACTTCTTTTCTCGGTATCTAAATTTTTACTGAATTGTTGTAATTGTTATTCCATGCCTTAATGAAAAAGTCCCTAAAAGGACCATGCAGTATGCACATTTACAAAGGACTTAGTCTTTAACTGCTGCTCATTGAACAAACCATATTATCTTATAAAGGTGCCAACATGGGCAGCATTTCCATACAACACTACATAGCGATCTTCACTCAGGTCTTAGCTCCTTATACATGCATGCATTACATCAAGCCTGCTTATTCCGACTCCTTAAGCACTCAGCAACATCATAACTCCGATCATCCATAGTAGTTCAAACAAAGTAGCCTATGAACACTAAGAACATGACTACTAGTAACAAAATGACCAGATTGGCTTCTGTGGTTACAGCATTGTATACCGGATGATATTACTACCAACAACCTACTGCAGGAACTCTCTTGGATCACTGACAAACCCAGTCAAAGCCGAGGCCGCTGCGGTGTACGGGGAGGCCAAATATATCTGGCCTTCCTTATGTCCCATCCTGCCAGGGAAGTTTCTATTTGTTGTTGAGACGCAGACCTGCAACAGACCCCAAGAATGGTTACGATAATGCCTGAAAGTCGAATAGCTAGTCTTTCTAGTTAGCGTTCCGGTAAACTCGAATCAAATGTAACACAAGGCGAAAAGCTAGCTTCCAGTACAGTAGTTATACAAGGAACAAGAATGCGAATGCACCACATATATAGATCATCCTATAAGTGTTTTAAGAGGATGATATCACATGGGATGGAGTAACAACCAAGATGTTCATGTAGTGACCAAATATATCAATTTAATTTTGTAAGATACATAAAGAAACCATAATAACTCAGGTATGAGATCATTCCTCCATAATCTCCCCGCAACAACCTTTAACAAGTAGCCAAAAGCAAAAGCTAAAATACGCTCTACACCACAAAATCTGATACAACCGTACAACTATTCTAATCCCAAATTAAGCTAAATCTGAGCAAAAAGTAATCAACAGTTTGTGTTTTTAATCCCAACAGTACTGTAATTGCATGTGAGGACAACATAGAGAGTCCGTGTCTTCTCTTTTCAAAATTCTCATTTCTAACTAAACAAAATGTTATCTTCAATTTTTCATAAAATAAATCAACTTTTGATTTTATTTCTGGTTCAATAACCTATTAACGCCTAGAAATAGAAAGCTGTAGGATCAGAATTTCTATAGGATTATAACTAAGCATAACTAGAAAGCTAGTACAAAGTATATCCAACCTCTGAAAACAAAAATAATAGTAAGCAGAAACCAAAAAAGGCCAACAAGAAAAACTTCAAACTTCAAAAGAGAAATGTTGGAAAGTGAAATACCAAGCTCCACAACATGTCGACAATTGTTTTTCTTTTCTAGCTACTCCATTTAACAGCAGCATAGACAAGTTAAGCCACTGTAAATTGAAACATAATCCCTTTCTTCTTGATGAATGGAGTTCTTATGAAACTTAAAGAGGAGTTGACAGAAAAACCAAAAAATATATATGTATACACGAAAGAAGAAACACTGAAACAGTAGTTGAACTTCCAAAACAGAATTTACAGATGAAAATTATAATTCTAGTTCTAGAAGAAAACTAGAAAAGAAATCCAATAAAACTGAAACTCTGAACATGACATAGGAGGGCCTCCTTCCAACTTCTCATCAGAGTCAACTGCTCGGTTTCCACTGTTTGGAACAAACTGCTGGGTGAATGATTATCAGGCTGGTTATTATACGCTACAGTCTGGATGAGCTAGTCAGATTGACCCAAAGGCCAGTAAACGCTTAACCCAGTCCCAGCAGCTAGTCTGGTTCAATTTTTATTTCTTTGGCAATTATTAGACATTACTTTGAGCAAAATAATGGACTAAAATTGACAAATGAGGCACTTATTTCAGCCTTAGAAAGATGAAGCTGATAACACGAATTACCAATTTCAGCCAAAGAAAGAGGAAACTGGACATGAACAATGCTTTAACAAATAATCTTATCCTGATTGAGCCTGAAATTGATCTTCGATCTATCACTACTAGAAGGGGACACAGATGGAACTTTTTGCTATATAACTTCTGACCGCATCTGAACTTGAGAACAAGGTCCAGAGAAAGGGAAAAAAACAAAGACGAAACAATTCGGCAGAAAATTTCAGAAATCTTACCTTAGGTTCATTCATGCGTGCATAAGTGTCTTTAGGGCCTCCCAGACAAGCACCACAACTAGGACTTGCAGGCGTATCACAACCAGCTTCTTCAAAAATCTGAGAGCAAGTCTTGCCACCAGATCCTGGTACTGGGAGGCTATATAAATCCAACCATACCTGTCACTTACATATGTCAAGTTTACATACAAGTAATATTGATGTCCCTATGCCATTTTATTTTACCAAATATGAACAAAATCAAAAGAATTCAGCCCAAAATTAAGTAGAAACACTAACCTTTTGCGTAGCAGGGACAAGGAAGGTAGGAACTTTGACCTTGTTACCCTACATATAAAGCATAGTTAATTTATACTCAAACTCAGATAATTATCAAAATGGATAAGCTTAAAAAGTGAGCTCGTCCTGAAACATGGATTTTGCGATTAAAATTCCTATTCCGTTACATAATGTTTACGTGTACTGCATGCCCACTTAAAGGATGGGATACAAATTGATGTCTTCAACTTACTGAAGCCAGGAAAACTTTGGCTGCAGCCAAGAAATCCTCTGTTTTTCCTCCAGTACAAGATCCAATATAAACCCTGTCAATTTTGACATCTTTGCATTCTCTTGCCAGAGCACGCTTGTCAGGAGAATGAGGCTGCAAAAATGAATAAACAACATTTTTTGAATTAAAATGACCAACTGCCGGGGATTTTAACAACCGAGCCTGCAAGAGTACCTTGACTAACCAACTGAGAACGGCATGGTATCTATTGTTCCTTTGTAATTATAAAAAAGGGAATTTATTCAACAGAAACTTTATGAAGCACATACCTTTGCTACCAATGGCTCCAATTTTGAGATATCAAATCTATACTCTGAAAGGAATCTGCAACAGAAAATATAAAATCAACTTGTCACAACAAGCTATAACCAAAAGCACTCTGGAAACAGAAAAATATGAACTCAATCAGATTGAAAAACTAAAAACTGTAGTTGGCCATTAAATGGTTCTGCAGGTTTATGACCTATGATGCCAAATTTTCCTCTACCAATATACATTTCCAAATATAACAGATAGAGCACCAACTATCTTAAGTAATGCAGACTGTGTCAAGTCAATATATGCTACTCTAGGTCTGAAAAGATCAATTAAATTAGCTGTTGTTTGTGCTCAACTTCAGCACAAGATATTACAACACTATGATCAATATTACGTGTGATAAATCCAATTTAAGTAATAGTATCACTCAACCTACATGCCAACAGATATGTAACTAACATGTGGGCAGTATGGTGACAACTAAGTAGTATTGAAAGGTCTTAAGACATTGCTCATACGTGTCAATCAAAACAAGTTACCTAACGTGGTTTCATCATTTACAAAGAACCAGTAACATTCTATGTTGTAGCAAACTGACAAACGAAAGTAGCCATTTGTATTCAAAATATGCTTCAAAGTCTTATGCCAAAAAAATGATCTATAGTAAGAAGAAAAGTAATGAGTATCATGGTCACTAAAAGCCAGTACCTTGCTTGCTCATCACTATAAACTGGTTCATAGGGTACAGATGTCTTGTTCTGCAAGCAAGAATAGATAATACCATAAAATCTTGCCAGGGAAAATAGCCAGAAGAGGAGAAGAAAAAGCATCTGTCACAACAATAATTAAAATCAAGGATTATAATTTGAATATCCATCAGAACTAACCTCAAGGTACTTAAATGTTGTACTGTCTGCCGGTACAACACCATTTTTCCCCCCAGCTTCAATCACCATGTTGCATAAAGTCATTCGTTCTTCCATCTATTCATCGCAGAAAATTAGTCAATCAAGAAAATTATCTAAGGAAAATAATTAACCAGTTAAACTATTTGTTCAGTTGTAGTGGAAGATAGTAAATTTACTTACAGTTAAACTCTCAACTGTTGGGCCAACAAACTCCATTGATTTATATGTTGCACCAGAAACAGATATTTCACCAATAATCTGCAGATTGAGTATCAGTTTTCCAGATGCCATGCAACAGAAATAGGACTAGCAGCAATTATTAAAGAATGTGGTTGTCTCCTAGACAGAAGAAATGCGGCAAATCCAAGTTACTTACTTGCAAAATCAAATCCTTTGCAAGCAAATAAGAAGGCATTTCACCATCCAATACAAATCTCAAAGTTGGGGGCACCTGAAAATTTTATGGAGCAAGGAAATCATGATAGAATTAAATGCCAAGCCATGAGATCTGAACTAACTACTTCTCACAAACCTTGAGCAGGGACTTTCCAGTGCCTAACACAAAACCTGCATCAGTGTTGCCAATTCCGGAAGCAAATTGCCCAAATGCTCCAGCAGTACATGTATGAGAGTCAGTACCTAACAAGACCTAAAGATACCGATTTTAAGTCCCATCTTTTATGAAAGAGGAATAAACTGTAGCTACTGAAGAGCAAGTAAATGAACTGTACCTCTCCTGGCCTGCAGTGACCTTCTTGGGCTAGTGCAATGTGGCACACACCTTTGTAATCAGGATTTGCCTGAAATCATGGAGCAAATTTCATGTTTGACATTGATCTAAAAGGAGCACATCTCATCTTGATAGAGTACTTGTGGAATCATACCCTGAAATTACCAAGATCCTTTATGTCATAGAAATACTTTATGTTTTGCTCCATACAGAAATCCCTCAATATATCCACATTACGGTTTGCACGCTCATCAGTAGTAAATATATAATGGTCAGGTATGATAACAATCTTTTCTCTGTCCCAGACCTTACACAAACAAATAGTACATTCAGTTAATGATTCCAAGTATATGGAAACTATAATCTTGAAAATAATAAAAATAGAGAAGAGAAAGACATTCATAATATTAGCTTCTCAACTGAAGGCTCATTAGAGAATGAGTTCTGATCGTCAAGAGTTTAGGTTAATAACAACTGCATGTTTCTGGAGTAGTCCCTAGAGAAAAACAGATGTTCATCCATGGCAGCCGTAAGACAGTATTCCAGGTTGCAATGAAGAAACAGCAGCTTTGTAACTCATCAGCAGAAGTAAGGCTATTACTAGCTAGCTAAACCATCATGTTATTATATAAACTCCCTTTTAGTTTTAGATACCATGTAATGTCAGACAAAAGACTACAACTTGCAAACTTAAAATGAAGCCCAACACGCTGGAACTGTCGCCAACCCGTTAAACACCAAAGGGCTATTCAAGCACAAGACATAATTCAAATAATGATTTGTAAAACATATGGGCTATAAAAATTCAATACCTTAGCATTCTCTCCAAATTCTCTCCTGAAAATCCCAATGGAACCAGGGCCACAAACATCATGGGTCATCAGGACATCAACGTTGACCCAAACATTCTCACCTGGGACCAAATGGGGTTTCTCAGAGGCTTTAGCTAAAATTTTTTCGGTCATCGTCATTGCAGTTTTCACCTGCACACCATGGACAGACCGTTAACAAGCAATATTTGCAACCAACAAAAGTCCAGTCATCCAAACAGGGAATTTAATTTTTTTTAATCAAATAAGTGCCAAAAAGCTTGCAATATTTTTTTTAAAAAATCTGAATCTCAAGTTTATCAGAAGCAAACTTTATCAAAAGGAAAGCGCCTCTATTCCAGCAAATCGGAAACATTTGAAACCATAAAGATGATAGAAGAACTTACAGAACCAGTGCTAGCAGGCTTGCGCTCTGATTGCTGCGGAGCCATGACAGAAACAACTTTCTTGGAAATTGATTTCTTGCATTTGGGAACAGGAAATGGCAACGACGGTGAAGTGAAAGCAGACCGACCCAGATCCTTGCATAGAAATGAGAGTGAGAAGGACTATATAAAAGCAAAAAAATAATTTGATAAAAAAACTAACAGAACCCAACATAAAAAGAAGAAGAAGAAGAAGAAGAAAAAAAGAAGGGTAGAGAACCAAAATAGGGTCAAATTCTCAAGTCTGAAGAACAGAAAGATGTGGAAACGTTGGATTCAGAGAAAGTAACCACCTTGTTGACGATGAACTGGGCAGAGTGTGGAACGAAGGTGGAAGAAGACATGATAAAAGATCAAAATAAGAACAGCGATGGTGTTACTGTTAAGGTGGAGTCAAGAGGCAACAGAGAGACTTAAGCGGGTGGTGAGCACAAGCTTGGTTTGGTTTTACACCTGTAAGGAAAAGGAGTTCGGTTCGGCTGCTGCGAAAACCCGCTTCAATTAGTATTCTGCATCTGGTCCAGTAGCCATATTACTATATTATTAAAATATTATCAGTGATTCTTATTTGATTATTATTATTAAAATTATTAATGATAGTGTACTGAATTGGGCTAAAAGCTCTTATAACCTTAAGCCAATCTAAATTTTTAGAGATGTTTGATAAATAATTTATCAGTTATTTT
This sequence comes from Erythroxylum orinocense, assembly GCA_025531955.1. Classification (NCBI taxonomy): domain Eukaryota; kingdom Viridiplantae; phylum Streptophyta; class Magnoliopsida; order Malpighiales; family Erythroxylaceae; genus Erythroxylum; species Erythroxylum orinocense. The sequence continues at coordinate 43,682,989 of JANZLX010000213.1, read as the reverse complement.
TATATTATTGACTTTTTTTTTTGGACTATCTTAAAAAGTTGTTAATATATTTAGTGAATGACTCGTTTGTTAGTTTATTTAATTTCAATAAGTTGATTTCTAAAAAGTTCATAAGAGGAACTTTTAAAGTCAGCTGTTTGTCTAATGACAATATTACCTTCCACTTTATTTACTGTGTCTTCAAAGTTGGCTACTTTTTATTGTACAATTATGTTGTAAAATTTGAAAGAATATAATAAAGAGGTTAATTAAAATTTTTAATATTTATTTAATTTTATAATATTAGTTTACATTTAAAAAGACCATAATATTAAAATTTTGATCATAAAGAATCACATTAAAGTAATATTTTTAATATATAACTACTATATATCCTATTTGTGTCATATTATAATTATATATATTTTTAAGTTATTATATAATAAAATTCATACATATTATATGAAAAATAATAATATGATGTAACTCGCTGCGTCATTCATATTAATAAAAAATTTAATGTTGAATTATTATTATTATGATGTTTTATTAAAGTTATAAACTTAATTTTTATAAAATTAAATATCTAAATCTAAATTCTTATAAGAATATTTATTGAATTAATAAAAAATATAATATTTATCCCTTTATATATTTTTAAATCATATTTTTATAAGTTATTTTATATATATCTTGATAAGTTATTTTATATATTAACGGTTAACCCACTAATTGAATCCATGGACAAAGTCAAAATCGTACAGCTTGCACCAACGTTAATCTTATCAAACTCGTACACCTTGCACCAACATCAATCTCATCAGCTTCAATTAGTATTCTACATCTGGTTTGCACCAAAAAAAAGTATTCTACATCTGGTCCAGTAGCAACATTACTATATTATTAAAATATTATCAGTGATTCTTATTTGATTTTTTTTTGATCAGATATTTGATTATTATTATTAAAATTATCGAATTGGGCTAAAAGCTCTTATAACCTTAAACCAATCTAAATTTTTACAGAGATGTTTGATAAATAATTTATCAATTATTTTTTAGATTATTGACTAAAAGTTTTTTTTTTTTTGACTATCTTAAAAGTTGTTGATATATCTCATTGGTTAGTTTATTTAACTCTAATAAGCTGATTTTTAAAAAGTTCATAAGAAAAGCTTTTAGAGTTAGCTGTTTGTTTAATGACAGTATTGTCTTCCACTTTATTTACTGTGTCTTCAAAGTTGACTTTTTTTTTATCATACAATTATGTCATGAAGTTTGGAAGAATATAATAAAGGAGTTAATAATTTTTTAATATTTATTTAATTTTATAACATTAGTTTATATTAAAAAATATCATAATATTAAATTTTTGAACATAAAGAATCACATCAAATTAATATTTTTAGTAGATAAACACTATATATCATATTTGTGTCATATTATAATTATAGATATTTTTAATTTATTATATAATAAAATTTATACATATTATATAAATAATAATAATATGATATAGTTCGCTGCATAATTCGTATTAATAGAAAATTTAATGTTGAATTATTATTATTATTCTATTTTTTATTAAAGTTATAAACTTAATTTTATAAAATTAAATATCTAAATCTAAATTTTTATAAGAATATTTATCGTATTACTAAAAAATATAATATTTATGTCTTCATATATTTTTTAAATCATATTTTTATAAGTTATTTTATATATTAACAATTAATATTAAATAATTAATTTTATTAAATATTTTTAATAAATAACTAATCTTATGTGCTGATCAAATTCACTTATAGAATAATTCAATAAGGATAAAGTCAAACTCGTACAGCTTCCACCAACGTTAATCTTATCAAACTCGTACACCTTCCACCACCGTCAATCTTATCAGCTTCAATAAGGATGGTTGGTATTTGTTCGGATAGAGGAGGTACTGGGTAAGGGGGATAGACGATCTGCGAGCGCTTTAGTGACAACACATTAAATATATTTTTGAAGCTGATTTTGTGTGGCCTAAAGATGGTTACAGAGCCGAGAGGAAGTTTGTGGGCTGGATAGTAAAGGTGAGGACAGTAAAAAGTTGTGTCTTCTCCATCTAAGGATTATTAACGGACAATCTAGTGAGGTGGTCAAAATCATTGGAGGACTGACTAAAACTTAACATCGACAAAGTAATTAAGCCAATTTCATCATAACCTTCCGATGGCGGCTTAATTCGTAATTGGAATGGACAGACTCGTCCCTTACAACAAAATTATGAAGAGTTCACTCGAAGCTCACACTAGCGTGGTTACTGGGGTATCGTTGTATTATATTTGAAGTGAACTCTTTAAAAGTCATTAATCTTCTTTCCTCTTCTTATACAACGACTGACATAAATATTTTTTTGGTAAGAAAAAAGTTAGCAAAGCTCATAAAAGTAAAAAACTACCTAACATAAGAGATCTTATTAAATCATGATCAATTTATCTACCAACATTAGAGGGACTTGCCCCAAAATATGAAAGTCAGGAGGAAAATTAAAACAAGGTAAGAAAGGAAATCAACAGCAAAGTTTTATTCTGTAAATGTGACTGAGTTTCACATTATAGAAGCGCTTCAGTAAATCTAGAATTCGGTCAACAAGAGACAGACAATCCGAATTTACTCGAATGCCACCAATCAATATCTTGACAACAATCTCATTATCGCATTCTACAAGAACATCCAAATAAACAAGATTATAAATGAGGTGAATATCATAATAAAGAGCCCACAACTCAACAACATAAATAATTTTTTATTAACGGGTGCCTGCGGATTACTTCAAAGAGCTTGAAAGACGCAAATTTATCACGTACATTGTGACGAAAACCAGTGCGTAGATACCCTAACTACCTTCGCAAGTTGGGCAATCCAGGCATTCATATACTGCAAAAACTTCCTTTAGTAGTTCTCCATAGTCTTCACCATGACAAGCATGGAGTTGTGTTCCCTGTAGTCACACAATAGTCGCATGTTTGTTTTATTTTAAGTGTTTCTCTTGTAATAAAAGAAAAAAGCAAAAGCTTCGTGCCAATTTGAACTTTGAAAATCAAACTTGAATTTATCCTAAAATTTAAACATTTCTATAAATAATAATTTGATTTAAGTCAACTTGAATTAATATCATTAAATTTAGTCCAGATCAAGTTAAGTTGGATCAAACTTGAGCCATTTTACCGTTCTATCGTGACTAGTTATTTATCATTTATAATATTTAGTTTTATGTTATATCCAGATTTATTTTAGAAATAAAAATTTATAATTTTTTAAAGTTTATTTTATTTTTGATTCTTTTAAAGTTAATATATGTTAAGTTTATAAATTTAAATTATTAAATTTTCAAAATACAATTTAATATGATTAATAATTAATTTTATCTTTTTGTCTATTAATTAATCATATATTTATTATTGTTAAAATAATATAAAAGATAATAATTACAAAATTAATTAACTAATTTAAAACAAAAATTTTAATAAAGTGTTTATATTTAATAATTGAAAATTTGATAGAATAACAAAAAATGATAATTATTTTTATATACATTATCACTTAAGTATAAATTATTATTTACACTATTTTCAAGTAAATAATATTCGTTTGACTATATTAGACCAATTTATATTAAAAATATTTAAATATATTTAATTAGTTATGATATATATATATATATATATATATATATATATAATTGTCATTAATTCAAAATTATAATATACTTTAAAATAAAATTTAACTCTGTAAAATTAAAGTAAATGAAAATTATATAAAAAGGTCTATTTTATGAAATAAATGTTTATTATTAAATAATTATTAAAAAATTCCCATCTTAAAAATAAAATTCCATAAACCCGTCGCTTCCACCGAAATGTCTTCCGTTGCTTTGTGGCGGGAACAGAGCAGAGCCAGAGTCCCTCACAGAAACTGAACAGAACTTTACTCTCGTCTCAAACCCCCCAAAACCCTAGAAATTAGTAATCCATTTCTTCCCCAAGTTTTGTGGAGTTTTTTCTCACACATCATTGGCACAGTCTTTATTCAATTCTTTCTCCAAACCAAGAGCGATTTCAATCCTCATACAACAATATTATGTACTTTTTCGCCATTAGAAACGTCACCGTAACCTTCCCCACGTGGCGCTCTCTCGCTCTTCCCCTCCGTTCCCTTTATCGCAATTTCTCCTCTGTTGGGTCTTCACCACCACCAACGTAATTTCCACCTCTGCTCCACCTTTTTTTTAGTGCTTGCTAGTTAAGGAGTCGTGTTGTGGAGCAAAAGGGTACATTGTGAAGTTTAAATTTTACTTTACATTAGCGATTCGTTACTCGCAAGTTTTTCCGATTCGTTATGTGGTTTAGGTATTTTCGTGCGAGAGGAAAAAAGAAATATACGTAACCAATTTGGGAAATAAGAGTTGTTTCCTTCTCCGTTTGTGCTGAACTATTTCTTTGTCGGAGAAACCTTCGGCATTTTCTTCTACGTAATATCGGGTTGCATTTTCACTGTTATTGTGGAGGATGCAGATGTGCTTTTGTCTTTGAATATTTTTCTAAATATCTTTTTCAACCTGAAATTGCAGTGTTAGTGCTTTTCACCTGATTCATAGCATTTGTTTTACGTATTTTGCATCTACTTTACGAGTTGTTATTCATTGATAGCATCAGAAGAAATGTTCACCGGACCTATTACTTCAAAGATCAGAAAAATTTGAAAGGAAATTCAAGAGCTACCAAGAAGGTTAAAACATTGGATAATGTGCTGAATGAGA
>JANZLX010000213.1:43656989-43674916 GCA_025531955.1 Erythroxylum orinocense | reverse complement strand
CAAAGATCAGAAAAATTTGAAAGGAAATTCAAGAGCTACCAAGAAGGTTAAAACATTGGATAATGTGCTGAATGAGAAAGATCTTACACATATGATGTGGTGGAAAGAGGTAATCTTGTTCATGTGCTTCTGAAGTTTGTTAATCAGCTGCATTTTTATTCTATTATAGGCCATAAATAGAAGAAATATATTTTTTTACTTTTGTGGACTTGACTGCAGAAGTTGCAGCAGTGCCGGAAGCCTTCTACCATCCAGCTGGTTAAAAGGCTTATATATACTAATTTGCTGGGTTTGGATGTTAACTTGAAAAATGGGAGGTAGCCTTTTACCATTTCAAAGATTCTTTTTACTGCCTGTAAAGGGGTGCCATGTTTATGTTCCAGCTGTGAACTTTTTTCTATTTTTGTAATGTAAATGGCATAGAAAAGTTAGAAAAACCTGCACTTCAATTTAGTTGGTTGAGTCTGTTCTCACATTTTTAGACGAACCTTCTCAGATTCAATTGTTAGCTTTTTTTAAGATGACAGCATCATCCTTGTGTCAAATCAACATAATTGTAGTTTGAAAATAGTGGTTCTGGCACTACATTCCGTGGATTTCACTATCTTAGTTACTGGTTATATATGAGAAAAACTTAATGGTTATTCCTTAATTATTGACTCATTTTCTGGCTTTATATATGTCTATATGAGACAAGGAATTGACTTCTCTTTGTTTTAGCTGTCAAAGGGAATTATATGGACAATTTTAACAGCTTAAATTACTTTTCGGTTACAGTAACCTTTTTCCCTTCTTACTTGGAGAGAGGAAGAAGCGATCAGTAGTCTACCAATGTATTCTATAGAAATTAGTTATGTCAGACAACTTTTATTGCTGCAAGCTTCAAATCTCTGTCTGAACAAAGTTTCATACTGAAGGATTTTCCTGATGCTAAATTAACTTATGATTTTCTCGGCTGACTGTGCAGTCTAAAGCAAGGAAATCTGAATTGGGAGATGTTGCAATTCAAGGAAAAGTTTCCACGGGAGATTTTACTCTGTAGAGTATGTTTTTAAATTTATTTCTATATTTTGGTTGGATATTTTTTTGCATTGAATAACAAGGAGTGATAGCTTGTATTTATTTTTGAAAATTGCCATTTGTTTTTCCTATTTTATACTTATGTATAATGTATCAATGTCCTCTGTAGACTGTATTATTGATGTTTGATAAAGGTTCCCTCTTGTAAGAATTTGGTGTAGAGGTTTCTACTAAATAGATTGTTTGTCAATGCCTTATTATTATGATCAAACAAAACTAATGGTTTGTGGTCTGAACTCAAAGTTTTTCTATTTTCCATTGATTACTTTTCTTAAGCGTAATTGAAATTTCATTGAAGAAAAATAGGAAAAGGAATCCATATTCATAATCAAACAATAAAGACACGAAATCCAAATTGATTCCATATGGGCCTTTCTGACATATACCCCAACACCGAAGAGAATTTGGTGTTATTAACTTTTGATTTTTGTTTTTGTAATTAGTTGACACTTGCCGCATGCTTGTGTACAGGTTGGGGATTTTTATGAAGCCATTGGAATTGATGCTTGTTTTCTTGTTGAATATGCTGGTTTGAATCCTTTTGGTGGGCTGCGTTCAGGCAGCGTACCTAGAGCTGGTTGCCCTATTATGGTACTTGATTTAATGTTCTCTCATTTCGTATTTAGTGATCAAATATTTTATGTCCTCCTCTTCTTTTATGAAAATCGACAAGAAATTATGATGCAAGTCTGTGTGCTAATTACATTGGGAAATTGAATGGTCTATCCTTAACTCAGTTTTTCTTTCATGACGCTCCATATATGAAAATACTTGGATCAAGACGAGGGAATATGCAGAAACCTTTGATTATCTCTCTTTTTGTTTTTTGATCATATACATCTGGTTATGTTTTCATGTTAACTTCATCCTTAATTTCCATTACTTTATTACTAGCCTTATTCTATCGCCTTTACTTGTGTTTTTCCTGTGATTATTACCACTCTAGTCCTAGAATCATGGCAGCCACATGAGCATCCCACCTTCTTGCTTAAACAACCAGGTTTTTTTGTTACTTTGCCTATTGCTAGCCACTTTGTTGCCCAACCCCTTTCTTCTCTGAGACCACCACTCTTTCCTTTGTTGAAAAACCAAAAATATCTTCAATTTCTGTGGAAGATACAAGGACATGTTTCATTGTCCAGTCCACCAGTATGAGCATCAACCATAGAAATCCTAATGAGAATTACATGATAATCATTCTTGATGTACTAAAGTGATGTTGGCACAATAACCATCACTTCTTGGATTTTGGTGGCTGTTTTTTAGATGGGCTTTTGTCAAATATCATAAGAAAAGAATGAATTTCTTTCTCATATATCAGTTAGGTTACAGCCCTTAGTTTATATACACAATTGCCTAGCTTAAAAATAACTCCCTACAAATAGAAAACTCCTCAAAATCTGTATCTAACTCTAATTCCTAGAAATCAGGAAGTTATACGATTTTCTATAACTATACAATCTTTCCAAATAAGACTACATAATTCGACAACTTTTAATAAATATGGTATTATGGACTTTTACATTGTCAGATGACAATTGTATTAAGGGATTTATTTGTTTCCTTTTGATCTGTGTGACTCTGCTTGAACATGTATGACTTTTGCATTAGAAACAATTTGTTTTTCAGTAAATCATGACTAATAACTTTAAAATTTGTAATCTAGGAGCAGCCATGGCCCTATTTTCTAGTAGTTGACTTTTCTACTTAGCTTCTAGAAAGAGGATAAATATAATTAGTTTTCATAAGATTTTGAGGCTAAATTTGGTTTCATATGCATGAGTGGATATTGGCTCTGCCATGTTGAAACTAGGTCGTCACTTAAGAGGCCAAATTAATCTCAAGTTACTTTATTGAAAGGCAAACAAAAAAAAAAATGTTAGGGGTTTCTACATAGATAAAATTTGTACTCTTGCAAGGAATTTGCAATGCTGATTTGGGGTTAATTGGTACGATTGTATTGGATTTTCCATATTGAAGGTAGTACTTAGGGTCCAATTCCATCTTGTCCATTGAAAGTATTTTTGTACTTGAATAATTGTAGTGCTTGACTGAGAGAAAAGAATATAACTAGATATTGCCAATAACTTTAAGTAATTGAACTTCTGTTTGAGGTTTCATGTAGGCCAAGTTTTTAGACACTAATGAAGTGGAATATTATGTGATTCCCAGTAGATTTTCCTTTAAAAGTTTAGGCTTATTCTTTTTCTTCGAAAAGTTGACACGCGAATGAATTTATTGATGCACTTATGAACTAACCAGGGTTATTACCCAAATCAGAAGCAACTTCTTGTTTCAACTTGCATTCTTTTATCTTTCATTCTTATATTAATAATTTCTTCAAATATTTAATTTGGCACAATGTGATTTGTGTATTATAATTTCTATTTCTATTGTGTTTCCCATGACATATAATAAATATTCATTTTTTTCCTGTCATTAGATTTTAATCATGGGGTACACATCTTTCTTTTTTTCCCCTCTGCCCTTACTTGGGTGTTGTGACTTTCACCTTTGGTTTATCATTTTCATACCAACCTTTTGTTATCGCTTTGCTCACATCTCCTTCTTGATATTCTATTCCTGCAGAACCTTCGACAAACGCTTGATGATTTGACACGTAATGGGTATTCGGTGGTAAGTGTATTATCTTATGGCTTCACTCGTTTGTTGTCAATGAATCCTCTAGGCTGTATTTCATGTTGTTTGATTCAAAAGAAAGTCATTTCTTGATAAGCATGTTGTTCATTTGTCACTTGGCGGCTTATTTTTACCTGTTTTCACTTCCAATCTTTATATTGGCTGTTTCATTAATGAAGACGATTCTTCAATGTAAATTAGCCTTCATCAATGTCATAGTCAAGTTCTTGTTGTTTGATATGTTGTTCAATGATTGTGTTATGGCTTTTATAGTGCATTGTGGAAGAGGTTCAAGGTCCAATGAAAGCTCGTTCACGTAAAAGTCGTTTTATATCTGGGTAATTGGTCTTAAATTACTCAATCCCTTTAAATATTTTTGCTATTGATTTTGGTATGGCTTGGTGATAGACTATCTGCATACTTTAAGGAGATAAATGTGCTTATGACAATGGTATGAACTGTTAACATTGACTGTAACTTGAAGCATAGGTTTCAATGCTAAGACGTCTACGTGCTCATGCCTGTATTTTTTGTTCTTCCCTCTGTATGGTGAATTGGCTCTAATCTCCTTGCTTCTACATCTCATGTTTCTTGTATCGAGTTCTGATATCACTCATTTTTCTTCTAGCGAATTCTAGTTGCATCTTAGCTTCTCTATCCAACAACTTGTTGCTGTTTTGTTTTTCTTATGTGTCTCTAGTGAACAACCATCTTGTTGCGAGTTTCTCTTTAACTGCTATCATTGTGGTAAACCTCTCTTGTTATAGTGTTGTTTCCACCATCATTCCATTGTTGTCCCAAGTTTGCTCACCCTTTTCTATATTTTTTTCAAAGTTGTGCTTTGTTTCTTTTTGACTTACTAATTGAATTATTCTTCAAAGATTACAAGCTAGGAAGCAGCTTTGGCTCCTATAGTAAGGGCATTAGTCAACAATGTACATCGCTATAGTTCGTTTATTATTTCGTGTTCCTATTTTTTTCCAATTCACCCTTTGAGGTTTTCTGGTTAAAAACATTAAAAATCATCTACTTATTTACCCTATTCTTTATCTACTTATTAGAGATTGCTTGTTCTTTCTTTGAAAGGCTGTAAATTGGCATTTACTTCTTGTATGAATTGCTTGATTATCTAATTTTTGTTCTAACCTTTCTCTTTTAAGTATTCAGGCATGCACATCCAGGTAGTCCTTATGTATTTGGACTTGTTGGCATTGATCACGATCTTGAGTTTCCAGAACCAATGCCTGTGGTTGGTATGAAATGATTGACTTTGTATCAAGCTTTTTAGCTAATGGTTACCCTTATTAGCAAAGTAGACCTCTAATCTAATTTATAAAATATCTTTGGTGCATTAAGGTATCTCTCGTTCAGCAAGGGGATACTGCATAGTTTCAGTATTGGAGACAATGAAAACATATTCATTGGAGGATGGTTTGACAGAAGAGGCCTTGGTCACAAAGCTTCGAACTTGTCAGCACCATCATCTTTTTCTTCATACCTCTTTGAAAAACAATTCCTCAGGTTTGCGCATTATTTTGGTACAACCTTTATGGATATTACTTGTTGAAATGGTAAATCCATGTTAAAAATCCTTTCATTTTTACATTTTTCATGGGTTGTTTTCCCTTTATGTGACGTGTCAAAATTAGATGTCAAGCAAAGATGCTTGAGGAGAGTATGCAATTTGGTATAGTTTCCTTTCATATCCTTTATGAGCCGATAGTTCTGATTATGGTAGAAAACATGTGCATGTCAAGTATGATAGTTGATGGCTACGGAAGATCTAAAAACTATGCGACAGAAGCACGTGGAAGCTGGAAAATTAAGCCTTCTGGAATTTAGGCAAGTTTTATTTTTTCTGGACCTTAGAATTGACGGCTGGAATGAACTGGGAATCAAAACAACAGTATAGGTCTAGAAATCACTCGTAGCTTGGTAACAAGAGTTAGGAATCACTCATAGGGTTTGGAACAAATGAAACTATTAAGTTTGCACAATAGGTTCCTAGAAATTACGTTTACATTTTACTAGAAATTTCTTGGATAAAAATCACTTCTAAAAAGAAAGCATCTCAGATTCAACTTAACATTCAGAATGCTATGTATTCCATAAACTGGTTATACAATCACAATAGATTGACTTGTCTCTTAATCTTAACAAGGGAAGGAATCAAATATTATGTTCTACCTTTGTAGAAAGCCTCATAATAATCCTATTTTCATTCTGGTTCTGTTAAGGAATAGGAAATCTGATTATTATAGAAACTAAATAGAAAAACCTATTTTATTTAAACTTCCTATTGCCCATCACAGTAGTGGTTTGGGGAAATTTTACTAGCAGTACTTTCACATGGAGCAAAGTTCTATTGGAGAAAATTAAAAAAAAAAAAACGGCCTAGCATCAGAAGGTGGTATCCTTAAAATTTACTGTGTTCATCTTTCTTCATTTGGTCAGTCATCTGTGCACCTCATGATGGTCCTTGATGTTACAATCAGGAGTAAGAATTAGTTTACAATCTGGGCAGTACTGCTCAGAGGTACTATTTGGTTCAGTAACATTCACAGCGTAATGTTTTATGTTTTTTACCTTCTCTTATGAGTTTGACTATAGGTGGTGTGTTTAGTTTGGCTTATTATATCTTACGGTTATCTACAAATCCAAGCTTTACTTTGGTTTCAGCAATTCATAGTCCTTACTCAAGTGGTAAACATTGATTTTGAAGTACTGAATGTGATTTTGGTTTCTTCCTCCATATACTTGATTCTCTTTAAGGAAAATTTGTAATACTGTAAGTTCCCATTATTCGGAAAAAAGTTTGAGCCCTCTAATTGATATTGATTTGAGATTGAGCTACAATCCATTTTTCATAAGAGGGTTTTCTCAATTCTCGATTTGATTTACACACTTCTCGACTTGTTTACTTTCCATTTTTTCCTTGAGCTGACAATTTAATTGGTGTAATCATTATTTTGATTACAATAACAATGAAAGCATGAGCTTATTTTGTTAAGCTAAGTTATATGTATCTTCCCATCTATAACAATAGTATTTTAGATGACACGACTGTTAATTATAAAATGCATTTGGCGTAATTGTTGTTTTAAAAAGTTTTAGAAGTTGGGGTAATTTGTACTAATTTCAAAATTTCAAGATGTAATTGATCATATTTAAAGTTGAAGGATCTAATGAACTTTCAAATAGAGGATGGATTTGTTACTTTTAGGGTTTCACCATGTTGCTTATAGTTATTGACAACTTGCCACATTGCGATTATAAAATGGATAAAGGGAGTAAGTTTGCTCACAATTGTAATAATAGCTTAATGTTTTTAAGCAAAGTTATGTGTATCTACCCATCTATGGCAATTGTGTTTCAGATTACATAACAATTAATATAGAATGCATGTAGTTATTTGGGGGGATTTTTTTTCAAATTCCATTATCATAAAATGATATGGATATTTTCTTTCATTGTCGATTTTGTATTGCCAAAAAAAATGGACAAGGGAGTACCTTCAAGTGACGTTTATTTGCCCACGATTGTAATAGTAGCTTAATGTTTTGTTAAGCTCTGTGTATCTTCCCATCTATTGTGTTTCAGATGACATGAATGTTAATTTAAAATGCACTCTGTGTAATTGTTGTTCTTAAAAGATTTGAAGTTTGAGTAATCTCTAGAGACTTGACTGATCAAATTTAAAGTTGGAGGCTACTCACCTTTCAAATAAATCTCGAGTCTGAATTCGATACTTTTAGGGGTGTCATCATGTCATTTACAGTCAATAACAACTTACCACATTGCACTTATAGAATGGATAAGGGAGTAGTTTCAAGCCATGTTTGTTTGCTCACATTGTATTATTTAGGTCAAAATTTGTGATGAGTGTTTGGATCTGTATTGAAACTTTAGAAATATTGGTTCTATTATTAATTTGACTACCCAACTTGTTTCCTTTATAATTATCTATAATGGAAATCCATACTTGTGCTTCTCAATAGCTTTAGGGTTCCTGGCTTTGCATGAATGGTTTCTTGATATGGTATACATTTTCGTTGATCATGAGGTCTCATGTTTAAGTTGTGCTGCCCTTTATTCTAGTATATTTGTGGTTGTATATTTCCATCTTTTGTAGAAAGGGACATATTAGAATAATGTGATCTATTATTGGGCCTCAATCAATTGTAAGTTTTGGGTTGAATGATTTCTTGACAGTATATAACCCAGCAATGAGTCTCATATGATCTGGCCTTATAATGTATAGATTAGTTAGTATTGGCAAAAATTGTGTGATGTAATTTAAATGTCAAGTTGACTTGGATTGGACATGTTTGGCTTATACTAAACTTGACAATAAACTTATTGCTCGATGTAATTTTTGAAGTTATTGAATAGTATATGAGTTGTTACTAGTTATAGCTTACGTAACTGATGGTGAATTCATGTAATTGATAATATTGCAACTTTTTATCCAGTAAATTTATGCGAACATGTTGAATAGCAATCTCTTTCAATTGTTTCTTGCTTAATTATGAATTATAAAGGTCATAAACAAGAAGATAAGCAAACCAAATTTTCTACCCCAGTTTTCAATTTATAGTATGCTGATCAATGATTCTGTTAAGAGAAAGAATACTACATACAGCAGCATTTGATGATTGGGCCTTTGATTCTAAATTGTTGATTGCAAACATTTGCCTTTCCCTTAATAAAACAAATGTATCTTTTTTCAGCTGATTATGTGTTCTTTTCGTAAAACTGCCGTGTTTTCTTTTATACATATATATTTTAATTGATGCTTTTCTGCAGGTACTTGTCAATGGGGAGAATTTGGTGAAGGTGGCTTATTGTGGGGAGAATGTCTTGTCAGACACTTTGAGTGGTTTGAAGGTGATCCTGTCACTGAGCTTTTGTTAAAGGTTCAAAGCTCAACTAAGTTTAGTTGCAAACTAGTTTCCTTTTCTCACTCCATTTTGCCTTATTTTGAGCCACCTTATCAGCAAATTTAGTAATGATCCTTTCCATAATGCTTTTTATCTTTCTCTCTCTCTCTCCTCATTATTTGCCCATTTTTACTCCCCGGAGCTACTACCAGCTGGCTACAGATGTAATTCATTCCTGAAATAATCTTTGTGCTTCCAAGCATCCATTTCAACAATCTTATTTCTCAACGCTCCTTTGAACACTCTTTGTCTTTGTTCAAAATGTGATAGCTTACGTTAGACAGTCCAAATTATGGTCACCACTTTTACAGGAGTTTCACAGTCAGAAATATGGTTATGAAGATCTCATGATGGCTCAGTGGTAGAGCCTCTCCCTTTCCCACGTCCACTGAGGATGATAGTTCATGTTTTCATGACAGAGAACACAGGGCCATTTGGTGGTGCAGTGGCCTTAGCAGTCTCACTATGTCAAAAAAAAAAGAAAAGAAAAAGAAACAGTTGTGCGTACTATTATAACTGCTTGGCTTTTAACCTTTAACTAATATTGTTATTTATACTTTTAAAGTATGCAATTCAAAAATTAAACCATGTACAGTAGACTTCCACATTGACCCAACTTAATTTGTGTTTATACCCCAACATTGCATATCCTATAAATAGTCAAGAATACTTGGTCCATTGTTTTGGCATTTTGATGTTGCAAGCAGATTGTTTTGTTACTTTCTTGCCATTGTTAAGACTTGTGTGGTGCTTTACAATTATAAACTGCTCAAGCATTGTATTTTTCGTTTTTCACTATAGGTTAGGGAGATATATGGTCTTGATAATGAGGTAACATTTAGAAATGTCACTGTGTCTTCAGAAAGCAGGCCTCGGCCTCTGTATCTTGGAACAGCAACACAAATTGGTTAGTCAACTTATTAAATCTGATTTCCGGTTTTGTATTCTATGTCTGAGATGGGGGTGACATTGACATGTGCATCTATACTGCCAGGTTGCATACCAACAGAGGGGATACCTTGTTTATTGAAGGTACTACTTCCAGCAAGCTGCACAGGTTTACCTATATTGTAAGTTTTAGTTTCTGTTCTCCTCTTGCTAAAGCCAAATGAACTGACTTATGATTCTAATTTAATATGATAATCTTTTATGTTCTTGTGGAATAACTATGAATTTCTTGGTATGCTGCCTGTGAATATGTTTACCATAAAAATAATTTTTCTTAGGACATAGAACAAGGTTCTAAACACAGTAATGCAAAACATTGTACTGTACCTAACCAGTTTTGGAAAATTAAGGTATAGAGATGTCAAGTTATTTGTGTTCAATTCTTTTAGAGACTGCTATGTACGGTTGGTTCTTGGACCTAGAATGACTTTTTTTTTGGGGAAGTTAGTATGAATTTTGTTATGAATGTTCTATATTAGTTGCGTTCCTATTGTGTTTGGATCGGATGTAAGGAAGAAAAATGAAATTAAGAATCTAGGAGAATAGGGAACGTAATCTAATAAGTATTTTGTGAGCTGACTCTTTTACTGGTAGAAAACAGTGTTAAAAGGAATAGATTTTCTAATGATGAATTCTATTTCCATGACATCAAATTCTTTTTGACAACTAAATGAGTTAATGCTTGGTTCTAATCACCATGCTCTATTTCTTGTTGATTACATTGCACTGCTTATTTCATCTACACATACCATATTAATGGATTGTTCCCTCACGTTGTGGATATAGAATAGCATATTTCTAAAGCTACACCTACCCTCCTTTTATCTGTATGTGTTTTGTTTCAATGTTACATGGTGAAGCTGAATACATGCCTGCTACAACTCATCGTTTCTTATATATAACAAACATCAATTTTTGATCTTGTGACTTCTCAGATATAACAGCAGTGTTTGATTTTATGGTTTATCAGGTACGTTAGAGACCTTCTTCTGAATCCTCCTGCTTATGAAATTGCCTCCACTATTCAAGGTAAACTTACATTTAAGTCATATCATTGTTCAATTATTATCAGATTTACAACTAGTCAGTCATGTGTATATGAAATGTCTACAAACCAATTGCTTGAAAGCTGACTTGGTGCGATGTCTTAAAAATGGTCAGTCAATGGAGATAGTTATCTGAAGTTAAAAACCTCCCGTTGAAATAGCTTTTAAATTTACTTTAGTCATGAAGCATATTCTGCTGCTTTGATCTGAAATTTTGAAGGACTTTTAGGATCGGAAAAAGGAAGAAGAACATTAGCTCTCTTGTTTGGCATAAAAGTGTAAAACACAGCAACTGAGTTTTCAAGATAAAACTTACCCATTTTCTGTTACCACAGCTAATTCGTCAGTGGAAATTTATCAATTCCTTAGTGAAAATGAATAGAGCAAAGTTTTCTGAATCTGTCACCTGAAAAATACATGGTAACAATCTGAAACTGGCAGCGTATCAAGTGTATTTACCATTTTCTTCCATGAATTCACCTTTTTTAGCCCTGGAATTGAGTACTTTTGAGCTGGATATTTAGGGGCATTATTGCATAGCTTTATATTCATGAAATTGTGGTTCAAAAATTGTGCTGAACTATAATTCTTTAGCAGAAACATGCAAACTCATGAGCAAAGTGACGTGTTCAATTCCAGATTTCACATGCATTTCTTCTGCTAAGGTAGTCTACAAATTACCTTGTGAATGCATGCAACATTCAAATATATTACATCTATGCTTCTCACATGTTATTTAATAATAGTTCTAGTTGTATTAGTACTTAGAAATGTTTTTGCTATAATACTTGTGGATGCAGCTAGCTTCAGCAATCATTACTTCTGTTTTCTAGTTATTTAGTTTTACTGTAATTCAGACAGTTCTTTTTGTAAGTATCACCTCTGCCATGATTTTTCAATTATTGGTAGTGAATAGCTTGCAAATGGCTATAGTTTTGTCGAAAGGACACAGCTATAAAATTCATAGATGTAGAAGCATAATTTCTTCTGCCTGATTTTTATTTTATTCTTTCTTGAAAGTCTAAAACTGCTGTAATGAATGGTACAACTTGCACCTGATAGATGACACCTCTGACTACTTTGGCCTTTGTTGTTAGAGAGTTAATCACAAAAACAAATGCATATAGATTAGAGAGAAGTAGAACACTAGATTCAACTTGGTTTGGCGAGTGTGCAGGGACGTAGGTATGTTTGGCCCAAGGGGGCACTGGGCCCGGCGAAATTTTTAAAAAAAGTTAAAATTTTTTAATTTTTAATTATTTTTTATATAAAAATATAATTTTTAGGGTTTGGGCCCCCCAAGAATTTTAAAAAATTTGTTTTGGCCCCCCCTGTATATATTAGCTGGCTCCGTCCCTGCGAGTGTGGCTACCCTTACTGACAGCAACTCTCTTTCCATTACTTTGGCATTAAGAATTTTCCTTTTACAACATGAACTAGGAAATTTTCAAGTTACAAATATGCCCCTCCAACAAATAAACCTTACACCATCAATATCTCCTGCTGAAGCCCTCTCTAGCAAGAGCTTCATTGATAAAATTGTCTATTGAAAAATATGACCCCCAAATCAACACTGGCAGGCTTATCCAAAAACTACATTGCTCAATAATGAATTTTTGCTTGATAACAATGTTAGTAAAAGCTACCTGTAATGGGAAAAGCTAAAGTAGATATGGACGTGCTTTTTCACTCTTCTGATGCTAGAAAAAATCATATTTTTGTATAAACTGACTAATTTCATCCCCCTAGAAGAGACTTTGAGTTATATTTTAGTAACAAAGAAATACAAAGTGACTTGCAAATATTGATAGGATGCTTTTGCAATAGTTTTGTACAACTAGAATTGGAAACTAATACAATTCTTACCCTTTTTGTGCAAATTAATGTGGTCAGATCTGCAAGAAGGATATGACCTCGCATCCTCTCTCAGCTTTTTTGTGTTTAAGAATCTTCCCATAGTTCTTTATTTTTTCCATCTTACTATTTGAAGAAACTTCACTTATTCAAGATTCAAGATGATGTCTTTGCAAGATTGATTCTTCCCATTTTTACACAATCTCACTGGCATATTCAAATAGTTTCAAAATCCACTATGAAATTAAAATAAATGAGAGAGTAGAGGGAAAGAGGTATGTGGTTCAGCCGTAAGGCTTGCATTCATGGATACAAAGATCAGGAGGACACTAGGTTGTTTGTTTTTAATTAGCAGTCCATCTATTTATAGCAGTAGGGTAGATTATTATGAATATTCAAAACAGTGCACCTAAACTGTTTCACTGTAACAGTAATATTTCTATATAAATACACAATACATGGCTATATAGGATGCAGAATAATAATAATACTAAAATCTCTAAATCTGTGACTTTTATTTCCACCTTGTCTGTGAATTCTTCAAACCATTCTGGTAGGATAACAAAAGACAAGCCAACTAGAAGGCCAGTTAATTTTCCTTCTTCATTTTTACCAATCAATTTTTGTTCTCTACATGTTTGATAACTAAGTTATCTCTGTTTTTCCTGCAGCTTGTGAAGCTACTTGAACTGAGAGAGACCAATCATATTGAGTTTTGCAGAATAAAAGACGTTGTTGATGAGATATTACACATGGATAGAAACTCTGAGCTCCATGAAATCCTGAAATCTTTGATGAATCCCACATGGGTTGCAACAGGCTTGAAAATAGATTTTGAGACTTTGGTAAGTGGGACCTTAAATATGAATCCTAAAGTGTTCATTCACCATTTTATTTATGTTTTGCTACTAAATATTCCAAGTGATGAGCATGGTGCACTGGCTAATGAAGCTTGCAAAATTTTCTCTTTGCCATTTAATCCCTCATTTGTGTATGTTGATATGTTTTTTCTATGTCTAAATTTTAAATTTTCTCCATTTAAAGGCTGTACATAAACCTTACTGGCTGAGTTTTGCTTATTATTCTGATATTATTTGAATAGCTTTTAGGATGTTCCCAACATCTTAAGCTTTTGAGTTTGAATGGTTATTTCACATGGTATTAGAACCCTTATGAATAGGAGGTCTTGAGTTCAAGCTGCATTTGTTGTAGATCTGTAAGTCATTGTGATTTTGTTTTTACTTTGTGTGAGGATGCACGATACAATAATATTTAACTATGTGTGGGTAATATAACTCTTTAAGCTTTAGAATTGAACGGTTAGATAACAGTTATAAACTTTTTATTCAAAGCATCTGACTAGTCTTTTACACCTGTAAAAGTAACACCTTCCTATTTTATAATCTTTAATCTCACTATACAAATCAGATATTGATAGAACCTTTGTGTGTGTGTGTTTTTTTGAAATTTTATTCTTTTGAATTTTCATTTTTAAACTATTTTTTGTAGCGTACAGATCTTTTTGATTTAGTAGATAGTTATAAATGTTCAAATCTTTTACTTCCTTGATACCAGTCAAAGTGCTGTTGTGATCATGCAACATTATAATGTTATTGATACTCTTCATATAGACTTGTCTTTTGAAGTCTCTGAGTGCTTCTATCGATGTCTAGTTATCTGAATTATAAGGTTTTAGGTGTATTATGCTTAAATGCTGTATTCAAACTTCTTTCCACATAAATTGGTGAATAGCATCAAGTATCCATACAAGTTACTCGTGAGTGCTTTTGATTGTATTTTTTTATTTTTGCTTTATCTGAAATTGCCTAGAACTGTGTTAATGCCAATGAATGTTGCTGCCATTTCCAAGTTGTAGCAATAAAAAAAATGACAGCTAAGGGAGCTGTTTCCAAGATATGATCTATGATCTAATGTAATTGATTTCTAGTTTTAATTCGTTGCTTCTTTCTGTCCTTTTCTCCAGGTTAATGAATGTAGGTGGGTTTCAGGCAAAATTTCTGAGTTGATCACTCTAGATTATGAAAGTGATCAAAAGCCAAGTTCCTACTCTAGCATTCCAAGTGACTTTTTTGAGGATATGGAATCTCCATGGAAAGGTCGGGTGAAGAGTTTCCATCTCAAAGAAGAAATGAAAGAAGTGGAAAAAGCGGCAGAAGAATTGGCATTAGCAGTAAGGCCTCAATGATTTGTGTTTCCTTTTTTGAGAATTGGCATTAGCAGTAAGCCCTCAATGATTTGTGTTTCTTTTGATGCTTCTATAACATAATCATTGGTCCTATGGCAATGATCTCTTCTTATGTTTTTGGAGTGAGAAGATGTTTAATTTATGAAAAGTTGGGGCTCTATGGAGGGCATATAAAATACTTCTAGCATTCCATTTTAATTTGGACACTACTAGGACACTTTTACTTTTGATTTAATGGGCACATCTTTGATAGTTGTGAGGATGTTCATTTGTTGTTATCTGTCATTTCCAAGTAATTCTGCGCTAAACTCTTGATTTCCTTGATGCTCTGTCTTAGGAAAATCTTTCTTATTCAATGAAAATCAATCTTACAGGTAGCTGAAGATTTTCTTCCCATAATTACAAGAATAAAAGCTACCACAGCGCCACTTGGTGGACCAAAGGGAGAAATCTCATATGCTCGGGAGCATGAAGCTGTTTGGTTTAAGGGAAGGAGATTTTCACCCGCAGTATGGGCTGGTACTCCTGGGGAAGAACAAATTAAACAGCTTAAAGCTGCTTTGGACTCCAAAGGTAAAAAAGTTGGTGAGGAATGGTTTACTACCAGCAAGGTGGAGGATGCCTTAATAAGGTACACTTTTTGATCAATACCTTTTTCCTTGGGCTTGCCTCTTGTTTTTGCTCTGATCTGTTTTATAAATCGTTTACCCTGCTTTAGGTACCATGATGCTGGTGAGAGGGCAAAAATCAGGGTTTTGGAATTGTTGAGGGGACTTTCCTCAGATTTACAAACGAAAATTAACATCCTTGTCTTTGCATCAATGTTGCTTGTTATTGCAAAAGCTTTGTGTGCTCATGTCAGGTTATGCTTGTTTCTGAAACTTAATAATTTATTTCTTGCATGATTTCTTGAATCACTTTTTCTGCAATGCCTCCAACATGGAAAACTAAAAGATTTGTTCTCTCGTAGGTTAGTGTTTAATATTCCAAGCAGACACACGTGGGTCTGTATTTTCCTGAACATGTTTTATGCCCTGAGAAATGAATATTGCCAATAATTCATGTTAAGTCAATGAAGCTTTTGGATTTGCATATTCTAAATTATTTTGTAGAAGTACTGATACTTCTGGAATAGGACATATGTCATTTAATATTCGTATTTTGGCATCATTGGTTCATTTCAGTGAAGGGAGGCGAAGAAAATGGGTTTTTCCAACTCTTGCTGGGTTTGATATGTCCAAGGTAGAATTACTGAATTACCAGCAAACATACTTGTTTCATCCTTTTCCCTTGAGGACCCAATTTTGAGTTTCAAAACTTCTTTGAGGTGTTATTGTCATGTTTTCTCTTTTGGCCATATGCTCTATGTTTATGGTTCCTGTATGCTTGTTGCCTTGTTGTATAACATGATTGAAATTTCAAAAAAAGGTGTTGTAGATTGTTGAATCAGATGTTGCTCCATTGCTATTAGACCCGATGAATGCTTTGTTGCTAGTTAGTGTTATCTGTAGGGACAGTACTTGTTGAATTGCCAATTGCACTGTACATCAGATTAGGTAGAACTAATTCGCCATCTTCCCATCTATAATTAAACACACAATCTTGAGGTGCATAAAATAACTGCACTACACGTATCAGAATATTCTAAATACTATAGGATCTTCTTTGATAGTTATATTGTTTTTAAGAAATTGGTGACTGTAATTCAATACTTGTAACCTTTATTCAGATGTTCCAATAGTGAAAATGGTAAACGGATTATTACCATCTAGAATCACCTATTACTGGAGGCTCACGGTGTTCCTTTTGTGCTGTTCAAATTAAGCATTATTGGATCATTATGGAATTGACTGTGTCTTATTTATTTGAGGTGCAGAATGCAGAATCGGTTGATGGAGCTAACGGAATGAAATTAATTGGTCTCTCTCCATATTGGTTAGACACTGCAGAAGGCAACGCTGTCCAAAATACAGTCGATATGCAATCCCTATTTATTTTAACAGGACCAAATGGGGGTGGTAAATCTAGTTTACTAAGATCAATATGTGCAGCTGCACTGCTTGGAATATGTGGGTTTATGGTGCCAGCTGAGTCAGCTTTGATTCCTCACTTTGATTCTATAATGCTTCACATGAAATCTTATGACAGTCCTGCTGATGGCAAAAGTTCATATCAGGTATATTTTTCCGTTTTGGTGCACTACGAATATCTTCTAGTTTTTGTTGGATAATTATTTATCTTTATTTTTAGATAAGTCTGTTAGCTTAGGAGATTATCGTTTAGAAGATAAGTTATAAGATAAATTTATCTTATTTTAAATCTGATAGTTAGGAGCATTAAATTAGGAAATACTCTTGTATAAATTCCCTTGAATCAAAGGCATAAAGTGAAGTTTTGTCCCCTTTCTAAAATCCTCTTGTTTCATGGTATCAGAGCTATCCAGTTCTGGTAGCCTAAAATCTATTTCCAGCGACATCATGGCTGGAGTTCAACCAACCCTTGACAAGTCTTCCACCACGCAAAGCTCCTCCCAAACACCTAGTTTTGTAACCCCTTCAGCCCAATCCTCATCTCCTATTGATAATCTTTCGTTGCAAATCACGCAATGTAAATTGAATGGACTGAATTTTTGAGAAAATCAAAGGAAGAGGCAAGGCTGGATATCTAACCGGGGCAATTCGTCAACCACAAGAAACAACAGTCACTTATGGTGCTTGGGATGGCAAGAATTCTATTGTTATGGCTTAGCTTATCAATTTAGCGGAGCCAAAAATAGGAAGAACCTATCTATTCTGCAAAACTGCAAGAGAAATTCGGGAGTCTGTGTAAGAAATATATTCTAATTTGGAGAACACATCTCAATGCTTTGAAATCAGATCCAAAATCAGAAATACTCACCAAGGTAACATGTCTGTTATTGAGTATTATAACTTACCCATTGAATTATAGCAGGAGATAGATCTGTTTTATGCAATAAATTGGGAGTGTCATGCTGATGCCGAGAAATATGGAAAATCGTTGGAAAAGGAGAGGGTTTTTGATTTCTTGCAGGGTGTTGCGGTCCTTCGTTTGGGATCGTGTCACCGGACGATGCAAATGCAATCTTAAATCGTGGAGAGGATTTGTGTATTTGTTTTTGTTCCTGGATCTACCTATCTTGTAAGAATTTGATTGCAACTCTCAAAGGGAGTTACCACCTTGGAACTCAAAGGG
>JANZLX010000213.1:43638554-43656889 GCA_025531955.1 Erythroxylum orinocense | reverse complement strand
TTGTTCCTGGATCTACCTATCTTGTAAGAATTTGATTGCAACTCTCAAAGGGAGTTACCACCTTGGAACTCAAAGGGAGTTGCCGACCACAAGGTTTTGAGATAATATTGCTTGTCTTATTGATAATGAGTTTCCTCTTTAAATAGAGGTTACAAGCAGATAGCAATTCATAATTGCGGAAATATTTAAAACTTCAATCAGCCAACTCATAGGACTAATTTAAGGAAATATAAAAGAAATTAATCAAGGCAAAAGTTTCTGCTGAAATCTTCCTTTAATCTTCACACCTGATTGTCGCCGTTAGCACGATTCTTGCGCCTAACATACTGCTGCCCCATAAATGCGTCTACAACACAGGGACTTAATGTTGAACTTGATGAAGTACAAGGACGACTACTTCGTTTAAAGCCATTACCCTCAATTCGAGAAACTTTTGCTGAGGTTCGTAGGGAAGAGAGTAGAAGAAAGGTCGTGCTTATCTCTCCCACTTTGGATCAAATCTCCCAAGGTTTAGCTTTAGTGGCAAACTCTCGAAAGGAGTCTACTCAACAACCCCAAGAGCAACAAACCAAGAATAAGCAGTGGTGTGACCACTGTGATAAACCCTACCACACCTGTGAGACCTGTTGGCACTTACATGGGAAACCACCAGATAGGAAGCCTAAAAGCCAAACGTGTCAGCAAAAACGTGGAACAACACATGTAGCAGAATCTGATATCAGCAAATCCACTGGGATAAATTTGTCTTCCCAGCAGATTGAACTGCTTCACCAACTCTTGAATCAAACAAAGATCACAATTGAATCATATTCACATGACCAACACTCCTACCGCAGCACTAGTGCATAAAGGTAACTTGTGTCAATCATTATTATCAAAGTTTGTAGGTCACGATTTTCGGATTGTGGACACGGGTGCATCAGACCACATGACTGTGTCCTTGAATGTTTTTGAGAAATAGTTAATGTCTGGGTCGCAAATGGAAAGGTGTCACCAGCTATTGGTCAAGGGAGGGTTTGTTAGTCAAATCTGACATTAAATACCATTCTCTATGTGCCTAAGTTAACTTATAATCTGTTATCTATCAGTCAATTATCCAATGATATGGATTGGATTGTGACGTTTTTTCCTTCTCATTGTGAATTTTAGGATCGATGTTGGGGAAGATGATTCGCAATGCTGAGGAGAAAGATGGACTTTACTACTTCTCAGGAAAGAGTACTCCTACTAAACTTAAAACACCAAATAAGTTTTCCCTTTCAGTTATGTCAAATTCTGATGTTATGTTATGGCATCAACGCCTTGGCCATCCAAATTTCTCATATTTGAAAATCTTATATCCACAACTTTTCATCAATAAAGATCATATTTCTTTATATTGTGACCAATGTGTCCTTGCAAAGCAAAGCAAAAACAATCATCCCATACACTCATACAGACCCTCAAAACCGTTCCAATTAATTCATAGTGATATCTGTGGTCCTGCTAGAGCTAAAAGTTTAACGGGTACACATTGGTTTATTAGTTTCATTGATGATCATACAAGGGTATGTTGGGTATATTTAATGAAAGACAAATCATGTCTTTAAACAATTTCACAAGCTCATTCAAAATGTATTCGAAACCTCTATTCAGGTAGTACGTACCAACAATGGGAAAGAATATTTCTCACATGATTTTATTCAATATCTCAGTGAAAATCCACCAAAGTTCTTGTGCTTATATCCCACAACAAAATGGGATAGAGGAAAGAAAGAATCGGCATTTGTTAGAGGTAGCTCGACCTATGATGTTACCAATTCTGTTCCAAATTCCTATTGGGGAGAAGCCATCCTAACTACATCATACTTAATAAATCGTCTTCCTTCTAAAACTCTTCAATTTCGAACCCCTTTAAGTGTTCTTCTAAATCAATTTCTTCACATGAAGATTCTTAATTCTTTTCCTCCTAAAGTCTTTGGGTGTACTATTTTTGTACACAACAATCAATCCAATAAAAACAAACTTGACCCACGAGCTGTTAAGTGTGTGTTTATTGGGTACTCTCCTACTCAAAAAGGTTATAAGTGTTTCACACCTTTTATGAACAAATTCTTTGTTTCATATGATGTTACCTTTTTTGAAAGTCAATCATTCTTCTCCAATACCTCTCTTCAAAGGCAGACATTCCACGAAGAGACTTATTGGGACCCAAGCATATCACTCCCTATCTCACAAAATTCTATCCAGATCTTCCCACAAAACTCACAAACACTCACCATTGATCCCAAAACTGTCCAGTCCGATTTGGTGGGAGAACCAGTTCTCGACCATCCAATCTTAGTGTATTCTCGAAGGCCTAAAGCTCCTCAACAAGGCCAATCATTGGACCAGAAATCGGCTCCTAAAGAAACTGTAGCAAGTGACTTGGATATGTCAGTTGCATTACGAAAGGCGGTAATATCATGGACCAACTATCCTATTTCAAATTATTTGGCTTACTCAAAGTTGTCTTCAAAGTTTAAAGCTTTCACTACTAAGCTTGACAGTGTAACAATTCCAAGAAATGTGCATGATGCATTCCAAGAGCCTAAGTGGAAGGACGTTGTACTTGAGGCCTTACTTGAAAATAAGACATGGGATATTGTAGATCTACCCGAGGAAACAAAAGGTGGTTGGTAGCAAGCGGGTGTTCACTGTAAAGTATAGGGATGATGGAGAGATCGAAAGGTATAAAGCTAGATTAGTAGCTCAAGGTTTTATACAAACTTGTGGAGTAGATTATGAGGAGACATTTGCAAAGTTGAACACAATTAGAATTCTTCTATTATTGGCTGCAAATTTAGGTTGGAAATTCCATCAGCTTGACATTAAAAATGCCTTCTTAAATTGTATATTAGATGAGGAAATATATATGAGGATCCAACCAAGTTTTGAATCTAAAGAAGAAAGGGGGAGAGTTTGCAAACTGAAAAATTTTTTATACGGCCTCAAACAGTCTCCACGAGCATGGTTTAAGAGTTTCAGTAACACTCTTTGCAGATTTGGATACAAACAGGGACAAGCTGATCACACCTTGTTTGTGAAGTCTGGAAAAAATGGAAAGAAGTCCATCTTGATTGTGTACGTGGATGATATTATAATCACAGGTGATGATACTAGTGAGATCAATGATCTTAAAAAGAAAATTGAGGCTGGAATTTAAAGTAAAAGATCTTGGAGCCTTGAGACACTTTCTTGGAATGGAGATTGCTAGAAGTACGGAAGGTATTTTTATATCTCAACGAAAATAAATTCTTGATTTATTGGAGGAAATAGGAAAAATGGGAACTCCATTGGAAAGAAACTGGAAATTCAAGAGAGATGAAGAAGATCCTCTTATTGACAAAGGAAGATACTAAAGGTTGGTAGGAAAACTTATCTATTTGTCATTAACTAGACCAGATATTGCTTACTCTGTGAGTATTGTCAGCCAGTTTATGCACTCTCCAACACAAGGCATTAGAGGTAGTCAACCATATTCTGAGGTATCTCAAAAGCAGTCCAGGCAGAGGATTAATGTTTCGGAAAAATGAGAAGAACATGGAAGGTTTTACGAATGCTGATTGGGCTGGTTGTAATGAAGATAGTAGATCAACTTATGGTTATTGTACCAAGCTATGGGGGAACCTTGTCACATGGAGAAGCAAGAAGCAGTCCGTAGTGGCAAGAAGCAGTGCAGAAGCAGAGTTTAGGGCAATTGCACAAGGAATTTGCGAAGTTATTGGGTTAGAGAGGTTAATGCAGGATCTACAGATCACCACTTCCTCTCCCACCAAAATCTTCAGCGATAGCAAATCAGCCATTAGCATAGTGAAGAATCCAGTTCAACATGATTCAAAGAAACATATTAGAATTGACCGAAGCTTCATCAAACGTGAAATAGAAGGAGGCATTGAATTATGCTATGTTCCTACTCAAGCACAGGAAGCAGATATTTGCACAAAGATCATGCCTAAGCCTAGATTCGAGACAATTTTAAACAAGTTGGGAATGATAAATATCTATTCTTTAACTTGAGGGGGAGTGTTGGATAATTATTTATCTTTATTTTTAGATAAGTCTGTTAGCTTAGGAGATTATCTAACTTATCTTCTAAAAGATAAGATAAGTTTATCCTATTTTAAATCTGATAGTTAGTAGTATTAAATTAGGAAATACTCTTGTATAAATTCCCTTGAATCAAAGGAATAAAGTGAAGTTTTGTGCCCTTTCTAAAATCCTCTTGTTTCAGTTTTTATTTCTCATCTTATTCCAATTGTCAACCTGCATCTGAGATGTGTCAATTGATTTGCAATAGCAATGAACACGAGTCTCTGAATGAATTGTACGTGTCAGTATTAGTGCTGAAGTAAGGATGGTAATCTTTTCTCTTTGTTTGATTTGATCGTCTGATTATCTGATCCCATAAGGTATCCAGATCCTTAATCTGCTAAAGAACTTTGAGCATGTTGCAAAATTAAGAACTTTGTTCATGTACTTCTTGTAATGTCTCAGGTTGAAATGTCAGAAATCCGATCTATAATAACTAGAGCCTCATCAAGGAGTCTGGTGCTTGTAGATGAAATATGTCGAGGGACAGAAACGGCAAAGGGGACTTGTATTGCTGGAAGCATTATTGAAACCGTTGATAAAATTGGTTGTCTGGGCATTGTGTCTACTCACTTGCATGGAATATTTGATTTGCCACTTCATACCAAGAATACCGTGTGTAAAGCAATGGGAGCAGAATATATAGATGGACAAACTAAACCAACATGGAAATTATACAACGGGATCTGCACAGAAAGCCTTGCTTTTGAAACAGCTAAGAGGGAAGGGATCTCTGAGAATATTATCCAAAGAGCTGAGGAGCTTTATCATATAGCCTATACTAAAGAGGTTCGTCCACACAGGCCAGAAAAAAATGTGGGAGAATTCTGCTCTGGAAGAATTTTTGATGGTTCCAGCGAAGTTCCTTTCCCATCTGGTGAAGTGATGGATGGGTCTCTTCAGCATAATAACAATTGTGTGAAGGCAATGGAATTCAGACAGAAGGATGTTGAGAATGCTATTACTTCAATTTGCCAGAAGAAGATGGTTGACCTGTACAAGCAGCAAAATGCATCAGAAGTTGTGCTTGTACAGTGTGTTGCTATTGGTGCTAGGGAACAGCCTCCTCCATCAACAGTAGGTGCTTCATGTGTCTATGTGATGTTGAGACCTGACAAGAAGCTCTATGTTGGAGTGGTAATTTCTTATACTGCAAATCTATTTCTTTTATTCTTAGATCTGAGATTATGCTTGAATATTGGACAACCAATTCATTGTAGTAGCAGCGAACTCTTTCCTCTCACATGATGCTTTATGACTGTTCAGTGACTTGAAAGCGGCATAACTGGTGCTTTGTTATTTATATTGAACCTCGTAGTATACAAATGTTTTTTCCTTGTTCATCCGAAAGAACAAAGGAGCTCTACCAAGATTTAAACCTTGATTCAAGAGCATGTTTACAGTGTGCAAATAGACTCAAGTATTTGATCAGATAGATGAACTTTTAACTCTTGGTTCATTTCTTTTGATCTTTTTTTAACAGACAGATGATCTTGATGGGAGAGTGCGCACCCATCGGTCAAAAGAAGGCATGCTCAAGGCAACCTTTATTTATTTCATGGTTCCAGGAAAGAGCATAGCTTGCCAACTGGAAACCCTTCTCATCAACCAGCTCCCTCATAGAGGCTATCTATTGTCCAATGTGGCCGATGGCAAACACCGCAACTTTGGAGCAAACAATCTTTGTCTCAACAATGTAACGGTTCACTAAGGTGACAGACATCATTCATAATTGTGCAAAAACGGTTTGTGTACCATATTTTATGTATTGACATGGGATACGCAGTGGTGCAGCAATTTTGTTTTTGATAACGGTTGCTCCACTTTCCCCTCTCTATGGTATCCGAGACCTGCCAACAGTAGCTAACTTTAATATTATGGTCCTCAGAAGGGCAGAGCGTAACTCTTTATGCTATTCTTTTGCGGTGATACCATAGTTTCGTTGGATCATATCAAAACCTAGCCATCAAGGCAAAGGTCCGATAGTACTTTAAAGAAATCTATGATGGGGGCAAATCCCAATTCACCTTCAGGTTTTTGGGTTCGTACGTTGAACATTATGAAAGGACTTTTTACTTAATCAGAAAAGGTATATGTATATACCTACCAACTTTAAAGTTTTGAACTTTGTTAACATAAAGTTGTTCATGTTAAATACCAGGAACCAAGCACTTCATAGCAATCCCAACGATCAAAGTCAGTTCACTTTTACTAATTAGAAGATTCCTGCTGATCATCCCTGAATAAAAAACAGCTTGTTGGAAAAAGGATGTAGAAACTTACATAATTGATTTTGATTAAATTGTTCATACTAATTCCCATTGTAATTTCTACCTCAAATTGTTAAATGCCCTTGGTGTTTCTCTGAAAGCACCAATGAATTTCTGAATGGATTATAGGTTGTCATTGAGATTGCAGAATAACTTTTTACTTTGAAGATTGGCTAGAAAAATAAGTCTATGTAATCCATGAAGCCATTGGTTCCTTGTCTTTTCCTTCCACTGCATCCCCATGTTTTGAGGATTTTCTGGCACGAAACTAGCCATCTCTGTCAGAACATAGTTTCATTTTGTTTACTTGCACATCTCCTGTGTCTTTGGTGTGCAGGCAATATATCCTTAAGGGTGAATTCAAGTCTTCAGTTCTTAGCATTCAGTTTCTCCTGAAGGATTTTGTTCAGAAGTACTGGATTTGCCTTGCCTTTTGATGCTTTCATTACCTGAAAATGAATATAATGATAAGAATAAGCTGACCCTCCTGCATAAGTCCTGGAAATGGCCTTCATGGTAAACCTCGAGTATAGATGATTTTAATACCTGGCCAGCAAAAAAACCTTGTAATTTTGTTTTTCCCGCACGATATTGTTCTAATTGCTTTGGATTCTCTGAAACAACTTTATCGACCATTTTCTCAATCTCAGCAGGATCCGTTATCTGCTAATAGAAAACCATGACAACAGAGCTGTCGCTAACATTCTTCGCTATCTCAGTTATCTTCGTATAACTCTATCTATATGTATCATTGAAAAGAACATTTACACTACATCTCATTACTTTTAAGTGTGCTCAAATTATGATATGAAAATGCAAATGAACTTGGCATGAAAAGCTTGCTCTGTATCAGTAAAACCATTATTCATGCATCCAGCCAACATACCTAGTTTGGCTACATTCACACATGACTTGCATTGCTCTAAAATTGTGAAAGAAAGATGTAATGTTTGCATCCAGTTTATATAATCAACAGAAATATTGCACATCATGAATAGAAGTAAACATCAAATTAGACAGTTAACATTCATGTGCACGTGTCATCAGTCTTTAGACAAAATTTTGACCAAAATAACTTGCCTGAACAAGATCCTTTTCCTTTATCACTCCTTTGACAGTTCCACCTTTGGCTATGAGCTCAAACAAAATCTGCAAAACAGTGGATAGAAATATATACAGATAATGTCAATCAGATCGCATCTTCAGTAATATCATGCTGCAAATATCAATATATGAAAATATAGATGCAGATTTGACAAGGAAGCCTGCATATCCCATTCTGACTTCAAAAGTGAATCAAGATGCAGAATTTCCAGACCTTAATTTTATTATAATAATAACCTAATATTGAAATTTCACTAAATGCTGGTTCTTGTTCCATGTGTTGTCACGGATCCAATTAGACAAGAGGAGCATATGATGATCTCAATGTCTAGTTAAGAATAGGGCTTCCATATTCCAGCACCAAGGAAAAAAAGGAACGAAAAAAGAGACATAGCTGGAATTTTGATCAACTATAATTTCCTTTTTAAAGTCAACAAGACTGGATGAAATCATGAGAATCTAAGACAATTAATAACTCACTGGAAGCCTAAACTCTTCAAAAGTAAAAGCTAAAGCAAAACTATCTATTGCAAGATCGCATCAGCAGATCTATGGACCTTTGGGACTTTGAATCAGAAAAGTGAAGCAACATTGTTACCTCTTTCCCAATCTTGCCACTTATTGTCCCACCTTTAATTGAAGCTATCAGCTCAGCCAGCTCTTCTGGTTTAAGTTTAATATCATTTATAGAGACCTTTTCATTGTTAACATAGGCAGCAATGTCACCCATAATCCAGTTGGCAGCCAGCTTCATATCAGCTCCTTTTGCAACTGTTGCATCAAAAAATTCTGCTACCTAATTCATTTGTACAGTGAGAGTATGCTGATTAGATGATTCCAGCACTATATATTTTTAAGAGATATTTTGGGAAGAAACTACACAACTGGAGAAAAATAGGATAATACATTCTCAGTTTAGCTTAAAAGAATGAGCATAATAAAATGGAGACAACTAAGGGTCACAAAAATCCAGAATATAGAATATGAAACCTGCAAGACAAGTGCAAATTATTCAATTGGGATATACTGAACCCTTGATTGTTACAACATTCTATATGGATTCATGAGCTCTAAGTAATTAGTAAAACCGGGTTTCACAAGAAATTTGAAAATATTTATAGTTATTGAATCTCTCGCAGGAGGAAGAAACAATTTGAATTGAGAATTGGAAATACATAAATATGAGCCTCTATTCTGCAGCATATTTTCTCTAAATTCACTTTTGAGTGACAAAGCAACATGAAACAAAATACAGTAACACATGTAGTTTTTTGGTCCTTAAATAGATGAAAAGGAAGTCTGAAAAAACACGAAGTGTCATGTCAGCAATTGTATAACCTAAAACCTTGTGATCCACAGCAAAACTTACATTTTTGTCATTTGCAAGGAAAAGAACATCCTGCATACTCAGGCCCATGCCTTCATACCGTCTTCGCTTCATTTCAGGAAGTTCTGGCAAAGAAGTCCGTATACTATCAACATACTCCTCTGTGAGAAGAACTCCTGGAAGATCTGGTTCTGGGAAATACCGATAATCAGCAAGTCCTTCCTTTTTTCTCATTGTGACGGTCCTCTAAGCAGTGCAAAGAAGCACATGAAACACTTTAAATCATAAACCATCTTTAATTATTTTATTTCTTCTTTTATTTTTTACTAGTGATAATGAAAAAAGTATTTAGCTAATTCATGAAAGTACAAATTATAAACAAGAAGACATAGCTACAACCTGAGCGCCTTCCTCCCAAAGACGAGTTTCTTGTATAATTGAATCACCTTGACCTTGACTATGAAGATGCACTTGTCTTGACATCTCAAAATCAATCGCCCTATTGATTGCGGCAAATGAGTTTAAATTTTTTATTTCAACCTGTCAATGCAAAGTGAGGGCATGCAAATCAGTAATTAAAAGTTTTGCATCAGATAACAGTGTTTTCTAAGTAGTTTCAGCAAAATATCCACAAATACCGAGTATTTTCTAAAATTCATGGCTTAAAAAGGGCATTCTTGTTCACAAGATTGAAAATTGATCTTCCTAGAAGAAAAGAACCACAGCAATTTCTTCCTTCTATCTAAATGCAACAGAAAAGCTACTTTTGACCTCAAAAATGACCAGTGTGCTATTTAAAAATTGAATTTCAACATATGATCAGCGGCAAGCTGTCAATTACTTTAGTTGCTGGAAATGCACATGTTACCTTTGTGCCAAACTCTACTTGGCCAAGTGGTCGTATTGAGACATTTACATCACAACGTAGTGAGCCTTCCTGCATGTTACCATTACTAACACCCAGAAAGCGAACAACCCTTTGTAGTTCTGCTGCATACTCAGCAGCTTCAATTCCACTTCTCATATCAGGTTCAGAAACAATCTCAAGCAAGGGCACTCCTGCTCTATTCAAGTCAACCTGTTAAGAGGTACAGGTTTTAAGAATCCTGTTTAAACAATAAAACACCTATAGATCCTTGGAAACATGGAACATTTGAAAACTCCGTTAAACAACTATAGAAAGCAAACACCATGTCCAATAGGTAGCTCAATAAAACAAAACCCAGGGTTGTCAAAAGCAATTTAAATAATCAACCATGGAAAACAACTACAGCACAATTTTCTTGATACTGATTTTATATCCTAGAGTAGTGAAATCAAATAAGATCAAAGACTAAGAATTGCAAGGTACTAATATAAGCTGTGAGGAGAAGTGATTGCCTGGGAGTAGCTTCCATTTCCTGAATGGAGCAGCTTCCCTGCATCTTCTTCCATGTGGACCCTTGTAATGCCAAACTTCCTATGCCCTCCACCAAATTCCACAGGAAGATCCAAATCAACGTAGCCACCAGTTGCAATTGGTATATCAAACTGTGATATTTGATAACCCTTTGGAAGATCAGGGTAAAAGTACTGTTTCCTATCGAACTTCGAGCTCAGAGACAGTTTGCAATTGAGTGCCAGACCCAATTTCACAGCAAATTCAATAACTTTGGAGTTTAAGACAGGTAAAGTACCCGGTAAACCCATGCAGATGGGGCATATAGTGGTGTTAGGTTGAGCTCCATAATTGTAAGGGCACCCACAAAAGGCCTTAGTTGAAGTGGATAGTTGGACGTGAGTTTCTATCCCAATGATTGCCTCATAGTCCTTCAAGAGTTTGTCTACTGTTTTAACCTTGCTTTGTGGTGAGACTTTGGTTTGTACACTCGGCTGTTTTTCTTGTGTGGCAGTTTGTGTGGTGCTGTTCAGAGTGCAAAACAGAACACCATTGTTTCTCCTGAACAATGCAGACGGTGATAGCAATAAAGGATAGATTTGAATGTTTCTAAACAATGATGAAGCCATGCTTTACTGATTCGGAGCTAACCCGGTATAGGTACCATAAAAGTCGATAGTGTCTCTGCAAAAACTCAAACAGGTTATAAACAAACTAAGAAAGTCAAATTAGAAAGGCCAGAACTGAGAACAAGAAACAAACAACTAGAAAAGTTAAGCCATCGAACACAAACTGAAAAGCATCAAATTTAAAAGATACCCAGGTAGAAATTCATGCTCTAAACTTGGAAATGAGTAAATTACTGAACACTTGCTAAACGAGAACAAACAACATCCCCAGGATTCTCCCAAACATGGTATGTTTAATTCTGTTGAATACCCGAAAAACATTTACAAGCAAAAACGCAGAAATCAATAACAAGATCAAGCAAACGTAACAACTTGAAAGAGCTGAAGAATGAAATAATATGGGAAGGTTACAACTCTAAAGAGTTAAAAGTAGTAACGACAATGGAATGAGTTGATTGAGACTTTTACATATATAATATATATAGAGACTGTATGAGAAGGAAAAACGCCTGAATTACCAATTCTTGGAACAACCAACAGAAAAGGAAGCTGAAACAAAGAGGTCAGCCCGCCAATGGTCATCCACAGACATATATCTTTCCCAGAACTGCAGGCCACAACGCCAAGCGTGCGGCAGGTTCGAATGCGCTTACACCATTTTTATCAATTATCTTCACAAAAAATATATACAAATTTCGTTTTCAAATTTCATTTCATGTTTATAAATTAGATTTTAATATTAATATTTAAATAATAAACAGTATTTATTTAATCCAAACTTTTGATAATTTTAAATTAATAAGTTTTTATAAGAGTTTATTTAATGAACTTAGACTATTACAATTTATTTTAAAATGAAATTTAAACAATTTGGTTAGTAGTGATAGAAAAATATAAAAACATGTCAGAATTAAAAGAAAAAATATATTAACAACAACAACACCATCTAGAATAAATCTCGCCGAGGAGCGGGTCTGCAGAGGTCTAGTTATATGCAGTCTTCAAAGGCTATTTCAAAATATTAACAACAAATTAATATTCAAATAATTGACCTAAAATATTAAATCAAAATAATAAAAGAGGTTAAAGATTAAGTTTCAACCGAGTCAAATTTAATGTTGAATTAAATTAAATTTTTGTTATATTATTAGTTATTATATTTTATAAATTTAAGAAATAATTAAGTATTTAAAATATTGTCATTATTCCAATTTATAGAAGGTATTAAGGGGAATTATCTATTCTTTTTATTTGATGAAGGGCATAGAATACAATTGTTAATATAAAAAGTTATAACATACTATTGTCATTACATTTTTGCTGAAATTCATGCTCTCTGTAATAAAATTGATAAATTAATTCTAAACTTATAATTTTAATGATAATAAAAAGGTTATTAATGAATTAATTTTTGTGTTATTAATATATCCATTATAAGGTGAAATTAACTAATATACTATTTTGTGTCATTTTTATTATATACGTGAATTTGGGATATTTTTATTAAAATATGCAATTTATTTATTAGTTATCAAATAGGTCAAAATGTGATTATACATATTTTACTTTCATTTTATATGTCTTTTGGAGACTAAGAAAAATCTGTTAATATTTTAGGTAAAAGGTTGAAATATTTTTTAAAATTTTCAATTTTAAAAAATAATTTTTAATATTTTATTGCTATAGATTGTATTTTATTGTTACTAAATATTCAAATATTAGTCTTATAAACTTTAGTAACGTAGTTCCTAAATATATTAAAACTTAGTAATGGACGTCAAAAATTTTCTTATTTATTACAAATACGGTTTTATGAAAATTTATTAATTTTAAGTCATTAATATATGATATTTAAATAGAAAACGAGCCTTGAAGTAACTGGTAAGATTGTTCTTTTGTCATCAAAAGGTCATATATTCGAGTCACGAAAATAACCTCTTTATAAAATGAAAAAAAAGGTTGTGAATAATTGGTGTTTCTCTTCCAACCCTCACAAAGCAGGAAATCTTATGCATAGAGATTGTTGTTGTTGTTGTGCTGAATGATATTTAAATAAGAATTATTTTATAAAGAGATGTTAACCATATTAGTGAACTTATAATATCAAAGCTTTAAATAGATAAGAGAATATGTTACCTTTTTATTGTGTAAGAGGCAATATAAATATATACCATACAATCATTTAGAAAATAGAAACTAATTTAGTTGTTAATTTACAACTAGAAGTTAGGATTTAATTGGTTTTAATTTTGAAACTTAAGAACGTACAATTCTAATATTTATGGAAAGAAATATATCATTACTCTCTCTCAAGTTAGTGTGTATATGTCATATATGCCCAACTTATCAACATATTTTGAAAATCCTTGATTTGATACGGCTTTGGTAAGAATATCATCCAGTTGATCCTCATAACAAATCTTGGACAACTCCTTAATTTTTCTATCTAATCTCTCCATAATGAAGAATCCATCAACCTTAATATGCTTCATTTGATCATGTTGGACAAGATTGCAAGTTACAGCATACACTTTGTTGTCATAATAAAATTGAATTGATTGTCCTGGTTAACCCAAATCTTGTAGAAGTAGCCTTAGTCATAAAGCTTCACACAATACAAGTCTCATATCCTTTCATTCAACTTCCTCACTTAAGCGAGAAATATTTTTTTTCTTGCTTCTCAACTTGACCAGATTTCCATCTCCAAATAAAAAGTAACCAAAAATTTATCGTCTATTATATATTGATCTAGCCTAAACAGTGTATGTATAAACAACTATGTTTTTTTAATTTGTATTCTTAATAATCAAAATTATTTTTCTAAGAACAGATTTTTAGTACCTCAAAATTCGCATAATTGCATTTGTATGTTGTTCACTAAGATCATGCACGCATTAGCTAACAACATACATTGCATAAGCAAGATCAGATCTTGTGTGAGTCAAATAAATTAACCTCCTTACAGGCATTTGATATCTTTCTTTATTAATAAGTACTTAGTTTGCTTCAATATATAGCTTCAAGCCTTCCTTAATTGATGTATCATCTAGGTTACATACTGTGATATGCATTTCTTATAATAACTCTAATGCATACTTTCTTTGGGATAAGAAAATTCTTTTTTTATCAAAAAAAATTCAATCACAAGAAAATATTTCAAGAAACTAAGATTTTTTATTTTAAATTTTTTAGACAAATTTCATTGTAATGACTTCCTTTCTTCAAGATTGTTCATTATATGATCACCATGTCATTCACATATATGATAAGAGCAATTATTTTACATTGTCCCTTTTTTAAAAATAAAATGATGTCCAAATTAATTTGGTGGCATGTAAAGATATCATAGACTTTGGAAATCTTTTAAACCATGTTAGAAGAGATTGTTTCAACCCATATAATGATATTGTTTTTCAATTTACAAACTTTTCATTATGCCCACTTTTCATCTATATAGACCTTCAAATAATTCACCATAAAAAAGTTTTTTTACATCAAATTTTTTTAATGACCAACCTAAATTTGTAGCTAGGAACAACAATACTCTAGTGGTACTGATTTTAGCTAATAGAGTAAATGTCTTTTTATAATCAATTTCGTATAGGTAAACCTTTTTGTTACCAATCTTGCTTTGAATTATTAATTGTGTCATCTACTTTAAATTTTTGGTATAAATCCACTAACATCCCATTAACCTTTTTTTAGTGGACAATCAATGAGTTCCCATGTTTTATTCTTTTGTAAAGAGTTCAGTTCCTCATTTATTGCAGCTTTCCATTTTGGATCAGCTAAAGCTTCTTACAACTGTTAGAAAACAGTAGATAATTGTTTTGCAAATAACTTGTTAGGTTATAATTTATGCATAATAACTCATAGGGTATTTAAATCTGCTTATTTTAGGTTCAAAAGTGGGCTTAAGAGTACCTTTAGTGAGATGTTTTCGTAATCATTTTCTAGGTGGCTCGGGTTCTACATAAGAACATCCTCAATAAATGATTGACGTGGTACATATGTTAGGGACTAAAACTCTTCAATTGATGGACTTACATCTTCTAGTTCAATCATTCCTTCATGCTCCAAGTGATTTTCTAGCTCAAACATTTTTTAATTATGCTCCGAGTGATGATTAACACCATGTCTTTTATGCTCCAAGTGATTAACACCAAATTTCAAAGCTTCATTATTTATATTCAAATTAATAACACCGTGATTAAGGAACTGATACTCCCATTGAAATTGATAGTCTAAAGTGTGAATTTTCTTCTAGTCCTCCCCTGAAGTTTAAACATAAAAGAAAAATGGATGAACTCTCTATGACAAAATGTGTATGTTGTTATGAACATACATTAAGTTAGACAATGATAACACATATACCATTTTTTATTTATAGCATCTCTAAGAAACACACACTATAAGGCTGATAGAGCTAACTTATGACATTGATATTTATGGATACATATAAATACTATGCATCCAATGAGATGAGGAGGTAAATTTGGTACTAGTGGAGCAACTACAACCTCATTAAGACCTTGGAGTGTGGTTTGAAAGTCAAGCGCATAAGGAACTTCAATTAATTAAATATGCTACATAAGAAAGAGTTTCTCCCTATTAGGAAAATAATATATAAGCTTGGATTAATGAGACTCGAACAAATTCTAATAAATGCTGATTTTTTTCTTTTGAGCACTCTATTTTCTATTGTGTATCGACAGATATAATTTGATTGATAATTTCATGTACTTTCAAATAATGTTTGCAATTTAGAATTATAATATTATCCACCATTATCAATATAAAGAACTTGAATATGTGCGTCATATTGAGTCTTAATGAATTTGTGAAAAATTTTTAATACTAAATTTACTTTGCTTTTGGATTTCATTAACTGTAATCAAGTCATCCTAGTACGATTATCAATAAAAATAACAAACCAATAAGAAATAAACCTCATACATCAAAACATACAACCATAAATGATAAATGACTTTTATTTAAACTTGGTGAAAATAAATTTCGATGACTTTTTGTAATTTCACAAATAACATATAGGAAAGTAAACTCTACGTGGGCTTGTAGTACTACAAACATAAGCATAATGACGGCATGCTATCCAAAAGATTGATGTTACTGGATTCGAGAGTAGAGCATCTGCCAAGTCCGAAATCTCCCAAGTCCAAAATTCAGATCGTCTGTTTAATATTATAGTGTTTTATTGTGTTTAATAAATTTTAGTTATTTATTTATGTGGATCTCACATGAGACCTGTGTAAGTCCCGCAAAATAAATAATTTAGATTTCATAAAGTAGAATAAAACAGAGTAATATTGAACAAAAAAATTTGAATTCCCAAGTCCCAACATACCATTGTGAGCATCTATTAGGGGTCCACATGTGCTTAGAAAAATCATAAAAGCTAAGATGGGAAGCAGAAGTACAGCAGCAGATCTTATCCAAAGAGATGGCAGTACTGAAATTGCATACGCACCGTTTGGATATGGAACTTCGAGATTCCAAGAGAGTGGAGCTTCGTGGGTAACGTAAGAACAAATTCGACAAGTGTCCGACCACCTGTAATTAAAAGCATGCATGCGAGGCCTTATTGGCTTACACGTATCCCCCAATCCATGCACTTAGCTCCTCTATATAGCTACACAACCATTTTCTTTTAGCACCCGTCAAACCAAGCACAAGTGGAAGAAGTGAAAGTTGCAAAGAAGAATTTGTTTGTCAGCTTTGGTTATATATCAAGTGTTGGGACTATTACACGGCGGAAGGGATAAGAACTGAGGGTTATAAAGGAAAACAGAGAAGGAGATCATGGCGACGACTGTGGGGAGGAACATAGCAGCTCCATTGTTGTTTCTTAACTTGGTCATGTACGCTATTGTGTTGGGTTTTGCTAGTTGGTGCCTTAACAGATATATCAATGGCCAAACCTACCATCCAAGTAAGTTCTCGTTCAATTTGCAACTTTCAGTAGCTGGTAACTCTAACTTCCATTACACTAATAAAAGCCAATAAGTCTTTCTTTGACAGTGAATTCATTAACTAGTTGTGTAGTTGGAAAACATAACGATAAGAAATATGCATATGGTTAAGCTGATTGAAACTTGCAGGCTTTGGAGGAAACGGAGCAACAGGTTTCTTCTTGTCCTTTGCAATATTAGCAGGTGTTGTGGGCATCGCATCGAAGCTTTCAGGTGGCAACCACATCAGGGCTTGGAGGAACGACAGTCTTGCTGCAGCAGCAACATCTGCGCTGGTTGCTTGGGCCATCACTGCCCTTGCTTTCGGGTACGTTATCAAAACCTTTACTATAGCAGAGAGATGCCGAAAACTTTCATCGAATCATCATCTATTTTCCTTTCCTGTAATACGTGTTTCGCAGGTTGGCATGCAAAGAAATTAACATAGGAGGCCATAGAGGTTGGAGACTAAGGGTTCTGGAGGCATTTATAATAATATTGGCATTCACGCAACTTTTCTACGTCTTGTTGCTTCATGCTGGTCAGTTTAGTAGCAAGTACGGCCCAGGTTACCGAGATCCTGACTACGGCGTTGGAGCTGGTGGAGAAGCAGTGCACAAAGGGGGTACCACCACCACAGGCCTGACTGGAACTAGAGTCTGAAATGTTGAATAGGATAATAATAAATGTAGTAACTTATCAAAATCTGAATCCGTCTTTGTGTTACTTTTGATTTATCTTCAGTTTGGACTTTTGCGTGGTTTTCAATGTTAGAGTCCGCTAGCTTTGTTACTTGTGATTGTGTAAATAACGTTATCTGCTGTATGTTCTGCATATGGACATCCCTCCTGGTTTCAGAGTTGTGAGTTCATGTTCTGCGACACTATTTCCTTACAGAACACGCACTAACTGGCAATAGATCAACTGAATTCAGATCTCTCTCTCCAATTTACTCTGTCTTATTCTGTCTCATAGAATCCCAGCTATTTATTTTATGAGCCTCACATAGGTCTCATGCGAAACTCACATAAATAAATGGCTGAGATTTATTGGACACAATAAAATACCATAATATTAATTAGACAAAAGAACTGGACTCGACTAAGATCAATCCTTTAGGTGAAGCACTCACTATTCCCATAGGTTAGCAACAGTTACTTGTTTCTGATAAATTATTCAATTAAAATAATATAATTGATAGTTATAAGTTTAGCATGCCATTCTCTAAATTTAACGCCATTTTTTAACTTGCATTATGTTTTAACAGATGTTCAATATTCTGAAATTTTAAAATAAGCTTCACTTTTTTAAATAATATATAGAAAATAATTTTAGTAACTTTATCATAAATACAGATAAAAGGGTCATATTTTGTAATTTAAATTATTAAATACTGATAAATTATGTAAAGATCTAGAAGGGGGGGTTGAATAGATCTCTCGAACTTTTCGAAACAGTGCTACAATAAAATCAGAAGTTAAACACACAAAAACCAATTCGATCAAATTTAAAGTAAAGAGGATAGAGAAGAAGAGCAAACACTGTTTT
>JANZLX010000213.1:43621762-43632323 GCA_025531955.1 Erythroxylum orinocense | reverse complement strand
AAAATCATGAATGCATGTACCTATGAATAAATGCATATGCAAGATACCTATTCCTCTATGATCAGAGGCCAGTAACATGCTCAGTCAGTGAATGTAAAATGAAACCTATCAGTCTGACCCAATATTACCAGAATACCCTTGCTACAGTAACGGGATGTTACAAAAAATGCTCCAACTACTATTTTGTCGGGTCTAGCTTTAGCCACATCTATTAGATGCATACTTAACCACATACCAGCATTAAAGTGTTTAGCATGCGCCATACATCTCAATACAAACAATTCTACTTTAGAGGTTGCACCTTAGTTATCTACCCTCCCGAATAATGTAGAAGTTAAAAACCTATGAAGATAGCAAAGGCTAGGATCTACTAAAGCAGACGATTTAGACCTACTTAGAGAAAAAACATTTCTTGAATTAGTAATTTCATTCCAAAATTCTATAGGCCTAATATCATCATGGTAGCCACATAAATCACTATATGAAAATCCAAGTATACTATTCAATACATCTAAAGTAATAACATATGGCACATTCATCAATCTAAATGTTATATTATTCACAATGCCAACATCGTTAAAGATCAATTGTAAAGTAGTTAAATT
Source organism: Erythroxylum orinocense (assembly GCA_025531955.1). Taxonomy (NCBI): domain Eukaryota; kingdom Viridiplantae; phylum Streptophyta; class Magnoliopsida; order Malpighiales; family Erythroxylaceae; genus Erythroxylum; species Erythroxylum orinocense. Next base: position 43,631,718 of record JANZLX010000213.1, on the reverse strand, counting down.
TTCTACAGTTAATTAGACAGATGAATTTTTTCTAAATTCAACAAATCTATCCCCTATGTTATGCAACAATTCATTCACTCGGTTTGCTATTCCTAATTAAATAATAGCTCCATGATCAATAAATTCGTTCGGCATAATTTGGCGATCTTTTAAAGTTGCATACCTTAACTGGCTCTCACAACTGTCAAATTGAAGACAAGGATTGGCGTATCCTCCGGTTGAGAAGATGAAGATGCTAATAATCTCATACAAGGCATACTTGATAACGTTAGTCTACCTGAGTAGCAATCAAGGTCATGATATAAATATACATGTAAGTCGTTAAAACGTAAGTTTGTTTTTCTACGATACAATGTATAATAAATAAAAGGAAACAGTTATACCTGTGTTGCGTCTTCACCAGTCTACTACAGCTCCATCTTTGGCACAGACCTGACGTCTCAAACACCTAGAATGTTTCTTATCAATAAACTGTTAATAAATAAATATAAAGCAATGGATTAAAATAAAGAAGATAATGTTTTTAAAAAAAAAGAAAAGAAAGTGACTCCCCCTCATAAACCCTGATGATACCTTTGCTAATTCAACATGTTATACTAACATCACAATAGAAATGAAGTTTGTCCCTGCACAAATGCGAGAAACAAATTGAAACTAGTTAACATAACATTATCAACTATAAAAACAACATGACAAGAGGCACTGGCATTTTAATCAAGAAAGATCAAATCTTTACTTCAATCTAATTCACACCAGAACATGATAGTATTTTTAGCTTTAATGGAGGTTACCATGTATGTCACAAACAACTGATGGTAAAGGAGGTGTTGGGGCAGATGTTTAAGAAGGTGAGGGGACCATAGAAGCCGGTGGCAAAGGAGAGGATGTGGGAGGAATCACCGGAGAAGAAGTTTGAGGTCTTGGAGAAGGAGAAGAAAAAGAAGCTGTAGTGAATATCTCGTAGGCATGATATTTGGTTGTGCAGTTGAATTGAAAAAATATATATATATAAAAGACATAAGTAAATAATAAAGAGATTCGATTCATTCGTGGACAGGGTTGTAACTTTTCTATTTTACATTCTAAACTATTTCGGTTCGACGATCCATTTGAATTGGTGTTATCTTTCTCCCTTAGAACAGTGTGATTTCATGTTGGAAATGTTCCCTGATCTACTGTGAAAAAATAGTGACATTCTTTTTATAGGATAGTTAATCGCCCCAAAAATAAGAGTGGAGTGGATTAGATAAATGTCACCACTCGATTGATTATGGTAGTTGTTTGTCTGATCCTAGCACGGTCGTATCTAAACTAAGTGTTTGCCTTATCTTAGGTTCCCGGCTTGGTTTAGTCTTTCTTTCGAAGAGATTAACTTTTTACTCAAATATTATAATAAATTTATTTATTTTGTATATTTTATCCATTTATAACAAATAAATTACATTATACATTTCCAATTTTTTATTTTTATTCCGAATTTTTAGTAACTAATTTTATTAATTCATTTTAAATATTCTAACTTTTATATTTTTACTTTTTTTCAGCCAAATAATTTTATCCACCTTCACAAATTTAATTTTTTTCCACAAATTTTAAAAATTAACAATATTTATTTATACATCTTTAACCATTCACAACATAACATATTCATAAATACTCACCAATTTCCTTAAATTTTTATTTTTATTTTTTGAATAGGTCATAAGTGTCACACCCATAATTCCTTAAAAATTTTAAATCATAATCAGGCCATAACTCCTTATATTTGTATAATTTTTTTATAAAATTTTCTTTTTATTTTTAATTATGTACTAAAATATTATAAGACATTTATTTACACCTTTTCCTTTATCTTTTCTTCTATATAAATTTCACAATATTCGTTCACATATTTCATCCATTTATCTTTTAAATTCTTTTATTACTATATATTTCTAATTTTTTTATTTTAAAATTTTTAATTTTCACTTACTTATTTTATTAATTCATTCTAAATATTTTAACTATTATATTTTTGCTTCTTTTCTGTGATAAAATTTTATCCACAATCACACAATTTTATTTTTCTCCCAAAATTTTAAATGACATAGTATTCACGAGTTTGCGTTGTGTCAATGCTAGTTTAATAACTAATAAAAAAAGGTCACCATAAAAGACTGCGCAGTGTGCTAGTTTAATAAAGAAAACATGGACTTAAAAAGAGGAAGTATTAAAGACTAAAAACGCTCTCGACTTTCTATTGTTCATTATTACTGTTCATCTTCGTCTTGGAGTTATCTCTCTATTTTGACGAAAATATTTTGTGGTTTACATGGCTTCTCCCATGCATGAGCATCATCTTCCCAAGAAGGTTAGGCTGTGAGAACGTGATGAAGACCCTCCACCTGACCCCAAACCTACTTATAGTTCAATCTTAGGCCATTCGCAGGTGGAGGAGGCACCCGTGACTAGTGCCTGGCCGCTAGAGGAACTGATCGAGCCGGAGGAAGGGGATATTATTCAGCTGACAGGGGTGGAGGGAAATGCGGTCCTGCTATCCCAACCTTTCAAGGAGAAGCTTGATAAATAGTGGGAAACTTCGGTGGTTGTCAAGTTACTGGGTCGCCGTATTGGTTGCAAAGTGCTCTGCGCTCGGTTGGTAGCATTATGGCGTCCGAAAAGTCCCATGAAGATTATCGACTTGGATTATGATTATTTTTTGGTGAAGTTCATTGATCATTCCGACTTTCTCAATGCCTTAACTAATGGACCTTGGGTCTTATTCGGGCATGCTCTTTCGGTTTAACAATGGAAGCCTGGATTTCGTCCCTCCCAAGGTAAGGTCACCAGAGCTGTTGCATGGATTCGTTTTCCTAAACTTTCCATTGCTCGTTATCATCCCCTGATCCTCTCCGCATTGGGGAATCAAGTGGGGCATACGGTGAAAATTGATGAGACGACATTGCAGGCGCAGTGAGGACGGTTTAAGCGAGTTGTTGTTGATATAGACCTTACCGTCCCCTTACGCACTACTGTTGAACTTGATGGAGAGACGGTGGCGATGGCTTACGAAGGCCTCTCGCCGGTATGCTTCACTTGTGGTATGGTGGGCCATGAGTCCTCTAAATGTGTGTCGATGTAACCAGACCTCACCGCGTCTTCCCCGACGATGTCAGGACAGGGCATTGATTCCACAACCTCACGAAGGCTGGAGGGTCACGGGCAAGCAAGTGCGCAGGAGATACGGACTACCGGATATGGCCCTTAGATGGTGGTGCAATGACGTCCTCCTCCTGCCTCCTTACAACATCACACTCCTCGACAAGCTAACAAGCAACAGACAACTCAGAAGGTGGGCGGCTCAAGATATACGATTTTGTCAGGGCTAGAGAACTGAGACAACAACACAGCTATTGAGGGGGTTGCCATTATGCCGCTAGACTTGACAGGGAAAGGTAGTCGTTTGCACCTAACTGACTTAGTGAATATGGGCTTTACTAAAGGTAACGATGAGGCTTCCACATCCCTGCTTCGTACAAGACGTACAAGGTACTCCCCCATCCGTTACTATTTCCAGCCTACCGCTAGTCAATAGTCAACAGGTAGGAGGAGTCTGGACAACTGAGGTACCTTTGCTTCCTACAGCCTAGGATAATCACCTAGCAATTAATTTAGTTTCGCATTTTGAGATGATTAGTGAGCATTCTCTTTTACAGCCTAATGCTATCGAACCTTCAGATAATTTCCCCATACAGGAAGTTTCGACCCTTATAGATAGGGCAGGTGGCTCACAGATGCCCGCCTTATTATCTCCCTCTGCTCCTCCTGACGGCTTAGTGGTGGATTTAACAACGATTTCGAATGTGGTGCAAGCAATGGAGATCCTGGAGAGTGATAACACGGGCACACTCTCGGAAAATGTTCATGTACACTCGGATGTACTGATGCTCGAACAACGCCTTAGTATTTGATATTAATTCTCTTATGGAATTGTCAACGCATGGGAGGCAAGAATATTCAGGTAATCTTACGTAATTACATACGTATGTACCGCCCTAGTATTCTAGTTTTATTTTAACCTTCTATTAGCGGGCCTAGGGCTAGTACTGCGATTAGGAAGTTAGGGTTTGATTTCTTGTTCAGGGTCGAAGATGTCGATTTTTTCGGTGGGATTTGGCTCCTCTGGAACACTGGTTTTGAGGTATCGATAGTCATCGCTCATCGGCAATTCATCCATACGATCGTCAAATATGATGACCTTTCTTTTAATTTTACGCCTGTCTATGCTAGTCCTCAAATTTTGTCTCAAACGGTCCTTTGGCGGCTATTAGGGTGGATCAAATCCTTTACTTCGGGTCCCTGATTGGTGGGGGCAATTTTAATGCTAAATTGGAGGGTTTTGATAAAATCGAGGGAGCGCTGACCACTCGTATAGCGAACCCTCAATTTAGGGATTGGGTTACTCAGGGGGATCTTCATGATTTGGGCTTTTTGGGATCGAAATTCACTTAACGCCGGGTTTGACTTAAGCTCGCCTCGACCGGGTGTTTGGCTCGACTACTTGGCTGCGAGTTTTTCCTCTCACGGTCAATCAACACCTTCCCTTTTTGGGCTCCGATCATCGTCCCTTGTTGGTTCATATCAATCAATCCCCCTCCCAGGCTCCACGGTCTACCGGATTCCGTTTTCAAAATGCTTGGTTAACCTATCCGAGTTTTAACGAGGTTGTGGCCACACATTGGCTTCTGAAGAACGAAACATTTAGTTTTTCTCTAGCCACTTTAGCTAGTCACCTCTCGCTTTGGAACCAAAAGGTTTTTGGTAATATCTTCCATCTCAAAAAATGCTTGTTGGCCCGGCTCGAGGGCATTCAACGCCCGATCCAAACTGACTGGATGGACGAGTTGTTGGATTTAGAACAACGTTTGAGCAATGAACTTGTTCACGTATTGTGTGAGGAAGAAGTCTTTTGGCATCAACGAGCCAAATGCGATTGGATATCCAAGGGTGACCGTAATACCAGGTATTATCATACTATCACTCTTGCCAAAAGGAAGAAATTGCACATTGATCGTCTTTTGGATGAAACAGGGGCTCTGGTGTCGGGTTATGACCAACTCATCACTTTAGTGCGGAATTTTTTCATTCAATCATATACTCCTAACATCACGGTAAGTGATCGTTTACCTTCCTCTGGCCACTTTCCCCACGTTTCGCGGACCGTCTTCACGACCTTGATCGTCTAATCCATGTTACTGAAATCTGGCATACTGTGTTTGCCATCAATCCGCATAAAACCATGGGCGTGGATGTTTCAATGCTCTTTTCTTTCAAAATCAATGGGATTAGGTTGGTCCTATGGTGGTCACATTGATTCACGACATTTTTAGCCGAGGTCACTGGGAGCAGGAATTAAACCGAACCATCTTGGTATTAATTCCTAACATTTCTACTCCTGTTAGCATCACTCAGTTTCGACCCATTAGCCTTTATACAGTGCTTTCTAAAGTGATTGCTAAAATTATTGTGAATCGGTTGAAATCGCATATGGATTACATTGTTATGGAGAATTAATGTAGCTTCATTCCTGGCCGTCAGATCACAAACAACATAATCATTGCTTAGGAAGTAATCCATTCGATGAGGAAGAAAAAAGGCAAAAAGGGGTACTTTGTGTTGAAGGTGGACCTTGAGAAAGCTTACGACCGGCTTCGTTGGGATTTCATACACGATACCCTCACGGAGGTTGGGATCCCTCCTACTCTCATCAGGGTCATCATGAAGTGTGTGACGACGGTGTCTTTCTAGGTCACTTGGCAAGGCTCTTTTTCGGACCTTTTTACACCTTCCTGTGGCATTCATCAAGGGGATCCCCTTTCACCCTATCTGTTTGTGCTTTGCATGGAACGCTTAGGTCACCTTATTTCCTAGGCGGTTACTCAAGGACAGTGGCGACCTATTCATTTGGGCCCTTCGGGACCCCCCTTATCCCATCTTTTTTTCGCGGACGACTAAGTTCTCTTTGACGAGGCTACTCTAGTATAGACGCAAGTCATCACTCGGATTTTGGACACGTTTTGTCGTGCTTCTGGGCAACGCATTAACTTTACTAAAACCCGAATATTTTTTCTCAGAATGTTCCACATCTTACTGCGCGACATTTAAGTCAGGCACTACAAGTTAGCCAAACCAACAATCTGGGGAGATATTTGGGAGTCCCTTTGATTCATGAACGTATAACTCGTAATACCTATCAGTATGTTTTGGATAAGGCGCAACAAAAGTTGACCGGGTGGAAATCTTGGATGTTATCTTTAGCAGGTCGGGTTACCCTCACTCAATTTGTCATTTCAGCTCTGCCTATCTTCACAATGCAAACGGTTCGGCTTCCTCGTCACCTGTGTGACGATCTGGAAAAAAATTATGCGAAACTTCATTTGGGGGTCGCACGAAGGTCAAAGGAAAATTCATATGGTAAGTTGGGAGGAAGTGTGTCAACCCAAGAATGCTGGGGGTTTAGGACTCAAACACATTCGATCGATGAACGATGCATTCCTTATGAAACTCGGATGCGCCTTGCTTACTAAACCCCAGGCTCTTTGGGTACAGATCCTGAGGGTGAAATACCGGGTTGACACGGTTCATTTACTACTGACTATCGATAGGCCAGGAGCATCGATTACTTGGCGAGGGCTTACAGCGACTTGGAATCTTATTCGTCAAGGTGCTCAATGGCAATTAGGAAATGGGCGATGCATTCTTTTCTGGCTGGATCACTGGTTAGAGGCTTGGGGCCTTCTCTATTTAGTGGCTCAGCTCGATATCCCTGACCACTTGCTTAATGCTACAATTTCTGATTTTTAAGATGAGCATGGTAGTTGGAATTGGCAGTTATTCCAAAATTATCTCCCAGCCACCGTGTGTATGACTATTGCGTCCATCACTATTAATGACGGGGCGGAGGATAGTTTGATCTGGGGTCAAACTTCGAATCGGAGATTCACTGTAGCTTCTGACTATGCGCTTATCGAAAATCTCAACACTGACGTCTTAAATAGACATTAGGAGACCATCTGGAAGTGGGCGGGACCACAACGTATCCGATCTTTTCTCTGGCTGGTGTATAAAAGATTGCAATATTGTTCTGTATATTTCATTCATAACATACAACTGCTAATATATACAAGTGTACTCATAAGATTCTAGCCTATAATAAGTATTTACCTCCTTAGTTTAGGTAACGGCTATAGACAATAAAATCAGACCATAAACACAAATATCCTAATTAAATGATAATTAGTAGTGATACTCCTATATGCCCCCCTCAAGCTGTGTAGTTGAGACAACACCAAGCTTGGGAAGATTGAGATTGAAGAGAGACTTGGCCAGCGGTTTGGTAAATGTATCGGCGAGCTGATCGGGAGCATGAACATGGTCCACTTGAATTTGTTGCTGCAATACCTTAGTGCGAACATAGTGAAAATCAACTGTAGCATGCTTCATCCTGGTTTGTATAGCTGGATTGTGGCTCAAGTAGAGGACACCGACATTGTCACAAAATATTGTAGGAGGACAAGGTAGGGGTATAAGCAACTCTTGAAGCAGATTTTGAACCCAAATCACCTCGGATACGGCATTTGCAACAGCCTTGAACTCAGCTTCAGTGGATGATCGTGCCACGGTTTGTTGTTTTCTTGATGCCCAACTGACAGGATTGCGGTCAAAGAATAGGATATGGCTAGATATCGAGTGACGATCATCAACATCCCCTGCCCAGTCAGCGTCGGAGTACATGGACAGACTGTGATCACACTTTGCTTACAAGTGCAAACCATAATGAGATATACCACGGAGATATCGAAGCACTCGCTTAAGTGCTTTCCAGTGTAGCTCAGTGGGTGAGTGCATAAATTGGGACAATTTATTAACTGAGTAATTTATATCCGGCCGCATAAATGAAAGATACTGTAATTTACCGAGTACTTGGCGAAAACGAGTTGCATCACAAGGAACTGAACCATCATCCATCTTTAATGTTGATGTGTTGCTCATGGGTGTTGCTGCCGCTTTGCACTCATTCATGTTCTCAGAAGTGAGTAGTTCACCAAGATAACTGGCTTGAGACAAAATGATGCCAGTCGACGTTCGAACAACCTCGACGCCAAGGAAATAATGTAGATTGCCCAAATCTTTTATCTAGAACCTTTGTGCAAGAGAGGCAATGACCCTAGTGACCAATGTCTCATGGCTTCCTGTCACTATTATATCATCAACGTAGACAAGAGCAACAAGATGAATTTGTCCAGAGTGCATAATAAATAGAGAGGGGTCGGATTTTGATTTTACAAACCCAAGTGACTGCAAATGGTGAGTGAGAGCCATGTACCATGCCAATGGTGCTTGTTTGAGATCGTAGATGGCCTTTCGGAGTCGACATACATAGTCTGGCTTGGCAGTGCATTCATAGCTAGGTGGTTGAGCCATATATACCTCCTCTTGTAGCTCTCCTTGGAGAAACGCATTGTTGACATCAAGCTGGCGAAGTACCCAATTGTTGTTTATAGCAATCGAAAGAACCAATCGGATTGTCGTTGGCTTGACCACGGGGCTGAAAGTGGAGTGATAATCAATACCGGGGCGTTGAGTGAACCCTTTCGCCACTATCCTTGCTTTGTATCGATCAATCGATCCATCAGGTTTCCGTTTAATCCTGTAAATTCATTTAGAAGCAACAACATTTTTGGTGAGATCTCGGGGAACCAATTCCCAAGTTTGATTTCTCAATAAAGCATCATATTCAGCCTGCATTGCATCTCTCCATTCTTGGTATTTTTTGGCTTGTTTAATAGTGGTCGGAGTGACAGATGGAGAGAGGGAAGCCATGTAGTTAAACTTGAGCTTCGGTTTGTATATATTATTTTGGGAATGGGTGACTATTTGTTGTCGAGTGTTGGATACTGCTAATGCAGGTGGTTACGGGTATGATTCATCTTGTTGTGTCGGTAAGGGCTGGGGAGATGCTGTTTCATTTGCATTCGGGTGATTGGGTGAGTTAGGGAGGGAGGTGTCGGTTTGGGTAGATTCAGGAGGGAGAATTATCGTACCTGATGGAGCAGTTGGAGCCGATGGGGCACTGCCAGAGTTGATGGCTTGAGAAGGAAGATGTTGTTGTGATGTAGTGATCTGTTCGGTTGCAGATCGGGCAGTGATGAGAGGGGGTAAGTCAAGGGACACAGGAATGCTTGATGTCGGTGTGCTCGGGGAGGTAGTCAGTGTCATATCCCAATCAAAAGTTCAGTTGGTAGGCAACAAATGTGAAAACTGTGACCTGAAAGGGAACTCATCTTTGAAGAAAGTTACATCACGGGACAGATAGATTTTATTCTGGATGGGATCGAAGCATTGGTGACAGTGGTGAGTAAGGGACATACTGAGATAGACATAAGGTTTCGATTTAGGCTCAAGTTTATTTGAGGCATAAGGTTTGAGCCACGGATAACATAGACAACCAAAACTTTTTAAGGCTACGAAGTCCGAGGATTTATAGAATAGCATCTCATATGGGGACTTGTTATCCAAGACGGAGGTGGGCGTTCGGTTGATCAAGTATACGGTATGATGACAGGCAAAGGACCAAAAACTTGGTGGAAGGCTGGCAGCATGAAGGAGAGTTTTAGCCGTTTCGACAAGGTGCCGATGGCGGTGTTCAACAGTGGCTACTCTTTGAGGTGTGTATGGTGGGCTGACTAGATGTTCTATACCAAACACAACTAGGCAGATAGAGACAACCGATGCATTCACCACAAGACATATATGAAACTTTATATATTTTGGCACAACATTCAACACAAATCAATCCAAAGCATAAAGCATTGTTTATCATCCGATTAAACTATAACTGGACTCATTCAATCATACATCGTAATCTCCAACTCGGAGTTTTTACAAAAATATAACTGAAATCTAAAACAATGAAC
>JANZLX010000213.1:43578366-43597332 GCA_025531955.1 Erythroxylum orinocense | reverse complement strand
CCTAAATTCAATACCCAAATATTAAAAATAAATTACCATTTCACAAATATTAAGAATGTGTTAATTAATGATTTAAGTTCTTACAATTTTACAAATTTTAATTATCAATTTTACAATTTCACATTTGATTATCAATTTTACATTTGATTATCAATTTCACATTTGATTATTAATTTTACATTTAGGTTTAATTGTTGATTATCAACTTTCAATTTTAATAATCAAGTAATCAACATTGTTAAGTCGTGCATAATACATACATATCACCACCTGACCACCACACCAGCCTATTTTACAATTCCAATTCTAATTTTCATATCATAAATGACAAAATCACAAAACCCAAATCAATAGTTCATGGTATTCAACTTCAACAATTCCATTTCAAAATCAAACCAATTCACAATTTCACATACACACAAATCCAATACCGTGAGCAATTCCATTCCAAAATAAAACCAATTCACATACATACAAATCCAATACCATGAGATGAGCAGGGAATTCATTATCCGCTGAAAACATCCAACTCCCAAATTCATCATCCAACAATGACAAAATCCAAATCCAACACAAAAAAATTTGTAATTAACCAGCAATAATTCGAAAACAGAAAATATCACGCCCAAAAACAAATTGAATTGGTTTTGGTTTTTGGGTTATCCACGGGTTACTTATACAATCATCACAATGAGAATTCCATAGACATAAAAGTAATGTTCTAAATGGATTTCTCATATCGGGTCTGTCTAGTGAACTTGTTCTCTAGCAAGCACCCACACGTTTGTTTAAGTATCTCTATACTTTAGTCTATGAGATCAACTATTTCCTTCATAAGGAAAAACAAAACGTGTGCTAGTCTTTTTACGTTCTATTAATGACCAATTTCAATAGAACAATGACTATGAACATTTTAGGAATAATACATAAATGCAATATGAATCTCATAATTATAATCTCATTATAATTTCATTTGCAATGTATAATTATCCCATGGACTTTATTATGTACATCTAAACATGTACAAGATAAAGAATGCCTTTAAATAATTTGTCACTAAACTACAACCAAAACCATTGGCTGTAAGGCATAAACCAACAATATTATCTACATGATAATTCAACATGTCTCTTAAATTTAAACCGAACTAATTAAATTTAATTCAAAAAATAATTTATTATAATTATTAATTTAATTTAAACAAACCAAGTTTAAGAGCTTATTTGAATTACTGAGTGGTCAGCAATTGATTAATCACTTATCCTGCTCAACATCAAGTTCTCAACAGCCTCAAGTTCCCTAAGAGCTCCAACTCCCATACTGCCGCTGAAAGTGAGACGTCCGTAAATAATCCGACTAAAGAACATGCCCAAGGAATTAGAGGATCATCAACAAGGAAAATTTTCCTCTTCTCTCCTTTTTTAGTGACTGGAACTCAAGATTTCCTACAAAGAAGAGTCTTAAGTGAAGTGAAGAGTTGAGATCAATCAAGGCACTCCTACTTGTCATAAGCAACTCGTATTTATCGCTATGGCATGACTGTTTTCCCTCATCTCGCGTCAACGTAATGTCGTTCTTTGCTTGATGATATTAACCTCTGATCTAAGAGATCATAACTTTAATTGTTGATTCAATTTATGCATGCCGAAAAGGAGCATTAGAGCGATATTAGATCTTGAGTATTCAATAAATAAATAATAATAATAATAATAATAATAATAAGATTGAGAAACTTATGAATTTCATTGAGTTTCCTCAATTTCAAATATGTCAACTACATTAAATGATCTTTTAAATTAGTAAAGACTCTTCAACTTATGGCTACTTTTTTATGGTATGTGTTCTTACTTCATTTCATTTTCTTGATTAATAGACTCACTATTTGAGTTTGATTGTTATGAACTAATACCAAAATCAAGTCTTAGACAGACATATCTAATTTTAACAATCGACGTAGTAATCATAAAAATGACTCATTCTTTAATGAGATTAAGTGAATAAAGGCTTGAACTCAAATATGTTATTGTTACGGGAGTAAAATGAGTTTTTTCAAAAAATTTTAAAGATTTTTTAAACTGCATAGAAATCTATACCTTTTATAATTAAATTTTTGATATTTATTCAACAAGAGAGGAGGTTCATAACTTTTTATACAAGAACACTAATCCCAAGCATGATATTTAGAGACTGATTCAGAAAGTGAGGACCAGGTGGCTAAGACATGTGATCCAGCAAGATGACAAACTAGCTAGATTCACGCAATAGATTGTACAAAGAAGATCGAACATATTAATGGCTCTATATATATCTTCTCGGATTTTGAACTCTATATACGGGAAGATGATAATCTTCTAAATGAATACGATTGTGTACTACAATCTGTAGATCATTCCAATTTGGTCAATTTCAATTTAAAAAACAAAGGTGATTAAGGTTCTAAATGAGTTTATTAATCAAGCACGAAGCACAACTACGGTAGTGAAATTCTGACTCATCTAAAACACCACCATTTATTAAATCTTAATTTGACTAGGACGGCTCTAAATGCCCAACATTATATCATAACCCTTGTAAGCCATAGCATAGTTCAGTGCTTTTTTTTTTTTTTTGAAAACTGAAATACATCAATCTGTAGTTTAAAGTTAATACTCAAAATTTAAATTTTATACTTTATATTTCAAAATATTACCTCAATTCACATCAACGTTACCAAATCATTAAGAATATTATTAAAAATAATTTAAAATATCATGGTTGCTGTCAATGACAGAGTCAATAATTTAAGATAGGGGGCCCAAATATTTAATTTTTAAAATTTTGGAGGGCCCAGTATACTACTAACTTTTAAATAACTCCATCATAATATATACATACACATATATATATACAGATACATATATATATACACATACATACTTATATATATACACATACATACATACATACATACATACATATATATATATATATAATTATTTAATAATTTTGAGGGAGGGGGGCCCAGTGCATCATTGGCCCCCATCTCCCTCCGTCCCTGGTTGCTGTGAACTATATTTAGAGCACTAAACATAATTACATTTTCTCTTAAGTTTTATTTCCAAAAATTAGAAATAAAGTAAAATTACATATTAATTAAGGATAAGGCTGCGTATTACTAGATCTTTCCAAGCCTGACATGTCAAGATTTTTAATAAATGTTATTGTTATTGCTTGTTTGTTTGATTTCTAATTTCTTTAATATTTATATCATCATATAAGATTCATACGATGATTTTTTAAATTATTTTTATTAATAATCTTAACAAGTGAATGGCAATACCAAAAATTATAATAATGCTTTAAAGTATAAATGATAAGATTTTAAAATTAACTTTAAAAATATGAAGCTGTAAAAAAGTTTGGTGTATTTAACTTTATTTTCATTTAATTATAATAATTAAACAGTATTAGAAGTAGATTAAATGCACAATATAACTATATACCACGCAACATACTTTTTTTTTGTGTATAGTTATATTTTTAGATGTTAAAATTAATTATTGTTTATGTTGTAAGTGATAGATCATAAATCTTGGCTTCTAGAAGACCATATCCATGCCAGTGCCACAGGGAATGAATCCTTTGAGGCTTCATCCTGATCCACATTGAAAAGACACCCAAAAAGAAAGAAACAAACACAAAAGCTTTAAAAATTAAACGACACAAGCACACGTTGAACCTTATTTCGTAATGCCATAATAATAATATATAAAATATGGATGGAAGTGCAAAAGATGCTTAGGTGTTAACACGAAGTTTAAGAAGGACAAAGTACTTAAAAAGGACTCGGCTTCCTTTAGCTAAAGACATGCGTATAAAACATGTATTATTGGTGTCAATTTGGGTTAAACTAATCGATCTCGGGTGACGTTAATAGATACTAATGACATTTGTACCACCTCCCTTTCTATGCAACTTGGTTTGGTGGCTGTGGGAGAATACAATCTGTACAATTATAAAAATTTTAAATTATTTAATTTTTAGGTTTAATTTATTTTTATAATTTTTATTATTAAAATTGATAAATTTATTAATTATTTGATCAATTTTTACAAGTTAAAAATTATTATAAATTAAAAAATAAATTAATTTTCAGACAATCTTTTTTAATTATGTTTTAATTTTTAATTTTATTCAGTAAAAATTAAAATTTTAGATAATTTTATGACGGTCTAACACCATTTAAATCTTTTAAACCTTAAATCTCATTTTTATAAATTTAATTTTGGACCTAATTTATGAAACGAACGTAATTATCAAATTAATCCATTTTTAGGGATAAAGATAATTCTACTTTACAAGGTTTGACTCCTGCCTAAAAAACTTCTATAGTTCAATGTTTTCCAATCAAATCATCACAGTTTGTTGGTCATATCACGAGATTGTGTCAAATTTTTTAACAAAAAGCTTAATAAGAGATGTATATACTTAATAAAAATAAAAATAGACTACTAATTATAAAAATCTATAGGAATCAAACAATTATAAGAATATTGACTTTTTATCTTTTTGTTATTAATAAGGAAAATCTTGTACTTTTTAATATATACCAAACTAAAAATTTGATTTGGATAATAATTTAGAAATTATGTGATTCTTATAAATTATTTAAAAAATTAATGATTTAATTGATAATTAATGTGAAAATCCAAGCATGTATATTTAACCAAGTCAAATCTAACTGTCCAATGAAAACATCGGAAGAAGTACACACAAAAGTATATTAAATCCTCTATTTCAGTTACACTGTTCTAATCATATTCTATTAAATTATATCCATATATTTATATGAGATTAATATAAATGTATAGATAAAATTTAATAAAATATGATAAAAATATCATAATTAAAACTGAAGATCTGATAACACATAAAAGCAGTTCTCTTAAGTATTACAAAGATTACACAAACTTTCTTCTTCTCCTCCATGTGGCAAATAAACTCATTTTTCAGTATTTGTTTCTGGCTTCTTGGACTGCTTTTGCAAAGCTGTCCAAGTTTACGATCACGTAAGAACAAAACATAATATACATATTTTATTACAAGAAGTAGGTAAGCTGTTCCAGATCATATCAAATATGTTGCACTTACTTGAATAAACATTTCTTGAACGATTGAGTGGGTACGTAACTAAATATTTCCCTAGACACTATTTCACGATATTTTTTTTATTACATTAAGTATCTCAATTTAATCGGACTAATCTTAAACCTCTAAAATCTCACTCCATAAATTTTAAAAGAGGTAAATTTGGAACTCTAAAAATATCTCAGATTCTTATATAGTATGTATATTCTTGTATATAAGGAGTGATCACATACTTAATTAGTCAACTACTAATTGATCACCGGCCCTGCTCAGTATCAAGTTTTCAGCAACTCTCAATTTTTTAGTAGCTTTAACTCCTACACTATCGCTAAAAATAAGATGTCTATAATTGATCCAATCAAAAAGTTTTATCCAAAAAATAAGAAGATCATTAACAGAGAAAATTTTCCATTTCCTATTATTTTACATAACTCAAACTCAAGACTTCTTAAAAAAAAAAGCCTTACCTGAGGAGTTTACACCATTTACGCCATTCCTTGTTGTCCTATTTCACAAATTCTTGATTCTGTTAAAAAAAGAGAACGTTTAGTGGAACATGTTATTTAATTATGATATGACATCATGACATGTTGTATACTAAAATACTACTTGGCTAGGTGGAGAGGAGAGGTTATTTATTATCAAGTTCATTTGTGCTTAGACTTGAAACGATCTTGGATTTTCATGTTAAATAATTCAATTTTATTTAATGACTTTAAAATAACTCAAAAGGCAAAATATATGCATTCACCTTAAAAATTTTAAAATAATTTTTTAACATTAATATTTATAAATTATAATAAAATTATTAAAATGAAGAGAATCTTAAAAATATACTATTAAATTTTAATATAACAAAAGATGCATTATTAAAATTTAATATAAGTATTTAATGACAGAAAATTCAATACATTAAACATTATTTAAAAAAAAATTTAACATTAAAAACCTTGAACTGATCAATTTTTCGAATTTAACAAATTTTTTTTGTTAAAATCAATCAATTGGTTAATTAATCGATTAATCTTCGTAAATTAATCATTTTTATAAATTAAAATTAATTAATTAATTTTCATCTACTAATTTTTTTAATTAAAATTTTAATTTTTTGATAAGTAAAAATTATCCTTTTGAATTATTTTTTAAATTTATTAAATTTTTAATTGATTAGCTATAAATTCAAATTTTATGTTGCAACATGGAAAGTATGTATGTACCCTTACTAATTTAACATCTCCAAAAGCCCTTTCCATCACCAAAACACCAACATCTGTCCCCAAATGACGTAAAGGTTTGCATATTTTATAACCCCAATACCCAAAATGGAATCCAACACTTACTTAAATAAGATTATGCGATGCGGATCGATCTCCTTAAGAAGTAAGCAATTGAAACACCTGGTGAAGAGCCATTGGAGGGGTAGTTATTTTCAAAGTTAAAAAAATTCCACCACCCACCCTTTAATATTTACCAAATCTATATTAAGCTTTAAGTAGGGTTATTATTAATTGTTTCGCACTGTCTAGACGCATAAACCCCTACTATGGACGTGGCACACGGCCGTGAGTCCTGTCCTGCACCTTTGTCTTTAGCATCTAATGTAAGATTTAATCAAATATTGGATAGATACGATCCTTACTACGACATGTCACCCAATGCCGTGACAAACTTTCCCCATGTCCTAAATGCCCTTGTCAGTCCACACACGTGGCATTGGCTTGTTGGACTTCCATATTTTAAAACAAAATCAATTAAAATTACTCTACGTATTATTAATGGTTAAAATTAGAAAAATATAACCTTAAAAATAATTCATAAATTAATATTTTCTTAAACTTTAATATAATTCATGTTATAAAGTTATTTGCTCTATTTTGCTAATTGAGAGTATATATTAAAAAAAGCCTACAAGTTATTTTTGACATCATCAAAGTTATCTCACCCACTAAACAAGTATTTGTGTGGAAAAGTTAAACATGATTTAGTGTATTGATTATTAAGTATTGTTTCATTTTTTGCATTATTCTAATGCCACGCTTAGCCTTTTTTTTCTAATGTTTAATATATGTTTAAAGATCGTTAAGTACCAAAAGAAAATACGGGACGATTTGATGGCGACACTAAATTGAGTAATGGAATGGAATTAGAGGCTTTGGTGCATATATAAATATGCGAGAAGTACCAATCCTTTTGTGCACAGAATTTGGAAGACAAGGAACTTTTATCTTTACAATTAGACATCAACAATTCCAAGTTCCTTTTTTTGTGTGTGTCTGTAAGAATTTAACTTTTAGATGTCTTGGGGAGTCATGGCAGGATCATTGGGTTGGGGAGGTATGGTTGAAGAGGGTTGGAGGAAGGGTCCCTGGACTGCAGATGAGGACAGGTTGCTCATTGAATATGTAAAGTTGCATGGTGAAGGAAGATGGAACTCTGTGGCTAAGCTTGCAGGTAATCAAATCAAATCATCATGTCTCTGAATATATGAAGTAGTAATCCTACTATCTCTTGGTTTCTTGTTATCGAATGTCTTCTGAAGTTATCTTCTTGTTTGGTCTGAACAGGCTTGAAAAGAAATGGGAAGAGCTGCAGATTGAGGTGGGTGAACTATCTGAGGCCAGACTTGAAGAGGGGACAAATCACTCCTCATGAAGAAAGCATCATCCTCGAGCTGCATGCAAGATGGGGCAACAGGTAATTAATTTTCACAGATTCTGAAAATCTTAATTAGTAAAGGGGTTTTTTCAACTGATCTTCATTAGTGATGTACAACGAAAATTTCAGGTGGTCCACGATTGCAAGAAGCTTGCCAGGAAGAACCGACAATGAGATCAAGAACTACTGGAGAACCCATTTCAAGAAGAAGTCCAAACTTTCTCCAGATAACCCTGACAAGGCAAGAGCACGCTTCCTGAAGAGGCAACAGTTTAACCAACAGCAACAGCAGCAGCAGCAACAGCAACAACTCCTCCAACAGCAGCAGAACCAGCAACTTCAACATCAACAACTACTGAAACTAAACCAATTGGATATGAGAAAAATACTGTCTTTCCTCGAGGAAAACGACACTAAAGCACTATATGGATCACAACTGAGGCAAGAAGTGGTCGCTCCTTACGCTATCTGCACGGCGGAGGATGGTTTGGCATATAATATGTTGAATGGGAGTGCATCAGTCACTGAGACATCTTCTACTGAGGACTTTCTCTGGGATGGTTTATGGAACTTGGATGATTTCCATGGAAATTTTGGTGTTGCATCTGCAACATCTAAAGCTAATATGCAGAATCTAGTGGCACCATCTTGTTAACTATTTGCTGGGCCACCTTTTTAGTAATCCTAGTGTTTTGTCATCATGACTTATTCATAAAGGCTCTAAAGTCTCGAGCTTTGGATTTTGATGACTAAAGTATGTGATTTTGGTTGCGATCAAAAGCCATCCAGATTATGTACTCTTTGAATCAGATTCTCACCAATTTTGGAGTAACAATTACACGTAAATCAGAAGAGTGCATTCAAAAAGCAGAAGAAGAAAAATACTTGAAGCATGCAGCTGTAATGTACAAAAGAAAGTATAAAGAAACTACAATTAGCCCCATTAATTCATCAAGATTAATGTTGTAATTAATTTAATTACACTAAGCTAATGGTTAAAAAGTTAACCATTTTTGTAATTTAATTACACATTAAAATCAAATTCAAATCACTCTGTCGTTAAAATCAAATTCAAATCACTCAGTCAATACGTATAAATTCTTTAAATTATCCCAAGTTTTCGCAATAATACTTAGATATTTATATTTTTATATTCCATAAATAAAGAACTTTACACGGACAAAATTATTAATTAAATAAAAAAGACAAAGCGACATTATTTTATTGTTATTTATTAGGTATCAAGCTGGGCCGGATGCATACATCAAAGCCAAGGTGGGCTGAGAAAATCTGGCCCGAAACTCGGTCCGAGCCTGGCTCTTTTGCCATCTCTAAGAGTCAGATGCATGCATCGAGGCTAAGGTGGGCTGTAAAAATCTAGCCCGAAACTCGATCCGAGCCCGGTTCTTTTGCCATATTTAAGAGATGTGTTTATGTTATTAACAAATAAGCAATATAAACTTCTTATGGGAAAAAAATTAATTAATATAAATAATATGTAATAGGTGAAGTTAACGGGTGCTTGTTAGGTGTTTTCGTAAATGAACTTCTTCTCCGCGCCTAAGACATCAACTTCCGTCGTCGCTCGTTCTGCTACACTCCTCTCACAATCCCAAACTCTTCTCCCCTTGCTTCGACTCTTAGTTGCCGACCATTCTTTGATTCTCACCCAACAATGCCATGCTCGCATGCTTTCTCTTGGTTTCGCTCAAAACCCCATTTTGGCGACGAAGCTCATTTCTGCATATGCTACATGTGGCGTCCCAAATGAGTCAAGACTCGTCTTTGATTCGCTTCAGCTCAAGAGTGTCTACTTGTGCAACTCGTTGATTAATGGGTATGCAAAAAATCATGCGCATAGTGATGCCCTTGGCTTGTTTCAACGGATGTGGTTTCTCGGGGTTGCTGCTGATGATTATACCCTTGCAACAATTTTGAAAGTTTGCAGCGAGGCCACTGATTTGGATGCTGGGAAACTGGTTCATGGGAGATGTTTGAGAATGGGATTTGTTTTTGATGTTGTTGTTGCCAATTCACTCATGTCTATGTATTGCAAATCTGGAGAATTTAGCGAATCTTTGAAAGTGTTTGATCAAATGCCTCATAGGAATGTGAGTTCTTGGAATGTTGTTATAGCAGGACATGTGGATACTGGGGATCGTTATTGCGGTAAACAGATATTCGACTTTATTAAAGATATGCAACTTGATGGTTTAAAGCCTGATGCTTTTACAGTTTCGACTCTTTTACCTTTGTGCAGTGAAGATGTGGAGAAATTGGATTATGGAAGGCAGCTTCATGGATATGCGGTAAGAAATAAACTGGGTTTGGGTTTTGGCTTGGATTTTCATTTGGGTTGTTGTTTGATTGACTTTTATTCAAGGAGTAAAAGGGTTGTTGTAGGTAGACGGGTCTTTAATCAAATAGAGAGTAGAAATGTTTATACTTGGACAGCAATGATAAATGGTTATGTGAAAAATGGAGCTCTGGAAGAAGGTTTGGTCCTTTTTGATGAAATGCAGAGGAAAGATAGAGTCAGACCTAGTAGAGTATCTCTCGTGAGTATTCTTCCTGCTTGTAGCTCAGTTACTGGTTTGAACGGTGTAAAACAAATTCATGGATATGCAATTAGAAGAGAATGGAATATTGATGTTTCTTTGTCTAATGCTTTGATAGATATGTATTCTAAGTGTGGCAGCTTGAATTATGCTATTCGTGTCTTTGAGGATGAGTCGGTTTCCAGAGATGCGATCTCATGGAGCTCAATGATTTCTGGATATGGATTGCATGGGAAGGGAGAGGAAGCCACCTGTTTATACCATAAGATGCTTCAACTTGGGAATAAACCAGACACAATAGCCCTAGTAGGAGTTCTTTCTGCTTGTGGCAGGTCTGGGTTGGTGGATGAAGGACTTCAGATCTATAATTCAGCAATAAATGAATATGGAATCAAACCAACAGTCGAAATTTGTGCTTGTGTTGCAGATATGTTAGGTCGATCAGGTCAACTGAGCCAGGCCTTAGAATTTATTAAAACAATGCCTGTGGAACCTGGTCCAAGTGTTTGGGGAGCTCTTGTTAGTGCTTCAATAGTACATGGAAATCCCGAGATGCAAGATTTGGCGTATAGATTTCTTATTCAGTTAGAACCTGAAAGCCCCTCAAATTACATATCACTTTCAAATTTGCATGCCTCTTCAAAGAAGTGGGATACAGTAGCTCAGGTGAGAACAATGATGAAGCAAAGGGGGTTAAGAAAAACACCTGGGTGCAGTTGGATAAGCATCAATGGAATAACTCATAGTTTCTATGCTTATGACAAACTGCATCCTAGTTCAGAATCAATATATGAAATGCTGGCTGGCCTCCTATTATTGATGAAAGGAGCTGCTCGGTCTCTTGATTCTGAGAAAATGAAATAGATATATTATTCTATTTGTATGGATGAAACTCTTGAACTTTGTTGAGGTATATTGGATATGCCTTATAACCAAGAGATGTCCCTCATAATTGGACAGAAAATCTGGCTGTCAGACACTTTGCGATGGATCAGCTCTGCATTGGTCTTGTACGGTTGTACGTCAAGATGTGCTTGGTTTAGTTTATTGGACCTTAATTCCTTCCACAGCTTAGGTTGCTCTTTTTGAAACTTTAAATTATAACCAATCAAAACTCGAAACATGCTACAGAAATGGAAGAGGATGAAGATCTCAAAGTCTGCAAGTTTCTGCGAACTATAATCTCAACAAGTTGGATCAAAAGGCTGTTCTAGCGAACAATGCTATCAAGTGCTAAAAACCTTTTATAGAAGAAGAACACTTCTATCAATGTATGATCCAACTCGGTATAAGTTCAGTAAAAATAATTATAAAAAAAAGCTAAGATTGCTGTACATTATCTGACCATTGATGGAGTTAATCCTCTGCGCATTTGGTTAGAGCATATTAAGGACTGTGCAGTGAGTGTTTATTTTGGGATCATTTTCTCACTATCATGAAGCAAAAGTTACTTCCTTTTGAATTATAATAAACAAAACTGAACAAATAAATCAAATAACAAAACAAAAAGACGATAGACGCCAAAACTCTTCATTATACAACCAACATGGAATTCTCTAATCTTCCTTATTTGCCACATCCTATCCTTACACAAGGCTTTTCCTGGTAACAAAACCATTTAAGCTGAAAACTACAGGGCTAACTCATAGTACAAATCCGTCCATTAGTCTACATGCTTCGTCACCATCTTTATTAGTATCCCTCTGTTGTGACTCAGATGCATCTCACATGAGGCATCAAAAGCAGGTCTTCAAACACAAGGACGAGCTGCTGGAACTAAAATACTCCTGTCAAGCAAGCTACTTTGCAGTGGCCACAAAAGTGACAGTAATGTATTTTTACCCAGATAGCTTGAACTGATGAATGTACAACTTCAGAAGAGTGGAACTGTCAGTCCCCCCTTTGTCAGCCGTCCGTGATATGTTCAAGTGGCAGCTAGGGCAGATATGACTGAATTAACAGGACTGATTGTTATTTCACGGTAGTTACAGCATCTGATCAATTCAACAGGAAGGGATGAGATCAAGACCTGAACAATCCAATTCTTCAAATTTCTAGTCCTTGTTCTCCAGAAAGCTATTAAGTTTTTGTTAACTCCTTCACCTCTGTGTCTTAGAATCTCTTCCACGCCTATATACATATACAGAACCAAATACAACTCTTCCAACCCTAATATTTTTCCAAGTTCTTCTACTCATACCACCCTTTCTTTCCGTTTCAAGAAGGGGAAGGGTTGCAGGTACATGATGAATCCATCCCAAAGGCAATAAAGCTAAAATGGACTGTATCAATATCCCAACTGGTAGGGCTGAGTAATTACGAGACGTTATTCCAATCAGAGAAGCCAACCCAACACCTAACATACCACTTAGAATTGATGATAAACACAAAGCTGATGCCAAGAAAGAAGTAAGAGATCCTTCACATCCACTTGGACATAAACTTGCGAGTAGTACTGAAAAGGGAAGGAGCTTAAATTGTGCAAGTGATTCTGCTAAACCCGAGAAACAACAAACGAAAACTTTATTGGAAATCCCCAGTCTAAGATTAAGTTGTCTAACAAGAACAAAGTCAAGAAGTAGCAAAGATGCATACATAAGTTGAACAGCACCAATCAATTTCCTCATGGGCACTTGCTTCCCGCAGCGGTCATAGAGCACAGCCATGGAAAGAAGTATCAACTGCCCAATTACCCGTGATGTTCCAATAACTGATGGATCAAGATGTAGAAGTTGGGTTTGATAGCAAAAGATAGAGCCTGAAAGGATCGGAACCATGGCAATAGAAGCTACAATCCATAAAAGTGGGTGACAGATTTTATCATCCTGTAATGCCATTTTGAGATCAGCAAGCTGTTTTCTGAAATTCTTGTAAATTGTTTTCTCTCCGGGACAATCAGAAGGTGGAGATGATCCAAGAGCTTCCTCTCTAGTTGCTGATGAAAGTGCAAGTTGAAATGATAACAGAACAGCAAATATTAGAAACATGGTTTCAGGTGATGTTCTTTGCAAGAAATAACCACCTAGGAAGTTGCCAAGAATTGCACCCATGGCTGAAGCCATAAAAGCGTAGGATTGAAGGCCTCTCATACGATGTTTTTGGCCATACTCTGCAACAAGAGCATCCTTGGCAACTTCTGTTATCGATGCACCAAGGTTACTTAGAAGAATACACACCATGAGGGTAGGAAGGGCTGCACGAGCAACTGGGATCAAAGCAAGGGTTCCCCAAGACAGAATCTGCAAAAAGACTGTGGATTGCTTTCTGAGTGCTTCATCAGGTCAATTGCTACACCACCTCATGTAATTGTCAAAATGAACCAAAATATTGTTTGTCTCATAGCTTAGCTCCTTCACCAACTTCAAGTCTAAGAACTGATCTATGAATTCTCCATGTCTCTTCTAACGCATCTCTTTATTTGTTAGTTTGACAAAGATGTTCACATAACAATAACATGAAGGGTATTGTAGGAGCCTATACGAACATAAAGAACAGCATTATATCCTATATTAACCCAGTACACATTTGGATCACGCCAAAATCTAAGTCAAATACCTTTCATACATGATCATCAAAAAAAGGAACTTAAAGCACACAAACGGAAGGAAACAAAAGCCAAGAAAATCTAATCAGCTCATTAAGCCAGACAAAAAGACGCGAATTTCCCATAGAACAAGAAAGAGCACGGAATGAAGTAAACAAGTAAAAGAAGATAAATTTAACCCACCACCAATAAGAATATAAGGAATTCTATGAGCACCACCAACATAAATGGCATCAGATAGGATTCCACAGAGAGGCTTGGCCACCATGGGGAGATTACCGGAGTTCTGCACTAGCTGAAGTATCGATGGGTGCAAGCTGAGAGTGTGGGCCATGTGGAAGTTGAGAGTCAGCCATGGAAAGCACCTGAAACCTTGCACCCAATAACCCATCCCACATAAAGCCAACATCTGTTGACTACCCACTTGGGCAAAACCTCTCTTCTCTTCATACCCCCTGCTTCTCTTGTCTTTCCTGGGAGAAAAATGAGTTGGGATTATCGTGACAGAACCAAAAAGATGTGTATTTAGTTTTGCAGGCTTGTCAACGATATTGGGATTTTGGTTGTTCAAGGACAACAAAACTGGTCTCAAGTAGGACTGAGACAGCTTGGGACGCTGTATTGACAATCTTGGATTTTGTGGAACGAATGTTACGAATGGGGTTTTGGTTGAAATTAACCAAGGAATCATTATTCTTGCAGTACTAAAAGTCTAAGAAAATACGAAGAAGCGGACGGGTTTTCCAGGCCAACAGTTTGAAAACAAATGCAGAGTGGCGGGCTATGTTACAAGAGGCAGAAACACAGAGAAAGGCGCAACCCACTTTTAGAATTGCTCAAAGATGAAGAAAGCACCAAACTTTAGTGAGATTAGGGGGAGATCTAGAAGAGTGTGGGGAGCGGTGGGTTAGTTTAATAATATAATGTGCACAATGTCCATGTACAAAAAAATGGCAAGAGTTGAGGGGAGAGTGTGAGGTTTTTCCAGCACATGGTGGATGGATGGTTTCGTTGTCTTCTTGCTGGGTTGATTTGGTGGGGCCTGCCATGGCATAGAGTAGACGAGCACGAAGCTTTCTGGCCTAATCACGGGGTCCACGAAGGAGGACTTGATTGATAGGTAACACAACAGTTACTAAAAATGAATAAAACAAATGGTATATGATTGAGACACCACAAACATCTCCATCGCGGGATTATGTAAGCATCGTTCGGACCAAACTTTCGCAGTTCTTGAGGAAGTGATCGGTTACCTTTTGTTCATTTCTTCTTCTTCTCCTATTTTTATGAGTAATTTGACTCCTATATTTTGCTTTGTAAAAAACTCCCGAGAATTAGAAAATATTTAGACTTGATTCGAGATTTCAGTTGTCTGGTTTTTCAAGTGTTAATTTAGAATAGTTTAGACACTGTTTTCAAAATTTTACCGATAGTTAAATTATGTGAGATAAAAAGTTTAAGTTTTAATAAAAGGTTAATTATAAAAATAGTTAAATATAAAATAAAATTTAAATTTTATTTTTACCTATTAAAAAATTTAAAATTTAATTAAAAATAATGTCAAATAAAAATCAATTATTCATCTTGATTTATAAAAAATAATTAGTTTACAAAAATTGATCACTTAATTAATAAACTGATCAATTTTTAATAATATAATTATTAAACTAAACCAAACATAAAAAATACAAATTGAACTGAAAATTTCAATCGGCGAAGGTGATTTCCTTAAAATACTCTTGAGCGCGTGTTTTATTTTTGAAATATTATCTGATGCGCTCAGTGCATATTATTAATATCAAAAGATAAAACGTTATACAGAAAAAATGGAGGGTATACCTCTCATTCAAAACCAGACATAGAATTAGCTGCCCTAGCTATCGTATAAGTAACCTGATTCGCTGGTTTCTTAATAAAAACAAAAGAAATATACTGATGCTCATTAAGTAAAGCTTTACAATCCTAAATAATCATTGAAAAATAAGAAGAAAATGTATGTATAGATGTTAAGAATTACGTAATTATTTGATAATCAGTTTCCATACTTATTGAGAAAAAAAGATAATGTCTTGATCCAACTTAGAGCTTCTCGAAAACTTAGAGCTTTGTCGATTTGTGGGTGTTGCCATCTTGGTAAAATCACTAATTTTCTAGCACAATTATGCCCTTGAGAATTACGGATTATCATGCATAATCCATAAAAGCCATTCGTTAATAACACCACGTCAACATTGCATTTAAAATGGTTTAGCTGTGGGGCTTTTCATTTGTATTGAGAGTGTTGGTGTTGTTTGGATGAGAGATTGTTTTTCGTTTGTGCTGCTTTCCATTCCAGTAGAGTTGTTCTAGCTCGACTAATAATGAAGGATTTATCATGGAGTTTCTGCTGCCACACAAATTCATTACAGTGAGTCCGTAAACCTCAAATAATCATGAACACCTCTTCTTTCTGTGTATTTGTTAAAGAAACCATAACCAAAGAAAGCCAATCATGTAAGGATGTAATAGAAGTCCAATTCACTGAAGATACATTCCAGTTCACTGAAGATAATAACTAAACAGATTGGGCAAACTCAAAGTGATATAATATATGTTGTTCAGTTTTTGTTAATGTACCACAGATAGGACAAGTGTCAATTAAATTGACGTGTCTCCTTCTTAAGTTTGCTCGACGTGGAAGAGTATTCCTTAAAATACGCCAGATAAGGATTTTCACTTCACCCGGAACACGAATCATCTAAAGTTTTTCCCATGGAAATCCTGTGACAATGAACTTTGTGTTAACACTCTCCGTACCAATCCTATAACCTTCTTTTACTTGGTATTCTCCCTTGTTGTTTATGGTCCATATCTAATCATCCTTGACCCTCGAAAAACTTAAAGGAATCTGTAGAATAAGTTCTGCATCTCGTGGAATGAAAGAATTTTGAATCATTACTTCATTCCATCGATGATTCACCATGAGATCAGCTACTTTATTGAGGTTTAAGTGCTCCATGAATTCTGTCTGAATATGTGGATTCGTATCGCCTATTAACCAGGGATCTCGCTAGATATGAATGTTCTGCCCGTCTCCAACACGTCGTCGACATCCCTGAATTAAGATTGATCTTGCCTGACATATACTTCTTTATATTTGGCTTGGATTGTTACCTATGTCTGCTGTAAAGAAGTCAAAATTGGGGAAATATTTGGCCTTCAAAATCTTTCCAGCAATAGAATTAGGATATTTAAGCAACCTCCATCCTTGCTTTGCCAATAATGCAAGGTTAAATTGCCTTAATTCCCTATATCCTAATCCCCTATGAATTTTTGGAATTGCCATCCTCTTCCACCGTAGCCATCTTATACCATTATTCTCCCTTCCTCTATTATGCCAGAAGAATCCATTCATTAAATTTTCCAGGTCCTTGCAAGTATCTATGGGTAACAAGAAAAGGGCATGATGTAGTTCGGCATAGCTTGAGCCACAGTTCTCAACAATACATCTTTACCCGCTTTTGATAATACTTTAGATTTCCAACCATGCAATCTCTTCGTCAATTTCTCCATCATATAATGAAACACATGCCTTTTATCTCTATCAATAACAGAAGGCATCCTCAAATAGTTATTATGACTAACAATCTCCTCAACCCCAAAATTTGACAAACTGAAAGCCTCATTGTATTTTCAGTTTTAGGAGCAAAAGAAACACCTAATTTAGAGAGGTTGATTTGTTGCCCCGATGTTGTCTCGTATAGTCTTAAGATGCTCTTCAATTGTAAAGCCTCCTCTTGTGTAGCTTGAGTGAAGAATATAACATCATCTGCGAAGAATAGATGAGACATTGGTGTGACCCATCTTGTAACCAAAGCCCCATGAATGCGACCTTGTGCCTGAAGTTTAGACAAAATAGCAGATAATCCTTTCGCACAAATGATAAATAAATATGGAGATAGTGGATCTCCTTGTCTTCAACCCCTACTAGGAATTAAAGGATCGTATTGTTCATTACCACGAACAAAATAATAAGTAACCGACGTAACCACCATCATACTCTTGGAAACCCATGCTTCATCAAATCTCATTTTCAGCATAATCAATCACAAATATTCCCATTCTATTCGATCATAAGCTTTACTCGTATTGGTTTTGAGAGCAAGAAAACCCAATTTGCCCTGAGTTTTCCTTTTAAGGGAATGAACCTGGCACTATAATATTATTTGGGATTAAACGATTAAGAATAAAAGCACTTTGTGTGTTAGAAATGATCTGAGGTAGAACCTGTTTCAATTTAATGGCAAATGCTTTGCAGACGATTCTATACGTGACATTACTTAATGAGATGGGTCGTAAGTCAGCTACTGTTTTCGGTGTCTTCTTTTTGGGGATAAGTATAACATTCGTCCAATTCATACCAGGCATGGGAGCATCTCCATTTAAACTTTTGAGGCATTCTTGAGCAACATCTATTCTGACTATATCCCAATAGGTCTGAAAAAATCCCGGGTCGAAACCATCTGGTCCTGATGACTTATCTGGGTGCATTGAGAATAAGGCTTGGCGCACTTTGTAACACCCCTACTCCTGCAAAACCCGAACCTGACATCATGGGTGATATTTGAATCCGTACCCCGCGAGGGTGGCATGTTATTGCGCTCAATTAGTCAATTTTTTTATGCGAAGAAACTGGTAAATAATTTGGGTCCGCTTTCATTCATAAACATTGTTAATCAATACGTTACAATCAATAGAATTTCAATATCTCATTTGGGATTCACTATAATTACAAAACACTATTTACAAAAATTGCGGAATACAAATTTGTACAAAATAATAAAATGCAAATTGCAGACGCAAACTGATCCCAACTTCTATATTTCACTTGCATGTAGTATGTATACTCCCGTTTGTCTAGCGGGGTACTCTTCAAAGCCTGAAAAATAATTGCAAATTTTGGGTGAGATTTGCGAACACAATGAGTGACCATCATCGATGACCCACTCAATCACGTAACACATATTTCATATCATTACACATTTCACACTTCACATTCAATACAATTTAATCACTCATATTATGCATATGCAGTGCATATGA
>JANZLX010000213.1:43544004-43574973 GCA_025531955.1 Erythroxylum orinocense | reverse complement strand
AATTAAAATAGGAACTTAAATTTCTTTTTATTCAAAAAAATATACATGACAGTTTTTTAAAAATAAATTTCGAATTGTTAATTGTCAACTTAATATTCTAATAACTAAAATTTATATGAAAATTTAATTTAAACCCAGACAATTAATTATCATAAATCATTTTAATTAAAATTCTATTTAAGCTTTAAATTTATAAATTCTAAGTTTTAATTATAGAGGTAAATTTTTTATTTTATTTTATTCAATTTTATTTTATTTTTATTGATTATGTCTGAATTAATTAACCATATTTAATATATCTAAATTTGGATTGTTTCATTCTTGAGGGAGCCCCTTGATTTTCTTTTCTTTTCCCCTGTGCTCTGCCACCCTCTTTAACTGATTCCCAGTTCCAACAAACTGAGCCTTGTTTCAACGGTCAACACTGGATCAAATACCATCGCCACTGAGTAACATTTGTTCAAGGATCAATGGACTGAGGAGAAAATTAACAAGGTGATTGGAACGGAATAAATTGAATTCAATTGCAGCTTTAAATTTAATTTAAGTGTGTGTAAACCAAAAAAAGGGATGGGGTGAATTGAATTCCATCATCCTTAATAAATTGAATTCACCTGAAAATAAGAGTGAGCATTATTCAGGCCAACCCGAATTAATTAGGATAAACAAATGCTAAATTTCGGGTAATTCGGACTGGCCCGGATATTATCCAAATTATTTTCGAGCCGGGATGGGAAACTTAAAAAAATTCAGACCGGTCTGATTACCCGAATTAGGTTTAAAAGAATTATAAAATAGGGTAATTAAGATAATTCGGGTAAATCGGGCTGGGTAATTTTGGGTTCGGGCCAAGTAAGGGGAAAAAATTTCAGATAATTTGGGCAGGGCCCGAACAGTAAAAATTGGCCCCGAATTACCAGAATGCTCACCCCTACCTGAAAAGTATCAAAATTAAATTACGAACAGAGACTTCAATTATTCTTTTGAATGTTAAAAATATCCTTCCAATAATATCCATCTAACCTTACCATATATCTCTTCACCTCAAAGAGCTCCTCCCACCAAGAAATAGAACAACACCTTTTTCACGAATTAGCACTTTCTACCATATCAAGGTTTTCTCTTTTCCTTATTCATGGGTGTCTTTTTTTCTATGATTATCATTTTCTATTAGATTCGTCGTTCAATTTAGTTTTTCCTTTCATTTTTTTATCCTGTCTGTGTTCTTTTGCATTTCTCGAATTTTTTGTATATATCTAAATATTTTTATTTGTTTGTTTTCAGCTACATTTTAAGTGAACCTTGCTCCATTTGGGATTTTGAGGGAGAAATATATTATTTATTATTTAATAAGACTATTTTTTACTCAAAGGTAAAAATATCGTATAAAATAATTGAATTCATTTTGATTGTGTTCCAAACAGTATAGTTAAATTCAATTATAATATTACTGAGTTTGTTTCAAAAAAATGTAGATTGAATTCAATTAAATTTTATTCAAATAGTGTAGATTAAATTCAATTAAATTTTATTAATATAATTGAATCCGATTCGTTAATGAATTGAATTTAAAAGCCAAAGCGAGACACTGCTAGTCTTCCTAGGTTTAATACACTATACACATATAGATACAACACAATGATGTTACTCTGTGTCATTGCACAAAATCTCACTTTCCTTTTATCAGATTGTGAAGGCCATCAATTTCAACCTCCACAGAAAGCCGACTAAAAGGTTTTCCTGGAAAGCATTAGATGGTAAGTCTCTTCTTCCATCTATTTATTTCCTCTCCTCTAAACCCAATTTCTACTCTGGAGCTCCTCTCTTTTACAGTGTGAAACTCTCCAATAATGGGCAGAAAATCAAGGCTCTAAATCAAAGTTTGTTTCCAATAATGAATGAACTTCAGCGAGGGAAGACACCTTGAAGTTTGGTTCTATGTCCAACTTGGCAAAATCTGGAGAACCATACCTCCCTTTTTCATCAAGCAAACATGTAAATGCCCCTGCTCGTTTTCCGCACGTAATCTGTGAGGGTCACATCATAAATTTCAGCTTAGTATAGCAAGTGCTTTTAATATCAGAATCCTTCAAGTCATTCAAAATGCATGGTCTCAATACACTGTAAGAGAAACAAATAGGCACTACAGAGAGGACGTGAGAAGAAAAATTGCATACATCATCCTTGAGGCTATCGCCAACCATCAAAACTTCACTGGGTTTAACCTCCCACGTTGAACAAATATGCAGCAAAGGAGCTGGGTCCGGTTTACAAGGTCGGAACTCTCTGCTTAAGGCTGGAGCAAACATCAGCTGCAACAATAACCAAAGGTCAGAAAGATCATCTATGTATTTCAAATACATGCTTGATATCAAACTGACAAAGAACTCTTGGACAGCAGTTTGCATCAAGATGCATTGTTAGGAAGACTGCGTAATGGACAAGAGTCCAAACAAATGAGAGGTGTTTGCATCAAATTGCAACAGGACGCATTGTTTGTTCAGAAGCATAAGCAGTTCTTACTACTGTTTGCTTTGACCGGAATAATAGGAGTAGACTACAGGAAAAAGGTATAGTCAAGTGCGCAACTTGCAAACTACAGGAAAAAGGTATAGTCAAGTGCGCAACTTGCAAACTACAGGAAAAAGGTATACTCAAGTGCGCAACTTGCAAAATCTTCTACTACTTTATATAGATTAATAACGAACAAAATTTCTTCTTGATGTACTACAAATATATGAAGCAAATTGATCCACAAAAGAGTGAAGAAAGAAACTTTCCATCAAGTTATTGGACCTGCAAGTAGAAAATATGATTCTAACATCAATGACACAAAGAGGACTTATCAATTAGTTTTTGTGGACCTGACTGATTTTATCAAAGCTAGATAATTTGTTTACTTTTGAAGCCTATGAAACTAGTCCATCCTCAGTGTCACTCCCCTTTCAATTTACCTATCAAATGGAGTTTACATGAAAATGATGCAATTATTTGTGTCTTACACAAATTCACATTGTTCAATAACTTACCCCAAAGCGTTGATGGAAAAGATCAACTGATTCCTTAACATTTCGAGTGATCAACCCTTTTCTGAAAAAGCAGGAAAAAAAGAAAGTGAACAAGCTGATGTTTCTGGTTATACAAAGATCACGCGACTCTTGTCCACGAATATTAGAAAGACTAGTTCAATCAAATGAATAGAGTACTTAATGCAATCATCAATAGAATTCCGCAATGCTTCCAACATTGGACAGATCAAACTCAATTCCCAAACCAAAACCCTCCTCTTAAACCCAAAATCATTTGCTTGAGGCCAGATAATGCAATGAAAAATAAAAACCAATCAAGAGGTATTATACCAAATCTATTTAAACACCTTGTTTTCTAGCCTAACCCATACCGATAGCTAAATACTGAGGCACTAGAAGAAGAAAACGGGCTATGGCCTAAGAGTAACAAAAAATGTCTCTGTTCTCCATTAAACCGCATTAGTCACAACATTTACGTAAATTTTTAGAGCAATAAGCTTAATATAAGACAATCAATCAAAAGATTCAAAAACCAAAGCCAAAAATTGAACCAAAGGAAAATATAAAGGGCCCCGAGAAACCTTACCTTATTTTATTGGAATCAAGGAATTCACAGAGTTCAGCAGCGCCTGCAAGTCACATCAATTTCATACCTCAACATTTTCCCACAACAGATATAGCGACACAGGAAATGACTAACCGGGCATGATTTGGAGGCGGTCAAGACCCTGACGCTCGAAGTCAAGAATCACTTCGTAGGCCTTGCGTTGCCTGTCGGGGGTCCAGCTCCCAATCTGATGCAAAATGTCGATGCCAGAAGGATTCTCAGCCTTGACGCGGACGTACTCCTCTTCTCCCAGGACGGTTTTGTACATTGCGGCGAAGTCAATGGCGGGGACAGTTAGAGTTCCATCCATGTCGAAGACGACGCCACGCAGGCGAGCTTTGGTGGCGGAGGACATGAGGGAGAGGCGAGGACTGGGAAATGGGGATTTGATGCGGATGGACAGCAGATATTTGGGGATAAGAAAGGGCATGACATTCGTCCTTCCACAAATTCTATTGAGGAGTTTGGAATTGGAACCAAATGGAGTGAGTGATGGGAGACATGAAGTGACTCCATGCCTACATAAATGTCAAAATTATCTTCTTACTTAGTGTCATATGCATTATATAAGTTTGGGTAAAATTTTTTTTATTTTAAAAGTTTGGGTAAAATATCTGTTGGAATATTATTAATATATTATAAATTTTAAAATATAATATACTGTCATATATAATATAAAAATAATATATGATAGTGGTGAGTTAGTAAGAGTTTTTCTGGTTTAAGTAAAGTCTTCGGTTCAAATATGTCATCGACTCTCCGTGTATGCAATCGTTTAAAATTTGAGGCTAAAGTTTTACCTCTCGTAAGGGACCTATTCGATTCAAGCAGAATTAATTTAAATGTGAATGACTTAAAAGTACTTTTTTTATAATTGAAACCTTCTCATGATATCTCCAAAAAAAGATATATTATTTTGAATTTTACAATTAACATTTTTAATAAAAATTGATGATAAAATTTTATAAAATAACGTTATTTTAAATTTCTTTATAAAATAATAATTCAGGGCCTCAGGCTGACCCGACTTAGCCCGCCTGCCATCGCTAAGTGGAGCCAAGTTTTATAAACACCCTAGTTCCGTTGGGACTTGGGACAATTGAAGTCCAAAAGAACGTAACCCGTCGTTGCTGATCATTCTTCTTCAACGCAACTGTTCGACAACAGTCCCCAATCAGAACCAGAATCCACATGGCAGCTGCTTCGCCGCCACCGCAGAGGCCTTCCGAACTTGTTGCTAAGAATAAAAGGAAGAGAAAGAGAGCTCGAAGTGACTTTAAAGCAGACACTTTCGACTCACTTCCTTGGAACACTTCTATTTCTGAGGACGACCCCTTCTCCGTCCTTTCCGGATCCCACAACCTCGAAGGAGGTCTGTCTTTTATTGACTCTCTATGTTTATGTTGATGTAGGCCAAATTCTTGATGATATGTAGTTACAGTCACGTAGTATTGTTTCTCCAGTGTTGTGTTAGGCTTTACTATTGCAGACAATGTTATTTGGAAGCAATGAAAGGATGCATTCTATTGTTATCTATAGTTAGTGGGTAATTTTTATGAACATTTTCCTTTCACGTTTACATGTAGGTTTTTATTCGCTTGAAGAGATTGATGAGGTTGACTATGGATTGATCATTCCCAATGAGGAGGGGAAGCCAGAGAAGAAATCTAGACAGAAGAAATTGAAAGGTAATGCTGGTGACGGTGAAGTAGAAGTTGGAGAGACAGTGGAGGAGGAAAATGTGGAGGACAAGAAGAAGAGGAAGAAAAGGAGGAAGAAGAAGAAGAATGCACGGGAAGCAACAACTAAAGCTATACCTACTGATGGTTAGTGTTTTCCAATTCTGGAGTCATTACAGATCTTGTTTGCACATATTTTATGTGCTCCACTTTCTAAGCTTGTTTGGACTCTTTTTTTTTTAAATATTATTCTTGAGCTAAGCTATGGCTCCAAGATAAGGAAAAGGAAAATGAAAAATCATGTTTTTATGAAGAATCATGATTTCCTCGAGATATCCTCCATATATGTTAGAAATCATTTTGCCTTTCGCATGTAATTTGTTCGATCTTTAAGGAAAAGCGCAACTACATTGGTAAGTTGTAGGATTTTTGAGATATGAAATTTACAATTGCAGTAGTTATTAATTCATGGACACTCTGACTGCCATTGTAGTTAATGATAACAAGGAGGATCTTGAAGAAGACCCTGTTGATGAAACAGAATTTTATTCCTGGAATGAGTTTAGACTTCATCCTCTGCTTATGAAATCGATATATAGGCTTGGTTTCAAGGAACCAACACCAATACAGAAAGCTTGCATACCAGCTGCTGCACATCAAGGAAAGGTCAGTGAAGAGTGCATAGAAAGGTTTGTGTGATCGATAATGTTGCTTAGTTTAATAGTCGTGGTTATGTTTTTGTGTAACAGGATGTAGTTGGTGCTGCAGAAACTGGGTCTGGTAAAACACTTGCCTTTGGTTTGCCCATTTTGCAGCGTCTCCTGGAGGAGAGAGATAAAGCTGCAAAAATGCTTGATGAGATGGGGGAGGAAGCTGGAAAATTTGCTCCAAAAGGCCTTTTGCGGGCTCTTGTTATCACTCCTACTAGGGAGCTTGCAATGCAGGTAGTAATAAGCTTCTTATACGAAGGCTATTGATTACAGTACAGACTACAATTTGTTTGATATCCTCTAGTTTGATGTTATAATTGTAAAATATATTCGGATTAGCAAACTAAACTCCTTGCCTTTTGTTCTAGCTGCAAGAGGAATTTAACATTTCAATCATCTACGTTACATTTGGTTGTATATTTGTATGGCTTAGATCAAAATGGGTTAGCTACCAATGGTAGTTGCTATTCTTTTTGCCTTTTTGTTGCTGTGTAGTACATGGATAAAATAAAAAAGAATGGTTGCCAGAACACACTAGGACATAGTGCAATCAAGGATGTTGAATGGATATGTAACTGGGGTTTTCTGAAAAAGACATATGTATGTTCCTATATATATGGTATAAAAGACATAGACCTTTACTTTTGAACAAAATCTTTGCAATTTATTTTTCCATCATTGAGGTAGGTGCACTCTGTTCTATTGTGCATAATTCATACAAGTACTTTTATGACTATCTTTGACCTCAAAACCTGGTTAGGCTCTAGATACATAGACAAACATAACCTGAAACTAGCCATTTAGATGTGAACGTATCTTCCCTCTTTGATACCTGCCTTGAATCATAGAATTCACGAAGAGGGCATACACCTCTTCTCTGTTTTTAATCTCATGTTATTCTTTCTGAATGCCCCCTCATGATATGATTTTGAAAGTTTTTGACACTTTTATATAGGCAGGACCTTATCTTCCTTTGGTGAAGAACTGAAAAGTTAAATTAATTTTATTTGAGACACAAGGTTGAAAAATGTTGTGCTAGAAATAGTTTAAATTAGGAATTCTTTGAAACTTTAATTAGTTAATTGAAATCTGAATATTTTCAACGATACAGGTTCTTTGAAGTGATCTCTTTTCTTTTTCATCCTTTTTGGGAGTCCCATTGCACTAATCAGCCTGAATTAGTTCATCCTGTCTTAGTCTTCTTACTGTTTCAAGTTAACAAGATCAATAAGTGGCACGATTTTATCTTTTCAGTGGAAGTCAAAGAAACTCTTTCATAGA
Organism: Erythroxylum orinocense; assembly: GCA_025531955.1. Taxonomy (NCBI): domain Eukaryota; kingdom Viridiplantae; phylum Streptophyta; class Magnoliopsida; order Malpighiales; family Erythroxylaceae; genus Erythroxylum; species Erythroxylum orinocense. The sequence continues at coordinate 43,567,667 of JANZLX010000213.1, read as the reverse complement.
GTTTGAAGTTCAGGTAAAATGTTTTGTACTGGTACAAAAACTTGATATGGTGATCAGAACCATTGTGCTCTTTGGACAACTATTAATGGTTATTCTTATCTGTTAGGATTATAAGTTCTTTCTCAACCTTCAGAGAGTATGCAATCTATTGTTAATAGTGACCAAGGAGCACTTTGATTATTAATTTACTTTCCCTGTTTGCGAAAGAATTTGTCATGCATGATATTTCATTAAAAATACTGAACCATGTTGATATTATTTGATGACTTGCTTGAGATACGACTTTTGGTAGAGAAGAACTGGCTTCCTGAATCTTGTACTTTCCTTTTCTCAGGTCACTGATCATCTTAAGGAAGCAGCTAAGGGTATCAACATAAGGATAGTTCCCATTGTTGGTGGGATGTCTACGGAGAAGCAGGAAAGGCTTTTAAAAGCGAGGCCTGAGATAGTCGTCGGGACTCCTGGGAGGTTGTGGGAACTTATGTCTAGTGGGGAAAGGCATCTTGTCGAGGTTAATTTTTTATTCATATATTTAATATACGTATAATAGTGAAGTATACAAATTAGAGGTAGAAGCAAAATAAATAAAATGAATAATGCACATAGAAAAATATAATCTAAATATATTTATTAAATGTATAAAGTAGTTTAATGGAAAAATACAGGACATATGTAAAAATCTTGATATGTAAAGAGAGATTGAGTGTCACTTGTTGTCCTCCAATAATGTTCATTCTCATGAAAAAAGGCAGTAGTCCCTGTAAGTGTGTCGTTTCCAGCTCTAATAGTGTGACAGAAGGAAACTATTGCCGCCAGAATTGAACGAACTAGTTTTGCAGACTGTCAGTGTAATAGTACTTGTAAGCTTTCTGTATATAAGTAAGTGATCGACTCTCCGGATAGAATGAACTTCCATAATGTTTTATCACTGAATTTCTCTGAGCTTTTCTTCATGCAAAGGCATGACCATGCCAATAGCTGCAGGAAATGTCCGGAAGAAATCAGGAAGCAGAATTTTCTTGATTCTGTTGGAGTGCTGCTGACACATTAAATCTTCAACAATAAATTTGCAGTTTTTTTTCCAAAAAATAATGCGTTCATGCTTCCAACTTGATCGTTTATTGATGATTTGGGTTATGTAGGAGTATTGATTCCATTGACCGATTTCTGCAGGTACATTCATTATCATTCTTTGTGTTGGATGAGGCTGATCGCATGATTGAGAATGGACATTTTCGCGAATTGCAATCAATAATTGACATGCTGCCTACTACCAGTGGTACTCTTGAAGGCCATTCTCATGATACACAAACATGTGTAACATCCTCAAGCTTGCAAAGAAAGAAAAGACAAACATTTGTTTTTTCTGCAACTATAGCATTGTCAGCTGAATTTCGCAAGAAGTTAAAACGTGGTTCACTGAAACCAAAACAATCAACGACTTCTGATGGATTGAATTCAATAGAAACTCTGTCCGAGCGTGCCGGGATGCGACCTAATTCTGCCATCATTGACTTGACAAAGGCGTCGATCCTGGCAGATAAACTTGCGGAATCATTTGTTGAGTATGTACATTACTTCTTATCTGTTATATGATACTACATATGGATGACTTAAACTCCACAATATAAAATCCCCATTTTGAGTATGCACATTACACCTTCTGGCTTGGTTCTTTGAAATTATATTTTATTGCCATGTTATGAGGGTGATCTAATTTGAGTTGGATTTCCTGCAGTAGATGGCTCTGTCTTAATCAAAAGCTGGCTGAGTCAAACTTCTTGTTTGTTTGAACATATGCTGCCCATAAAATATGGTTTTCTAGATAAACTATGGTCATTTTTGTTTCCTAACAATTAGCCTTTTCTAATCCCGCTTGTCTTGCCCTGGTGCTGTGTGCCTTTTCATTCCAATGTTGTAATTTCACCTTTTTGTGTACGATAGAATTGACAAAGAAAATCTTTCCTTGGAAGTCTTTGACAGCATAATAGTCACCAGGTAGTTGCTTTGATTATCAGATCACTACAAATCCTTCTTGTGAGATGACATTCCTGCATAATAGATAGAAAGTAGCTAGAATAACCATCAAAAGAACTTGTTATATACGTCATTAGATTACCTAACTTTATTTCATAATTTTGATTATCCATGATGAATAGTAATAAGTAAGAGGACTGGAATAGAAAAACATGATAAATAGGTCAAACTGTGAATCATTTTTCTGTTGAGTCCCTTATGAGTTGACAGAAAGGAAGTGATTAATTATATTTCTTGCAAAACTCTTGGACTGGAATGAAGCCAAAGTAAAATTGCTGAATCTGGAAAATACAGGAGTGCAAAAATTAAGAATTGGACTATCCTGAATGTCACAATTCTCTAGAGATGGCATGAAATTGTTTGCAAAATTGTATTTATGCTTTTTTTGATGTTCAATGATACTTAATTTAGTGGCTACTAGATAAAAAATCAGTATTTGCAATGACAAACGGGTCCATTTTTCTGTAGATTAGTGACAATCGATTGACTTCTCATAGTTGACTTTGTTGGTTTTATAGATGCACAGAAGAAGATAAAGATGCTTACCTGTACTACATCTTGAGTGTTCATGGACAAGGTCGGACTATTGTCTTTTGTACGTCAATTGCGGCTTTGCGCCATGTTTCTGCCATCTTACGCATCCTTGGCATTAATGTTTGGACACTTCATGCTCAGATGCAGCAACGAGCTCGTTTAAAGGTTTGTGGTTTTTCTTTCTCCAAGTTTCATTAGCTAAAGGTTTGAATCTAATGCAATTGCAAAAATATGTCCTTAGTAGTGACCAAGACCACCTTTTTATGGTTTACCTTTTTAATTAGGGGTCTACTTTGCGCCTTTCTTATGAAATTATGAAGATAGGGGTTACTTTCCTCATTAACTTATATCAGTTAATTTGACATTTGTTATCAACAGAATCTACCAAGTCACCTTGTGTACTCTTACTTGGTATTAAACGTATTCCCCTTTTATGAACTTGATGCAGGCAATTGATCGCTTTCGTTCAACCGAACACGGTATACTTGTTGCTACTGATGTTGCTGCACGAGGGCTTGATATTCCTGGTGTTCGAACTGTTGTTCATTATCAGCTTCCACATTCAGCAGAAGTAATGATGAAAATTTCTAGTCACTGTTTAAACATACTTATTGATCCCTCTCTGTTTGTCTTTATTTCATTTGTGCATTTTATATTAGGTTTATGTTCACAGAAGTGGAAGAACTGCTAGAGCTTTTACTGATGGGTGTAGCATTGCCTTAATCTCACCAAAGGACACATCAAAATTTGCTGCTCTGTGCAAATCATTTTCCAAGGTATTGGCTTTTTTTATTAGAATTTCCATTCCTTTCAAATTGTGTTTTTCTTAGTGGAATTACGTTTCAAATAGAAGTTCCAAGTACTAATTTAGGATTCCAGAGAAGCAGATTATATAGTTTCTCCAACAGAGAACTGGTCAAGATCAATTAGTTATTGAATTTTTGATGCAGTTGTTGAGATTATATACTTTTAACATCATAGATCACTTAAATACTCTTGATTGATTATTAATCATTATGTTTAGCATGAAGGAAAGACGGTTTATTTTATACCTAATGTATGAGTTGTACGTCACACACATATTAATTTCCTCTTTATTTTTGTAGGAGAGTTTCCACAGATTTCCTTTAGAGGAATCGTACATACCAGAAGTGATGAAGCGGTTGTCTCTTGCATGTCAAATAGACAAGATTGTGAGAAAGGAATCCCAAGTATGACTGGTGTACTTATCTGATTACTTTGCTGTTTTGTGTTGATGTAAATGTAGATTGATGCAAAAGAAGTTCCAGGTTACTTTTATAATCTGCTTGATGTAACCCTTGAAGGTATTATGCATAACTGTATATATAGACTATGTTTTGCTTCATTTAGAGCTGTTAGAAACAGTTTTTTTCATATGGTGGGCATAATACTTGTAGCTGCAGTTTGCACTTGTGCCTCATATTTATTCCTGATTTATGGCCTTGCTTAAATTGTACTTGTTCTTTAATTTTAAACTGCATATTCTTTTCTTTTTCTTTTGACTATTGATTTAATATTTTTCTCTATTTGTGAAGTTATTTTTTATACATCATAGATTTTAACGTCTGTCTGTGTGTTAATGTTGACGTGCATACGTTTTAGGTTTTTGGGCAATATATTTTGTTACCTTTGATGTTGTGGAAATTTAACGTTACCATGTAGTAATTTCTTTAATCATTAGCTTTTTGGAGTTCTATTTTCACTTTATGCAAGACTGACACGCCAGGTAATCTCTTTTGCTGTTTGTGAATGTGTGAATTCAACAGGAGAAGGCAAAGAAAACCTGGTTTGAACGGAATGCTGAATCACTGGAGTTAAGTATGGACAATGAGGACAGCGAAGAGGAGAGAGTAAACAGCTATAAAAAAAAGAAAGTCACCACCATGCAGTTGAAAAAGTTACAGCAGGTTTCACGTCCAGAAAAAAGAAACTTTCAAACTTCCTTAAATGAATCTAAAATTTTGCAGCTTTGTCCTTATGTTTCCCTTTTGAAATGCAGGAGCTCAATTTGCTCCTTTCACGTCCTTTGCGACCAAGATCATTGTCAAATCGCTATTTGGCAGGGGTAATTTGCTATCAATTTGCAATTTTAACTTTTTGGGTCACTGTTGGTTGCCTATTAATAGCTTGTGCTGGAATGTTTTTAATGTAGCTAATCTTGTTTTATTTAACAGGTGTTGATCACTTTTGCTCTTATTATGTTACTATGTTGGTGCATGCAATTCAATTTGCAAGATTATTTTAAGATTTATTAATAGTGATTAATCAAAGCTTGAAAAATGATTGTAAGAATAATGGCCAGTTCAACCAGATTTACCGGGAACCAGCCTGGTAGATGATCCAGTTAGGTTTAAAAACCTTTAAATTTATAAACCGGTTGATTAAGATGCAAATCAGCCTATTTTATTAAACCTTCTAAACTGCCCGGACCGCTAACGGGCGTTTGTAATTTAATATAATTCTGCTTCTTCACCATCTTGCGTTGTCTTCTTCACAAGAATTCTTCACACTTGTCAAATTCTTTTTGTCTTCTCTATGTTGTTAAAGATTCAAATTTTAGCTCCCATCATCATAAGTTTGAAGAAACAGTGAGTTTAAACCCTTGTTATTGATTTGTCTTTCCTTTCCTTTTTTTCTCTTAGTCCAGGATAATAAACTAAGTTTTGCTTTTATCATTTCCAGATTAGATTTAAGCATTTGACTCCCTTAATCAAAATTTTGAAGAATCAGATGAGTTGTATCTTTAAACTTTCATATGGGTTTGAATTCTACATGATATATAGGTTTTTTGTTTGTCCAATGTGGTATGTATAATAGCTTCTGGTTTCAAAAAATTTTGGAATCTGGTTTCTACAAAAATCTGGGTTCTAGGTTCTTGGTTCTGATTTATGTCCCTTACTGCTAGCTTTATTCTAAAACGTTCTGGGTTCTGGGTTCTAACGGATGTCTCTTATTGCCTTTATTCTGAAAATTTTGGATTTTGGATTCTGGGTTCTGATTTATGTCTTTTCTTGTTAACTTTATTCAAGAAAATTGATCTTTGATTTTAGTTTGTCTCTTATCGCTAACTTTATTTTGAAAATTATTGGTTCTGGGTTCTGCTTTATATCTCTTGGTGCTAACTTTATTTTGAATATTTCTAGACTCTAGGTTATGGTTTATTCTTATTACATCCATGTTTGTTTCCTTTATTTCTCTAAAGATTAAACAGTTCTCATGACTGTTTAACATACAATTTTTTAATTTGTGCTATGGGAGTGGAATCCACTTCACCATTTGCCTTCTACGTCCAACTTCCGATAATTTTTCCTATGATATGGTATTGTCAAAGTTGGTCTTGGTAGTGTTAGCAGGTTATAGCATGGTTCACGATTTAGGTTGAGAGAGCTGTAAGCAGGTTAGTGAAACAGGGGTCATTGTCAAGGTCTTGGATAATTTAGTTTAAGATTTAAACCGCAAGTTAGGTTGAGAGAGCAGTAAGATAGTATATATTGATCGAACAAGTGTAAAGATCATCCTAGTTTTTGAGGCACATTTTGTTATGTTCTAAACAATTATTTGCTCAAGAGATGGAAATGGTTATCCATTCTTTATCAATAAAATATTTTATTGTTACATTATGTTTTTGTTGATTTTTATAGTTTCTTCTTCTCATTCATTATATACCGGTTTCATAATGATCTATTTCTGGGTGAACCTTTAAATCTTAAACTTCTCTTACCATTTGATGTCTGGTCTAGTTTCTCAAATATTGGTAAAAACAGTATTGGACTATTGTTGGAGGTAGTAGTTATACGTCAAAAAGTCCTGTTGTTAAATTTTTTTTTAAGGAGAAAGGGGTATGCAAGCCCCCAAGATTCACCATGAACTGCAATAAGAACCCTTATATCTTCAGAGCATTCAATTAAGCCCCTGACGTTATAAATTATAAACAAGTTAAACACTTGTTTGGATGAACCATTAACAAAAATAGGTGAAGTTTGATGATGTGGCATGCACTTCTTGTTAAAATAAGGGTTGAATTAACTGGTATTTGTATGTAAAAATGAACCCTAGTTGCATATTTAACCCTTTTTGCTTTGCATGGCTTCATTCAGACTATTTTTTCCATTCAGTTGGTACAAAGATTATGACTCTGCCTTTCATGAGCGTTGCTAATAAAAACAGCATTGGCTAGCAGCAATCTCTGACTTGATCTTCCTGCAGGCTGGTGTTTCACCTCTTCTGCAGCTTCAGTTTGAAGAATTAGCTAGACAGAAATCAGGGAATGGTATCAATTGGGATGATAAGGAAAGAAAGAAATTAGTAGTTATTGGCCAGGATTGTGTGGAGCCGCTGCAGGCACTCCGAAATGCTGGTCATGAGGTACTAATAATATCCATTTTAAATTCTGTCTACTGTTCTTTCCTTATTTGTGGCAAATGTTTCACTAAATGTCCATTTCGAATTGTTAATGAGCATTCATTTGCTAATGCTATGGTGCAAACCCAGGGATCCATTTCATGATTGGTTTATTTTGGTCCTAATTCAGTTGCAAATTGAGTGAATTCTCATGTTTGGCTGCCAAACAGATATCGTCCAAATTTTCAAGTGGGTCGGTCTGATTGTAGTGCTAAACATTTGGTTTTGAAATTAAATGTTTTTAAATAGTATGTTGAGGAGCAGCAAAATGAATCAGGATTTTGTGCTTGTAATCACCATCCCTTTTTTATGGCCATTCTTGTGTATTTTGATATTGGTTGTGTCCCTTGCTCAGGTTCGCGTGAATATGAAAGAGATGGCAGACAAACGAAAAGCTATAGACAGTTTAAGGAGAAAAAGAAAAGAAGAGAAGAAACGTATTGCTTTACACCTTCCATTAGTTTCCTGTTCTTTTTGGTCTTTTCATTTCATTTACTTTTAAGAGCTACACAATAAGATTAATCTTCATTTTTCTTCCAGGTTTGCGTAGTCAACATAAAAAACAAAAGAGAAAGCTAAAAGGGCTTAACGAATAGGACGGTACATTGAATTTTCTTCAGCCAAAAGGGTTTCACTAATACAGGGAAGCCTTTTGAACTTTCTTCCTATCTTTTTCAGTAGCTCAGGCTCCTCAGAGACCATAAGCTTAAAGAAACTGCTGCAACAATATTGTCGTTTGTAGTAACAAGATGTATGGTGGACACTACTATGAGTAGTGGATATAAAAAATGAGATTGAAATATTGCTTGTGATTATGAATATCCCTTGCGGGGAATCCTGACCCAGGACTATAGATAGGGTTACTTGGAAGTTTTGCTTATGTAGCTTACGCACGAGATTCAAGTAAACGATTAGGGAGATTAAGTTTTGGAGATTCTTAGCCACATAGAATTGAGATAAAAGACTTTTCAGCTTTCGACAAGCCACAGACGAGACCTTAGACCCTTATCATGAGTTTTATGATTGTTTTGGATCCATGTAAGACAGCGACTTTGTATCAATTCAATGAATACGTGTACAATAAACCAAATTTCCTTTCGATTCTAATGTTTAGAATTCGAAGGAAATTACACCGGAAATTTTATTTTTATAACAATGGCTTTAGTAAAAGTCTTGCTGAAAGAGCTGAAGAAATATCAAATTTTAATACGAAAGTAATTTTTAAGGTTATGTTTAATTGGGTGGTTATTAATAGAATGTAATATAATATTATATTATATTATATTATCCTATTGAATTAGGATGAGAGTTTATAATAAAATGCAATGAAATATGATAGAAAGGGGGAAGGGGGGTGTATATTACATCTCATTCTATCCTAAACAGTAAAAATAGATTACCTCTAGTATGAGAGGTTTACGATGGAATGTAAAATGATAAACAATATCTTACTATATTACATTATGAATCTTTCTTTTAAATAATATTTCACTATATTATATCATAAACTTTTCTATACCTTTCAAACAATAAATTTCTAATATTATAAATCATTCTATTTAATTAAAGACCTTGACATAATTATTAACTTTGTTTAATACTATACTAAACATGCATAATTAGTAATTTCATTCATATTTTGATTCTCATCTTATATTCTCCTTCTTTTTCTTTTAATTTCAATTCTTTTGTTATTAGTTGCCAAATGAGACATAATGATTAAATTTTAGAAAAGGAAAAAAACTCGATAAATGTGATTCAATAATTAAATTAATTTAGTTATCAGATAATTAATTCACCAAGATAATATGTCTTAGGAAGGAATAAATCTAAATGAATATTACAAACAATTATTTTATTAATTAGTAGAATAAAATAACTAGATTTTGGGAAGGTAGAAATTCTAACTATTGATTGATTGCTATAAATGATCAATATATTGATATCTTTTACTGATCAATCTGAAGTTCTTAAGTATAATTACATCTGATGTCATCTAATTAATGAGAATTCTAGATGATATTAATCCGTCAACTTTGACATGTATATAATGTTTGACTTTTTTCAATTTAAGAAAATTGTCTTGGTCAACTATAAGGGGTTGACAATAAGCACTCATGTTCGCATTAACAAAACTCAACGGCTGTCCAATCTCAGATATCAATTGGCGTTGACTTTTTAAGTTGCTTGAATTTCTTCTCACATAATCTGCAGTCTTGCACGGATGCTCAGCACGAAATTGTCAATGGTTATTTTGGAAATAAACAAAATAATTAGTGTATTTTAAAAAAATGTATACTCTCTGCTACTTTGGATCTTTGAAACTAATTGTAATATGTAACGGTATATTAGTTATGTACGCCGAATCGAACGTGAAAGGGCAAGAAACGAACAAATGTGGAAATAATTGATTTCAATCTCCATAACTTTAAACGAGCTTTCTAAAGCTAAACGAGTGTAAATTCACCACCGTCTTCACAGGAATTGTTCTTCAGGATGCGGGTAAGATTTTTCTAGAGTTTTTTCAAAACGCAAGTTCTCTTAACGGGTTAAAGAATTCTTATGCTTACGATTGATTATATGAATAACTGCATGAGACCTTAACCTTTATATATAACATCTATATCGGACATTCCTATCATGAGATTGATATGAGTCTGATCTACACTGATTCGGATCCATTTTTTAGACAGACTTTGACCTATTGATTTAGACCATTTATTTGGTCACTTTATTATCTTTATCTAAAATAAATTACGTAACTTAACTGATAAATTATTAAAAAACTAAAAAATTTAATTAATAGTTGCCCAACTTTATAGGAAAGGACAAAATTATCCAACACTAATCACTCCTTCCTTACCCATGTCGTAGTTACTAGTTTTGAAAAAACTAGCTTAATCATTCCATTCAAATATTTTATAATCATGTGAAGTTGGTTCATAATTTTTGTAGGTAAAAGTCATTTTAAGAAAAAAATTGCCACGTGGTCTCCTTTTAATTTAAGTCTTATGTAAGGATTAAATGTTTAAATACCAATGTTTTAAAAACCAGACATAACGTTAAATTGGTAAAACTGTAAGTTTAAGGTTTTAAAAGTTTAATGCGTATTAGACCGTTATAAAATCGGCTAAAAATTAAATAAAATGAAAGAATTTAAAATATGATTAAAAGATATTGTTTTCATTTTAAAAAAATTGAAGTTTAATTGAGAAAGAAATTGTTAAGTAAAAATTAATTGATTTATTTTAGTTTATAAAAATTTATTAATTTATCAAAATTGACTGATTAATTAATAAATTGATCGATTTTTAATAATAAAAGTTATTAAAGTAAATCAAACTGAAAAGCTAAAAATTAAACAAAAAATTAGACGGTTTAAAATTTTTATGATTGAAATAGTTGAACGAAAAGAATTTTATAATGATTACTAAATATTTTATTTAATGTCTTGTTGTCTTCCTCTCTTACATAGGTACTACTATTAAACAATTGTCTCATTAATAAAGACATTAATATTTCTCATAATTGTCCCCAATTTCAAACGTTGAGATGAAGCGACGGCTTCCTTCTTTGCCTTTCTAAACTTGTTGACCGTAATACTTAACAAATTGCCTTTGAAAGCCTTTGTTCTGATCCTGCTAACAAGCCATGGTACAAAAAATAAACAATCTCTTCACTTACTGCCTATCAAGCTCATCATGATTTGAAAACAATTCCTTTAACTAAAACAGTTCCCAATATTGTCAAAAGATTGACAAGTTGGAAGGTTGTTAGGATTATATTTAAAGGGAAGAGGGAGAAAGTGAAGTTATTTGTTGAACCAGTTTTGAAAGCAATGCAGCGGATTAGGTGTATGACAAAGATGGTGGAGTAATAGTCAGAGATGATAGACAGAGGATCGATGATACAGGAGGAGCGCAAGTGGAGCGAGCAGCCTATGTTGCATGAGTCTAGATCTTCTGTTTAATATTATAGTATTTTATTATGTTTAATAAATTTCAGCTATTTATTTGTGTGAAGTATGCGTGAGACTCGCGTGGATCTCGCAAAATAAATTGCTGAGATTTTATGAGACAGAATAAGACAGAGTAATATTGGACAAAAGATCTGGATTCATGTTGCATACCTGAGTCAAGAGGTAATGTAAAATTAAATTTTTATTTTCCTAATATAAAAAGTTAAAGATTCAATTAAGAAATTTAACTGATTCGACCGGTTTGATTATAAAAATCTTGAATCCTTGATTTTTTTCGATTTTTAAATTTTTGTTTAATTTATTTTAATAATTTTTATTGTTAAAAACCAATCAATTTAATAATTTTTTAATTAATTGATCAATTTTTATAAATTAATAAATTCTTATAAACTAAAATAAATCAATTAATTTTTATTTAATAATATCTTTTTCAATTAAGCTACAAATTCTTCTAATAGTAAGGATAATTTCTTTCAATTTTTTTCAAAATTTTTAATTTTATTTAATTATTAACTTTTTATAATTTAATATCGATTAAATCTTAAATATTTTAAAGAGCGTGCGAATAAATTCGTTTAGTTTAGGATTAAGATTTATAAATCTTATTAGTTGAAATGCATTGCACATGGACAGGGGTCAATGTATTCGACTGCCTTGTTCCATGTGACGGTCCAAGTTGTGCAAATCAAGAGGCCCTCAGTTATAAATGTCTTGCATTTAAAAATTGTTCATGTACAATAGGTTGGCGTGCAAATAAATGTGTACAGCTTATACAATTATAATAAGCCATGTGATTTGATTCTGTACCCAATTACATTTTATTCACACACAAAAATAATTAATATTTTTATTGGGGTGATTATTTTATAATTAAGAGAAAAGCAAATTATCTTTTTGTGCTACAAAGCTTCAACTATAATAGGTAGGAGCAAGATAAAGGCTATGTTTGATAATCATCAGATTGCACTAATTATTAGTTAATTTTATCAGCAGTTAGTTGATAGTGGATTATATCAGTTGATTTGATCAATTGATAACTTCATTTGTTTATTAAAAATATTTGGTAAAATTAGTTGTTTAGTATTATTTGTTTATATGTAAAATGACTTATAAGGGTATGATTTTTAAAAAATTATAATGACATGAGTATTATGTTTTAATATTTGTTAGAATATTTTCATAAGAATTTAAATTTTAGATATTTAATTTTGGTTCAGTCGGATTTTGTTGGGGCTGAACATCATTGTTTGGATCTATAATTCTATGCGACTTTGGCTGCTGAATACCTGCAAAATAAATAATGGCTCGCTGGGAGTTAGTTCCCGGAAGACCCCTCTAATGTTCAAGTTAGTATTTTGAGAGAGTTTCGGTTGCTAAGAATAGAGAAGAGGCTAGGGTTGTAATCTCGTACCTGTATTACGGTAGAATAGTACCTTATATACCTGAGATTACCGCTAGGTTTAGGTTTTTACGTAGATCATTGTGTTTGTATGGGAATCTAACACCTGAAGTGCCGGATGGGCCGTAGTCGTTTGCAGATGGGATCTAAGTCTAGTACAGTCGACCCAACTAAATTTTATAAAAATTAAGTTTATAAATCTATTAAAAATATATCATCTAATAATAATAATAATAATGATAACAATGATAATGGTAATGATAAAGAAGAGTATTTCTTTTTTCTCCTTTCTTAATGTTAATATAATGATGATAGATACTTATCATAGGCACAAAATTAATAATTATTGCATGATAAAAAGAAAGCTCTATTAATAATTACAAATGCAGCTTATAAGATTGGGAAAAGGCAACAAAGGGAAAAAGAGTATTTTTGGTTCATTTTGTTCTCGTAATCCAAGAAAGAAGCATAGATACTCATTTCCGAACTTTTTAAAAATCAATTGATTGAGTTCAATAAGCTAATTCAATCAATTGATTACCAAATACTAAAAATAGCTGGTCAATAAAATAAATTAATTGAATTTATTCTATCAGCTGTTTTTAAACTGATCATTCAATAACCTAACGGAGCCAAAGAGTTAATAACAACACCAAATATAAATTTTAATAAACTTTGTAGGGCCTGACAAAATTTAATAATATGCAACTTTACCGGTAAAAAGGAACTAGTCAACAAAGGTGGGAAATGTTGTATAGATTTTGCTTTTTCTTTCTGTCAAACCTCTTTCTAAATAAAGAAATGTGAACAAAGACCTCTCCGTGCCTGGTCTTTTAATTTGTTTTTATATCTTTGTTGTTTTCCTTGATCTCCTTAGACTTTTCTCATGTGTGAAACGCCCTAGAACTTGATGTGAAATTCAGTAAAGGATAATATTGTTTGAATTCTTTTCTGATTTTACACATTCTCAATGTAATTTTTAATTTTTTTAATATTTCAACAACTCTTTTATAACTTTAGTTTTATAACATACATATAAACTTTAATTGTAAACTTCAAAATTATATCGCATAATATTACGTGAAACATCGTTATTTTAAAATCTGTAATTATAATGAGTTTATTGATAATTTTTAAATATCAAGAAGTACATTATTAAGTCTTTATAAAAAAAATATTTTTTTGTTACTTACGGTTGATTGCATCTTTATAATCATATCACAATTATCATCATTACTTATTTGAGGACTTATTAACGTAATGAATCTGAAAAAGTTCGATAATACGCAACCTCATTTATATCTAATAGAGAGACTATTTTCGATAGACTCGTATATAATAATATCATGAAAATACTATATAATTAAAAATAGACATACATACATATGCCAAACGTAAATAATAAAATAAAATAGTAGCGTAAAAATAAGTAAGGCAATATATTGTGCATCTCTACATACACAGATTCTTTTGGGATGTACTAGAGGACAATGTCATGTGCTCATCCTGCCTTTTTCATCTACATATCCTTACTCCCATATTTTACTCGTATACAAAGGTAAAGCTGCTATAAATGTAACCAAAAGATTCTTACTATAATCTTTCTCAAACTTAGATATGTCACAGTTTCATTATCTTTTAAATAAATGCAACTTAAAACATCGTATCTGGAATTAGGCCCAGTCGAATAAGTTTTTAGAGAGGAAATCGATTCACTGAATGAGTTAAGTATAGAAATTTTAATTTCATATTCAACTCATTCATGAATTATCTAATGGTGGGCGCATGTACCAGGTGAATAGTATTGTCTAAAGGGCAGTATGTCTAGCACGTGTGACACACTTGTGGACAGTTTTCTCTAGACGACAGAGGTGCGTGGATGCGCATCAGATGGAAGAAGCCAACTACAGTGTACTAATGCAGTGCTGACATCATGCTATATTAACTTTTAAAAAACTAAAAATTTTCAGATTTTCTTTAAGGTACCTTAAGGTGTTTTAGATCAGTCTCCGAGTCCGAAAATTTTATAAAGTTCTATTTTCTTGGATTTATTACATTAGTAATAAATAAAAGTTTAACTTTAGAAAAATGAATTAAAACGTTATGAAGCCAATTTTCAGTGAATTTTTATGCTTCGGATATCACATGAGAGCGATACTTCAAGTTTTCGTCTCTTGGGTCTTATGCTCAGTGTTTAGTATTTAGGATTGCATGATAGTCACTTGAAAAAGGAATTAAGACATTCTAAAGGCATTTTTTAGTAAATTTTTGTGCAATGAACTTGCCATAAAGGAGATACATGAGGTTCTCGTGTCTCAAATGGTCGGTTTAGTATCCGGTGACACATGATAGTCGTTTTAATGAGATTTTTTTGCTATTAAAGTCTAAGATAAAGTTTCCAGAGAATGTCTTTAGCACGAGTATGTGACAATGAGATTATGCATTCGAGTTTTGTGTTTATTGATGTTATATTGTCATATACCATATGCCCACAAAGAATGTGAGGATAACATAAAGATGTATCCCTTATGTTTGTAGACCTTTTGGGTGCTGATGAGGATATAATCACCAAAGTGGCTTGTGAGTAAGTATTTTGAATTGCTCCGCTTGCATGTTGGGGGATGTCTCTAGTCTTATGTTTGGTTATTCTGTCTAAAGGTGTAGCCTTACATAAGATTTTGAGATGTGCATAAGGGCATTAGATGGAGAAAAGGTGTTGCTCAAGTGATCTATTCACCCAAAGGTGGTAATGTCATGACAGCTGATGGTTTGTACTCTAATCACCTTTATGTGAAGGTCTAATTGCATATATTATGTATTTATCCCAAATGTGTTTCATAATATGAGTGATTGGATTCTTGGTATAGATAATATTTGATGGCTTTGAGTATCACTGTTATCCTCCATTTGTCCTAATCTTTGAATTATCATTTTTAAGTCACCTTTTATGTCAACAAAATCAGCGTCACCATTAAAACCCTGACCAGTTTCAATACGAAGCAGTGGACAGAGGATGTATTGAATGCAATGGAGATAACTGAAATTGATATAGCCATACGAACGAATAGGCCATCTCCACCTACATCTATAAGCTCGAGAACTTATAAAGCAACTTATACAGCATGTGATCGGTCTAACAAATTATGTTTGACGACCATTAAGAGATTTATACCTAACCATTTGCTTAGTAGACTTTCGGACACAGACATAGCGAAGGAGTTTCTTTGTAATGTCTCCTAGAGGTACACAGTTTCGCCTAATGTTCAGATAAATGCCTCAATGAAAAAATTATTCTCCAAGAGAAATATAAGAGAAGAGGGAGTGATGGAGTATATATCAAGGATGATACATCTTCACATTAAACTGAAGATGCTAAACATTTCTCTTCTTAATGTCTTCATAGTTCACCAAACTCTGAATAGACTCCTTACAGAGTTTAGTTATCTAGTGATGACATATTATTCACTGGATAAGAAATGGGATTTCAATGTTTTAATTGTTCATTGCATTGCTAAGGAGGAGAAACTCAAGCTTGCGACTCCTATAACCCTCGAAGCAACAAAAAGAAAGGCAAGGATGAAGCTTGCTAAGTTCAAAGGTAGAAAGACTAAATCTTCTCCACATGTTGATGTTGGTCAATCCATTGCTGGTAAAGGTCCTGCGGACATAAAGAAGCCAACAGTAAAAGTTCTGGAAAGAAAGATTGAGACCATCAAGTAACTCCTTAGCTTATCAATTCATAACTCCGATTGTACTATAGCCACATCCAGCCTTTGGTGATTAGATAGTGGAGCGTCTTAACATGATGTTTTCACAATGCAAGAGTTCATATCCAGGATAGAGCAAAATAAAAGGAGGGAGAAACTGATGGTTGACAACAATGAAGAAGCTAATGTAATATCTACAGGGGATATATGTACTGAACCTTGTTGTTAAGTTCATTTTGGTTTTTACACGACACATTTTATATGTGATCTTTATATCAATTTTTTACAAAGAAGGTTAACGTTTTGTATTTAATGCTTCTGTTGTAGAGTTATTTTTAATGCAAAACATAATAGTATAACTTTCTTGTCATACAGTTTGTATGGAATGTGTCTTACTAGGAATTAGATATATGTTTCTTCGTATCTTGTCAAACAAATAAAAAAAGTCGACCCTAATAAAAGATAAGTGATACATGTTATGACCTAAAGATTAAACCAAATTTTCAGAGATATAGTTGAGAGATTGATTAGGGAAAGCATTCTCTCAATTCTAGATTATGATGATCTAGAAACACGTGTTGACTGTTGCAGGGGTAAGTTGACTGAAATAAGGATAAAGAGCTTAACTTGTGATTCTGGCTTATTATGTCTGATGCATACGGATATCAGAAGACCTTATACAATTGCATTGTGCAATTACAAATGTGTTCTAGCATTTGTTGATGATTATTCTCATTATAGTTATGTGTTCTTGCTTAAAGACTGAAGATTAAGAACCAATTGGGAAAATCCATCCAGAGAGTCAGATATGACCGTGGAGGAGAGTATCATGGCAAACATGGTATTTCAGCACATGAAAAAGGTTCGTTTGCTAGATATCGGAATCCGTTGGAATAGTGACTAAGTTCACTATGCTGGGTAGTCTTGAGCAAAATAGTGTGTTGTCTAAAGACATAATAACACCCTAAAGGACCTGCAGAAGCTGATGTCGAATAGGACTAATCTACCTAATTACCTATAAATGTGGAAACTAAACCTTGTACACATTTGTGTGTGGGACTGCCCTACTGAGGTAGTATATTCCTTGTAAAGACGAATTGCATGCTCACTTCGCTCATTGCTATTTAGTAAGATATCTCGATTAATAAAAAAGTTACAAGTTTTAGTGTAGAGAAGGAGGAACCAAAATAGTGGAATCACAAATAGCTAAGTTTTTGTAATACGATGTCTATGATAATGTTAGGTCCTTTAGCAGGATGAATATTACAATTATTACGTCCCACCACTCATACAGTTAGATCCAGTGGATCTAGGTCTTAGTACCTTATTTGTACAGGAACAGGAATCGATACCTGTACACATAGTGGTTCCTGGGGGTACAAGATCTAATGCAGTTGTGTAGATCTATTAGAGTGAGATGACCTGCTATCCCATCTGATTACATAGCCTGTTTGGGGAATAAGACTATGATGTTAGACAAGTTGCGGATCTAGTTAGTTTTACATAAGTTGTTTTTGGACCCAATGCGACTTTGTGGTAGGATGCAGTCCATAAAGCATAATAAGGTCAGGGAACTAGTTGATTTGCAGCAAAACTGCAAACCCGTCAGTTGTAAATAAGTTTAAATACCTAAAGAATTTTAGGATGAAGTTCAGTTGTTTATGGGCTCACTCAGTTGCCTGATGGTTTACTCAAGAAGAAAGATTAACTTTAATGTTAATTTTTCTATCATATCCTCGAATGATACATTTTGAGTGATAATGACAATTGTAGCTTATGATGATATAGAGTTACACCAGGTAGCTATCAAAACCACTTTCCTAAATAAAGACCTTTATTGAGATATCTATATGGAATAACATGAAGGATTTTCAGGATCCAGATGGAATTGACATGATTTGCACGTTAAGCAGATCAATATATGATTTACATTAAACCTCCCGAAAGTGATACCTTACAAATGAGGTTGTGACCTCTTTCAACTTCATGAAAAATACAGTTTAAAGATGCTTATACTATAAGGTCAAGGGGAGCAAAGTTATCTTCATACTGTTATATGTGGATGATATATTGCTGGCGTCAAATGACTTTACCATATTACATAAACTTAAGCAACTTTTGGCCAAACACTTTGACATGAAGAACCTTGGCGAAGCATCTTTTATCCTAGGTGTGCAAATTTATCGGGACAAATCTCAACACTCATTAGGCCTCTCACAGAGTGTATACATTAAGTATATTTATAAAAGTTTAATACCGTTAACTGTAAACCTGTCATAGCTCCTATTTCTCATAGCGAGAGATAATCTTTGACATAGTGTTGAAAGAATAAAGTAAAAAAAGAGGATATGAGAAATGTTCCGTATTTTAGTATGGTTTATAACCTGATATATGTTAGGGTAAGTACTATGCAGGACATTGCATTTACTATTAAACTGTTTGGTCAATAACTGATTAACCCAAGTGTAGACCATTGGAATGCATTCAAACGAGTGTTGAGTTACTTAAAGGGAACCAAGGATTATATGTTGACATATAGAAAAGTCAACAGTCGAAACCTCGCAGGGAATCGATATTCAGATTTTAGCTATATGTGTCCGGATGAACGAAAGTACACTTAAGGTTATATTTTTATGTTTGCAGATGGAACAATGTCGTAGAAGAGTGTCAAGTAGATGTGTCACTTCCTCGACTATGCATGTTATGGAGCTACTTCACAGGCGATTTGGCTCATAAACTTGATTTCTGAGTTGTCTGTGGCTAATAAAGGGGCTAGACTCATTCAGTAATACTGTAATAATCTTGCTATTATGTTGTTCAGTAACAAAAAAGATTATCACATGATCTTAGCATTTGGAGGCCAAATATTTAACTACAAAAGAGTTGATACGAAAATGTGACATCAAGGTTTGGAGTATTTATGGACCAAGGAAATGTTAGTCGATCCTTTAACTAAAGGACTTCGCCCACTTGTGATTGTGAGACAAGTATACAGTATGAGTGTTTTGAAGTCTTTGGACACTGTTAGTTAGGGGATCGTTATGTTTGCTCCATATAAATTTGTACATTTATACATTTGATATATTATAATGAAATGGTGGTTCATCAATAAAGATGATCATCGTTTATCCTCAGTAATACATGTTATTGTACATTGTCATAATACGTATAAAAGTCTTAAAATTTGTGTTGATCTTAAGCATTTAAAGGTCACTGGGTATATATACAGATTGACCTTGAGCCTATGTCATTTAGACACACACATTTTTATACGGATAACCATAAATTTTGACATAACATAGGGGATATATGTTTTCAATCTCATAAAAGTTCTCTAATGTAATTTAGCATTCAGTTAGAGAACATAAAGATTTTCTTTGATGTTGTTTAGCATTCGAAGAGAGAAAACATGTTTTCTCTAATGCTGTTTAGCATTCAGTGAGAGAAAGCGTGATTTAATTGCATTTTTTAGTTTTTCAATAACTTATCGGTCTAGTTACGTAATTTGATCCGGATAAAGATAATAAAGAGACCCAATAAATGATCTAAGTTAATGGGTCGAAGTCCAGGAGAAAAATAGATCAGCGTGAACATGACTCATATTAGGCCTATGATGGGGAAGGTCGATATAAATGTTATATATAAATGTTAAGTTATCTTGCAGTTGCTCATATTATTTGTATGTATAATGACCCCATTAACAGAGTTTACGTTTTGATAAAACTGCAGAAAGACTTTACCGCATCTCGATTAAGAGTTTCTTTGAATCGACGGTGGATTAGCGCACGTTTTGGCTTCGAAAAACTTGTTCAAAGTTATGAAACTGAAATTAGGTATTTTCGCATTTCTTCGTTTATTTCCCTTTTACGTTCGATCCGGGATATATAACTAAGATCTCGTTACGTGTTACACTCAACTCAAACTCAATCAATCATAAAATTTTCGAAATTGAAGTAATTTATAGGTCCATGTCTCATAATTTTTTTAATAATTATATAAAATATGATTGTAAAAAATTAACATTAATTTATATGTTAGTATATAAAACCACGTAAAATTTGAACAAAAAAGTTTAATGATTTCCAATTGAAAATAATCATAAACTTATTATAAAATAAAAATTTTCAAAAAATACACTAAAAGTTTAATTGATTAAATATAAAATATATTTAAAAATGTAAATAATTAAATATTTATTTTAATATTGACTAAATTAAAATTCTTTAATATCATCATTAGGAGGCCTAAATTTAAAAAATTTATGAATATATATTTTAGTTGAAATTTTTTCGTTTTTGTATAAACCAAATTGGTCATATAAATTTTTTGGGTTTAATTTCTAAACTTAAAACCTAAAACTCAAGTCATTTAATTTTTAAGAAATGGAGTCATATTAATTAGTATGGCAACCAACTTCTTTAATACTCATAAGTAAGATTGCGTATTGTTAGATCTCTTAAGATTTCACGTGTCAGCGACATTTTATTTAATATTATTGTTGTTGTTATTGATATTATAAAATTGTATAAGTCTATTTTGAACTGAAATTTTTTTAAAATATTTGAAAATTGAATTGATTTTGACCGAGATAGAAAAATCTACGCCTATTTGAACTCCTTTTTTTTGTAATATTTGGATTTAATTTTAGGCCAAAAATATCATCCTTCAAATTAGAAAGTCAGCGATGAACAACTGACAGGTGGATCCAGTGCAGCTGGCGAAAGCGGCGGCTTCATTGATTCCTCTTTCTACATAAACAGAGAATTGAAGTAGCCACTGACCATCCTACTTTAATAAATTAATATAACGAGTAATTATTAATTAATAATAATTAAGATTGCGTAAAAGCCTCGAGACAGAATTGCTCGCAATATTAGATTTTATTTTTCTTTTCTCAAGCAAAAAGCTAATATCTGATTGGTCAAGACAACAATGACACACTTCCTTACTCCCCTAAGATTCTGGAGTATATACCACGCACACGCCCAGAGACTCCTGTTCTTCCTCCTCCGCACCGGTCAACTACACCCAAGTTTGATTCCATCGGAGACAGTGTTGTCGTTTTGTAGTAAATATGTTAAAACTTTATATTTTACTTGAAATCCAATTCGTAAACTGAGTTTAAGCTAACGAAATCCAAAATTAAAATTATATATATAAATGTCATGTGTGCGTGAAAAGGAAAGCTCGTACATAATGTTTATTTCTGCACGTGATTGAGAACCCACCAATAATAATAATAATATAGGCATATTACATTTTTCAATTATCAGTATTTCTTCTATTTATATCTCATACCCCTTTGTTCTCGTTTAACTCCTCCCTAACACTCTTCCAACTGTACATATCTTAAGAATATAATTAGGTACCTCTCTGTCTTTCAAATCTCAATCTCTACCTACCAAAAGTCCAGAATAGAATCCTACACCATGGCCTCCGTGGCCTGCTCCTCCGACCAACTGACCCAGCTCCTCGGCCCCAACGTCACCAACTCCGCCGCCGTTGCCGACTTCATATGCTCCCGCTTCTCCACGGCCGCTGACACCTTCACTGCTACACAATATGCCGTCGACAGCACGTACCTCCTCTTCTCCGCCTACCTTGTCTTCTCCATGCAGCTGGGCTTCGCCATGCTCTGTGCTGGCTCTGTTCGCGCCAAGAACACTATGAACATCATGCTCACTAACGTCCTCGACGCCGCTGCTGGTGGCCTCTTCTACTACCTCTTCGGCTTCGCCTTTGCCTTTGGTACCCCCACTAATGGATTCATCGGTCGCCACAACTTCGCTCTCAAGTCGTTTCCCTCCTCCAACTTTGACTACAGCTACTTCCTTTATCAGTGGGCTTTTGCTATAGCAGCCGCTGGGATCACTAGTGGCTCCATAGCGGAAAGAACCCAGTTCGTCGCCTACTTGATCTACTCTTCGTTTTTAACTGGGTTTGTTTACCCCGTTGTGTCTCACTGGTTCTGGTCTTTAGATGGTTGGGCTAGTCCCACCAAATCTGATTTAGATCTCTTGTTTGGTACTGGAGTCATTGACTTTGCTGGTTCAGGAGTAGTTCACATGGTGGGTGGCATAGCTGGTTTCTGGGGGGCTCTTATTGAAGGTCCGAGAATCGGCCGTTTTGCGTCAGGCAAGGTGTTGGCTTTACGTGGACACAGTGCTTCACTCGTGGTTCTTGGTACATTCATGCTCTGGTTCGGTTGGTACGGTTTCAACCCTGGGTCGTTTACCAAAATCCTGAGTGCTTACTCTGCTGGTAGCTATTACGGTCAATGGAGTGCGATCGGTCGGACCGCCGTCACCACCACCCTTGCAGGCTCCACTGCGGCCTTGACCACTCTTTTCGGCAAAAGACTGTTATCGGGTCACTGGAACGTAACCGATGTGTGCAACGGTTTGCTTGGTGGGTTCGCGGCCATAACTTCAGGGTGCTCCGTGGTCGAGCCTTGGGCTGCTATAATATGCGGGTTTGTTGCGGCTTGGGTTCTGATCGGTTTCAACAAGTTAGCGGAGAAGTTTAAGTTTGACGACCCGCTGGAGGCAGCGCAGCTTCACGGTGGTTGTGGCACGTGGGGAGTGATATTCACGGCGTTGTTTGCCTCGGAGAGGTACGTAAGGGAGGTTTACCCGAATAAACAAGGTCGACCATACGGGTTGTTCATGGGCGGGGGTGGAAAGCTGTTGGCTGCTCATGTGATTCAGATATTAGTGATAACCGGGTGGGTCAGTGCTACCATGGGTCCTTTGTTTTTCATTCTCCATAAGCTTAAGCTTTTGCGGATCTCTGCCGAGGATGAGATGGCGGGCATGGATCTGACCCGGCACGGTGGCTTTGCTTATGTTTACCATGACGACGACGATGAATCTCAAAGGAACGGGATCCAATTGAGAAAAATTGGACCTGCTGTTGCTGTTCCGAGTACAAATATTTAGAAATTGCTTTATTATTATTATTATCATTATTATTATTACTATTATTGGTATAGTTAAGAATACAATTATGTTATCTTGGTAGAAATAATAGTTAAGAATACAATTATGTTATCTTGGTAGATTTTTGGATGAGTGGGTGGGTAGTGCAGATTGAAAGATAACGAGTGGTTGGAGCAGAGTCCTTTGTTTCTGTGTTCATTACGTTGGACCATGTCGTGCAAGTGAAGTGATCCAATTACCTGACCGCAGAGAAGAAAAAGACTTCAATTTTATGATATTAGTAATGGAAATTAAATAGTTTTTGTTTCTTAGGAACCAAACAAAAGACAAATCATCGTTTTACTTTTCAAAGGTGATGTTTTTTCTGGAAGACTTACGTCCACGTGGGTCCCGGTGACTTTGGCATTTCAGATTCATGTGATGCTAGAAGATTGGAACTGGTCAAACCCTTTGAATACGGTCAGTGGAATCATCCACTGGTTCACACGGAACGGAATCCAAAAGATCATTTATCATGGAAAAATAAGAGAGAGCCAAAAAGTCATGATAAATCAGAAAAAAAGAGCACCAATTACCATTGAAAAAGTTAAAAAACCATTTGGTGGCTTTTTTGCCACGTT
This sequence comes from Erythroxylum orinocense, assembly GCA_025531955.1. Taxonomy (NCBI): domain Eukaryota; kingdom Viridiplantae; phylum Streptophyta; class Magnoliopsida; order Malpighiales; family Erythroxylaceae; genus Erythroxylum; species Erythroxylum orinocense. Next base: position 43,544,031 of record JANZLX010000213.1, on the reverse strand, counting down.
TGATTCCAATAGAACTACCTTATCAGC